>VWZE01008042.1:72453-136125 GCA_013396675.1 Eubucco bourcierii
TCGGGGGTCGGGGCGGCGGACCCGGCATCCCCCTGCTTCCCGAGGACCAGGCGGTGGCGCGGGGTGGGCGCTTCCCCGGGCGCACGGACGTGGGCGATCCGCCGCCCTTTGTCGGACCCTGCTGTGGCATGGAGTCCCTCGCCGGACCTTCTCGTTGTCTGGCCCCAGCCCTGGCATGGCCTTGGCCGCGACCCAACGGGGTCTGGCCCGGCCCTTCCGGCCCCGGGGCACCCCGCAGTGCCTCCAGGCAAGCCCTGCCCGTGTCCGTGCCGCGTCTTCTCCCCGAGGAATGAGATGCGATCGTGCGGAGGGCATCGGTCTTCACGGGGGCACCCAGAGCCGCCGCCCGCGGCTCTGGCTCCCGAAGCTTCCCACCTCTGAGCCAGGCAGTGCGGGAACGCGGGTCAAAAGAGGCTTTCCTCGTCTCCCATTCCTGCCGCCCAGCAGCGAGTCCCGAGTGCATCAGTGCCCCTGCTCGGGGATGCTCCGGTGCTGTCGGCTGACTCTGAGCCGGTCCTTGGCTGGCAGGTTCCTTGCCCACCTTCCTGCTGTGCTGTCTCTGGGCCAGTGCTTGCTGAGACACTGAGGTCTGTCGCACCCAGGGTGCCGCTGTGCTTTCTACCTTTGAATGTCTGAACGATCCGGTGTCGGTGGCAGCCGTCTGCTGGCTGTCTGCTCCTTGTCAGGTCACTGATCTACTCGATGGAATTGCGAGTATCGGACATGTTCTGCCGTGTTTTCAGCCTCCTTGCAAAACGTTCTCATGGGCCTGACGGATTCAGGCACAAATACCATCAGGGTTATTAAAAAGGGGTCGCTTATTTTTGGATGTGAAAGCAGATGTTCTTCTCTCTGCTGCATGGCTAAGTTGGGCAAACATCTGGGTGCCCTTGAGCAACAGCCCCAAGGACACGAGCTGAGGGACAGCTGAGGTCCCCTTTCCGGAGCAGCAGCAAGGTGGAGAGGGCTCTGCCCCATCTCTGTGCAACTCCACATCTGCCAACACATGTGAGGCATCTGCAAAGCCAGCTCACATGGCAGACCCACTCCAGTGCTCATGGGCCAACTCTCCTGCTGCCCAACCTTAGAGACCAACTCTTTTCACCTCTTCAGCAGACCTACAAGGAATACTGTGCAACACCAACAGCAAGACGGGTGTGCCAGACCTTAAGGAAGTGATTGCTCTTTCTCTGGTGGTGTCCATTTCTTTAGTATGGCTTTAATAAAAAAATGTAGCTGGATAATTTATAAATGATGCAGAATCATTAACAGTTAATGCATTGGCAGGATTAACCGTGGCATGCTTTTCCCAGAGAGCCCTGGAGGGTGTTGTAGCATCTTGGCTTTAATGGTTGGCTTCAGAGAGTATGTTTTCTGCAGCCCTTGCATTCACAGATCTTTATGACAACAACTCTGGCATGAGACAGCTCTGACCTCAGCTGCAGAGCAGGCTGGAGAATGTTAGGCTTAACTTTGGGACCATATGCAAAGCATTCTGTGGTGTGGGCTATCTTGTCCTAACATTTCAGTGAGATCTCATCTTCTGTATCCCTGGCACTGAACACTGACTGATGATTCTAGGGTCAATTTCTCTAGTTTTGACTTGTGAAACTCCTCATCCTGTGTCTGCCTGCCAGGTGTGCAAATCCTGTGTACTCAGAGCTGTCTCTTTTGCAGTTTGGTGGCCTGCAGACTGGCCAAGGGACATTTGTTTCTCTAATGAAAAGCAGCTGCATGGAGACAACTTCAAGTCTTGCATACTCAGATCTGATTGCCTGGAGCCTGCACAAAGCCTGGTTACAATGCATGAGATCTGAGGCACTGACTGGCCATATGCACTGTGGCTCTGCTGTGACCCTTCTGTCCTCTCACCCTCCCTTCTCTCCACTTGGGAAATTTGAGGGTTCACTCTGAGTGTAACCGTCATAGTGGCATTGATTCTTTGCAGTCTGATGCTAGGGTGATGTCCCTCCAGGATGCTCTTCTACTGCCAGTGAGTGAAGGCCCCACAAGTGGCAAGCTCTGCAAGCTCTGGAGAAGCACTGTTCAATGGAGAATACTGCCAACCCCACGTGGGCCCTGCAGCGTAGCTCAAATCATGGAGTGACTCAGCCCTAGGGCCATATCTTGGCACCCCCAGTGTGAAAACCCAGGCTGGGCCAGGCTAGGCTCCTTGCAGAAGCCAAGAAAATTCTTGTGCAGAGCAAGGAGCCTGCCACCAGTTCCATCCACGGACTTCTGCATCGCAGAGATGTCAGCCCCTGCCTTTAATTTCCTCACACACACTTAATGGTTGGAAAGCGTAATAGCCCTTTCAGGCATGGTCAGACTTCTTCTCGTTCTATTAGATGTAAAAAACTCCCTAATTTATTTCTGTAGATGCACCCTGTGAAGCAGCAGGTCCTGTTCTTGTCCTGGGGCCAGCTGGCAGGTTCTGGTTCACATCCATCACACTATATTCATGAGTTCCAAAGAGAGGAGAACATCAATGCTGCTGATTAGGAGCAGTTCATGGTTCATGCTAACTCCTGAGCTGTCCTATTGCTGGTTCAAACCAATGCAATTCCCATGGGCAACTGCCACTCTCTGCCACCAAATTCCTGGGATATTCCTGACCCTTTTGCTAGTGTAGTGATAGTCTTGAACAAGTGTCCTTATGTTTTACAGCTTAGATGATAGCCATGCACAGACTTTCAGACTGACTGTGTCAGGAACAGAAAAACGGAGCACATCTGCTGGAAGTTCTGCTGTGCACAGAAGACATTTGCCCCAGTCAGGACTCAGGTCTGGGGTCTGCAGCCATGTTCAACTGATTTTGCTATTGGTAGATGAGGGTGTGATGGTGAGAACCTGTCTCAAAGACACCATCTCAGATAGATAAACCACAGTCCCATGAGAAAAACACCATGGGATAAAGGGTGTTTTACTGTATCTTTAAATCCTTTCCAGTTTCCCTACCTCCTATTCTGAGAGAGAAGGTGCAGCGTTCTGTGATGTCCTTGTTCTTGTTGTCTCCAATGACCGCCTCTTGGTGACGTGGCAGGCTTCTTTTGGGGATGCACTCAGCCACAGTGTCTCTATGAGAACATTTTATCTGGGCTCAAAGGGGAACCCTCCTATATGTCTTAACTGCCTGTGGGAGACCACAACCTTGAATTTCTCTCAGTGGGAATCACAGCCTTGTCCTGGTTGTATCTGGAGCTGACTGCATTCAGATTTGATAGGACAAGAGGAAATTTCCTCACATTGCACCAGGGAAGGTTTAGATTGGACATGAGGAACAATTTCTTCCCCAAAATAGTTTGTCAAGCCCTGGAACAGGCTGGGCAGTGGGGGAGTTGGCATCTCTGGAGGGATTTAAAAGCCATGTAGATGTGGTGCTGAGGGATGTGGTTTAGTGGTGACCTGGCAGTGCTGGATTAATGGTTGGACTCAATGATCTTAAAGATCTTTTCCAACCTAAATGTTCTGTAATTCCATGATTTTAAATGTGAATTAAAGCTGATGTTTTCCTTGTCATTCTGAAGTGATTTGTGGTGGTGAGGTTCTGATTGGTAGCTGTCTTTTTTCTTGTTCTCAGATGCCCTCTGGGACTCTTCTTCTGTCCACATAAATCACAATGTTGAATTTGTGCTACACAAGCAACTTGTAGAAGGACATTGACTTTTTTACAGGGAGAGAGGGCACATGAATGGGAGCCTCACATGCTCCTGTGCTTAATTTCCAGACAGAATTTGTGTGCAGGTCTGTGTACCCCTGTAGGATCCTGCCACACTCTTAGCACTGTGAAATCTCAGAATGGTGATAGTGCTGACCATGGGTCAACCAGGCCAGCTTTCTGAAGGAGAGCAAGAGCTGAGCATTGCTGCTGGTTTTGCAGCCAATGGCATTGCACTGCTGGGAACGTCAGCCTTGCATTGGGTTTTCTTCCCAACTCTGGAGGAAGGAGTAGTGCCAGGCAGATGAGATCGCCAGATTGAATTGCATAGTGTGTTTATTCCAAGCTGCCCCATTTTTCTGTCACAGTTGATATATAAATACTGTATCTGAAACTGCTTCCTACGCAGTTCTGGGTGCTGTGCCAGGCATTCATGATGTGTACATCCAGGGGCAGCCCCAGAACTTAAAGGAGCCTGATTTTACCATTGAAGAACTCCATTAATGTAGGATTATTTTTTTTTTTTTGACTTTCTGAACCCTACAGAAAATGGGACTTACTTGCCAAGAATCTACCCCTGTGCCCAGGCTGAGCAGGAGCATGTCACGCTAGGCAGTCAGTCCCTCTTCTGCTCATACTGGAGCTGAATGAATTAAACTTTCCTGCAGATGAACATCTAAGCAGCAGCAAAGGTACCTCAGACCTGCAAGCAGGTGCCCTCATGAAGAGCTGATATGAATGTCATTCTTCTCTCTGATAGCAGAGTCTCTGCAGCACCCTGAGACATGCTGCAGAGACCTGTCTTTTCATGTGATTTTCAGCTTCAGAGCCTCATTAAATTGCCACGACAACCTCTTAAACTTATTTCCTTTTTTTTTTTTTGCTCAGGACAGGCCTTCATTCATTTCTCGTTTTGATGTCTGCAAGGTGGAAGGAGCCTACTAGGGGCCCTTCATGTCTTTAACTGGGTCTGCCAGCCTGGACACATGGTCGGCATTGTGAATCCCTTTGATATAGGACGCATGTTATGAGCAGTGGGCTGTGTCTGCCACAAGTCCTTGAGAGAGAAGCCAGACAGAAACCTCGTGAGCTTGTCTTCCTTCCCTGCTGCAGGATACTGCAGAGGGTGAGGTGTGCAGCTGATGAGACCAAGGGGTGGCTGCCTAGGCGCAAGGTAGCTCTGTGACACATCCCCACCCCACATCAGCCTGAGAAGCACTGTGCCCTGCATGCTTGGCTGCTGGCAGAGACTCATCCTTGTGCCTGGACTGTGTCAGTCCTCTTGGAGAAGCTGCTCCCTGTAACCCTGGCCAATGTGCTGCCACAGGCAGACATTGGAGAGGCCCCTCCATGTTGGTGTGAAAGGGCAAGTGCCTGTTCTGAGATGTCTTCTTTTGCCTCTTTCCTCTGCCTTACCTCGGTCCATCCCTGGCTCACCTAGACAGGCCACCATCCCCTGTCAACGTGACTGTGACGCAGCTGAAGGCAAACTCTGCCACAGTCTCTTGGGACGTTCCAGAAGGAGACGTGGTCATCGGCTATGCCATCTTACAGCAGGTATCCAGGCTCTGTCTCTAGATTATCTGTCACTAATTACTAGCATGCTGCTATATCAGCCCTGTTTGAGTTCCTCTGGCATCTGTCCAAGGACACCTGTGCTGTTGAGCAGCCCTTGCCTGGGCACCCTGTCTGAGCCACCCATCCTGGTGGGAGGCAGCAGACCACGGGTGGCTGTCCCTCCAGCAGCTTCCCTGTTATCTCTGATAAGAATGGTGCTCCAACCATGACATAACCCTTCTTTGCTTGCCTTGCTCTGCCTCCACAGCCCCAGATGATGGTGGCTTCTCCAGGGAGGTGCCTGGCACTCAGGCCATACAGGGATGATGCATAGCGAAGTACTGGCCCATGTGGCCCACCCCAGGGGTGGATGGTTGCCCAGGAAGGGAGGAGTGAGGGCAGTGTGCCCAGCACAGCCCTGCAGAGCGGGGCCTGTGCCTGGCACAGCATGGAGAGCCTCCTGAGGATGACAGCTCTTCACTCCAACAGCGGCAAGATGGACAGATGCAGCGCTTCATCCGAGAGGTGAACACCACCAACCGGGCCTGCGTGCTGTGGGACTTGGCGGAGGATGCCGACTACATCATCCAGGTGCAGAGCATCGGCCTCTACGGAGAGAGCCAGGCCAGTAAGCGTGTCCACTTCCGGACCCTGAAGGAGACCGACCGCCTCCCTTCCAACAGTTCCAACCAAGGTGAGGCAGCTCCTTCCCACTTGCCCTGGTGATGCTCCAACCAAGGTGAGGCAGCTCCTTCCAATTTGCCTGCTGCTGGTGGGGCCACACCTGGTCATCTCCACAGCACACAGGGATTCGGCAGCCAGCAAGGAAGGTACTACGTTAGCAAGCAGGCTGCATGGGACACTCAAAGTCATAATGGGTAGCAAGGCTGTACAACTGCTGTTGTTCCCATGATAATGTCCACAAGCCCTGGTTTGCAGCCCTTCTGTCCCAGATCACAACACGCTATTCAGCTAAGCAGTGTGTGGCCAGCACAACTGCTACAGCCCACTTAGATCCTGCCCACAGGAAAATTCTGGGCAGGCTTTCAGATCTCCCAGCCTGCAAGCTGCCAAAGGGCAAATTACAGAGCTTTGCAGTTTCCTTTCCTACTCTGTCCATGTTGTGTCTTCTTGCCTTGGGGTTACCTATATGCTGTTCTAGGAGAGATGATCCAAAAATCTAAGACAGAACCCCAGAGTCCCATGCCTTATGCTGTCCCTACTGGAACCCAGACAAGCTGTTAGAATCCCTGGCTGCCTTTGGTAGTGAGGATAAGTTATCTGACACAGGAGAGCCACAGGCTGCTTGTCTTCTTCCTGGCCAAGATGTAATCCCATACCTGTCCTTGTTTGGGAGAGGTGGGCCTCTCTCCTCTGCAGCTCTCTTTTGGATCCCCAGAGCTCTCCCTTAGATCTCCAGGTGTTGCTGGTCTTGAAGTAGGTTCTAGTGGGATGGTATCTGCTGCCAGACCTGCTTGGGTTCTCTTCTCTGCAGGTGATATCACCATGGAAGGCCTGGACAAAGACAGGCAGCTGCAGACGGGCGAGATTATCATCATTGTGGCTGTGCTGCTCATGTGGGCAGGTGAGTGCCACCACCAATGTTCCAGCAGACTGGAGCAGAGGTGCAGTCCAGGGTCAGCAAAGAGGATGGGGCACAAGGCAGTGCAGAAGCATATTGGTATGGGTTTGTCAGCCATTCCAGTAAGTCCATTGAGTTTCTCTAGAACCTTGAGCTAGTGAGGTAAAAGGAGCGAGCGCAGTCACTCAGCAGCGATGATCTGGAGCATGTGGGCTAGCTGGCCTGACCACTGGGCAGGAAGAGCATGAGACACATGCAGGACACGGTGGAAATATTCCAGTTGATGTGAACCATCGTGTAGCTTGGGCCTTGGCTGGCTTGTGTGATGTCTAATAACATTGCTGCACTGTCTGGGAGTGACTGTGCCTCAGTCTGCTAGAACTGTGAGATGTGTGATGTGCTGCTGCCCAGCAGCCTGTTAAAGCCAGAGCAGGTTGTCCTTGGAGCAAGAAAACCTTGGAGAGAATAGTCAGCTCCTGACTGGTCACATGCAGCTGCTGCAAATGTGAAGTCATTGTCCCCTGCTTCCTTCCCAACAAATGCCAGTTTTCTAATGGCATCTTGCAGGCATCTCTCCATGCCCTGGCCTTGAACACTTTCCCAGTGCACTGGAAGAAAACACATTGCACTGGAAGAAAACACATTGCACTGGAAGAAAACACAAGATAGTTGCTGCAAGCTTACCCCTCATGTAGGTTGGTGTGTCAGTGCCAACAGGGAGAGATCAGCCTAGTCTGTGGGTGGCTGCAACAATGCTCTGTTTTTTCACTGAGTTCAACATATCTGGTGATGACAGTTCACAGCACTGCTCCAGAGTCTCATGTCCAGGGTCCCCAGATGTGGGACATGTGCTGTGTGTGATCGGTGCTGTAAGATCGTGACAAAGACCGGCCCCATGGCCAGATTGCAGGACAGGACAGGACAAAGCCAAGGCTAGGCTAGGGTCACAAGTACTGGGCTAGTAGCTTCAGTGCCTTGCAGGAGGTACTCAGAAACCCATTCAGCTGCTCACTGGCCTCATGGGCTGTCGCTTTCAGAGTGCTTCAGTATCTGCTTTTGGCCTCAGAGCCCTGAGCTGTGGGCACCTCACAGCTCACCTGTGCCCTGATGCCTTCAGGTGTGTCCATGCCTCATCTGCCCAAAGAGACTGGCCTGGCCACACATGCAGAGGTACCTGGGATGGTCCAGCCTGACACAGATGGAGGAGTTGGGTGACCAGCACCCCAGGGTGCCCTGGTCCTGACTGCTCTCCACCCAGAATGCTGTGGGGAGGAGAGGCAGGGCACAGCCAGTGTGAGGGAGTCCTTCATCCCCTGTCTTTCACAGCGGTGATCGCCCTCTTCTGCAGACAGTATGACATCATCAAGGATAATGACTCCAACAACAACAAGGAGAAGACAAAGCCGTCCTCAGAGCACAGCACGCCAGAGCGACCTAGTGGAGGGCTGCTGCGGAGCAAGGTGAGTGGGGAGAGCTGCCAGGTGGGATGGTGTATGACGTCTGCTGTGGCTTGCTGCCTGGACAGGTTCTGGCTCTCTCCAAAACAAAAAACACTCCAGCTCATGCTCACCTAAAACCAGGGGGCTTAGGGTGCAGTGAGCTTTAATATCTGAGGCAGTGTCTGCACCACATGAATAATTGCAGAAGCACTGAAAGAGGTGGCAGGATCTGTCAGCTGGTATAGCTCTCACATCACAGAGTCTGTTTCCTGTCACAGCCTCTCCAAGGCTGCACCTCTGCTCCTCTTTTGCATTCAGTAGACGGGTCTAACTCTTGCCTCTTCCGGGCAAGCTAGGCAGCTCTTCTTATGGTTTCTCTACTGGTCTCTTGGTGCTCACTTTCTGCCTTCACTGAGACCTGCTCCAGGCCATCACCACACAAGCCCTTCATAGGAAGGAGCACAGAGCCCCTTCCTCACTCTTATGGAGATACCATTCTGGTCTGGGGATAAGGAGGGAGCAGTGCTTCCATCTGGCAGCACTGCACACTTCTATGCTTTGTGAATTCTCTGCCCAATGGCAGATGTCCTCCTACCTCCTGTCTTTCATTTTCTGCTCTGATTCTGCTCCTATTCAAGGGCATCAGGTGTAGAGTAGACCAGGTGGAAGTCCCCAGCCATCTATAAGTCATGGAGGTAGGTGGATGAGTGTGGGATAGAGGTATAGTTTACCCAGGAGTCCTCAAGCACAGCACTGAGCAGAAAGGCTTACTAGGGAGGCAAGTGTGTGGTTGAAGGGGCTCACCAGCTGTAGGTGATGGAATTGAGCTGCCAGAGCCTTTGTGCCAAGAGAGACCATCTGTGCCAAAGGATGGCATTTCAGGTCAGCTCTCTTGGTGTGAGTGAAACACTGAAGGTGGGGCTCTGATCCAGCTCATCTACTCTCATCTCTGGGCAGAGGCTCAGGTCCAGCCCCTCTGCAGAGGAGATCTGCTGCTCTTGGTGTGGGGAGGCTGGGGATGTGCCATGCATCTGCATCCCAGGGGCTTCACAAAGCAGAACTTTACAGCAGCTGTTTCTCTCACAGAAGAAGTCTCCCTCAGTCAATATAATTGAGGTGTAAGTGCAGCACCAGCTCTGGATCCATGGTCCTGGGCATCCTGCCAGAGCCAAAGCAGGCCTTGGAAGAGAAGGCAGCAGGCACCCAGCTGGAACTCTGCATGCGAAGATCCGCGTATCTGAACTTACGCTTCCCTGAGGGATGTGCATGGAGCCGGCTCCCAGCCGTGCATGCAGCACACGGCCCTGCCCATCCTGCATGCCTGGCCCTGCTCCCTTGCCACTGCGGAGCAGAGTGAGGGTGGGGGGCCACAATGCCAGCCCTGGGAATGATTCCCAGGGAGCAGATGGGCTGGCTTGAGGGCAGGCAGTGTCCCTGTGCACCGGCTTGGCCAAAGGCCTGAGCGCAACCACTGGCACCAGGCGCCTGCCCAGCAACCGTCCTGGAGCAGCTCTTGCTCTTGGCCCCAGTGTCTGCTTACAGAGCAGGAGTTTCTCCCCTTTTGGCCCCATGACTGAGACAATGGGGCAAGGTTAGGCATTGGCCTCAGTGCAGCCAGGGATGTCATGACCAGGTGGTAGGGGGGTTTGTGGGCCTGGGCCCACCAGAGTGAATCCCTGCTGAGAACAGGGCTCTGATGCACTCCATCATGGCCATGTGGGGACTTCGGTGCCTCTCCTAGCTGCAAGGGATAAAGACACCAATAAGCATGAGGAGCTGGTGCTGCCACCGTGCCTGGCCAGCATTTGAAGCCTGTGGGCAGGGCAGGGAGTGCTGGCAGGAGCCATCCCATGGGGTGGAGTGAGCCCCACAGGGCTGTGGGAACCAGCAGTGCCTCAGTATGGCTGCCGCTTTGCCACTTCCCTAATGTCCTGACATATTACGGGGTGCTGAGCACTGCCTGGACTAGAGGGTAGGGTGAGGCCCAGCGAGGTCTTGGTGGGCTCAGGAGGATGTGGCTGCAGAGCTCATCACGACTCTGGGAACAACCTCAGCTTTTGACAGTCTCACATTCTGCTCCTGCTCCTTCTGCATGGCCACTGTGGATGCTCCCTCTCTCCTGGTGCTGGCCCTAGGTTGGCTGGCATGACAGAGCTGTTGGAAAATGCTGGCCCCGAGTTCCCAGAGCTGATGTATCATGGTCTCACTCTTATGTGTCCACTTTACCTGCTCACATGAGGACAATATGAGCCTTTGCCTGCCCTGGGGCTCGTGACTGTCTGGTGGTGATGTTTGGATGGTGCTTGTTTGCCCCCCAGAGCCTCCAGCCAGCAGTCCCTGAGTACCTGCTCTGTGCCTGAGGCTGAGGCCAGGCCCAGGCATCCCTCTTGCAGCGGTGAGGGAGGATGGTGATGTGAAGAGGCTCTTTGCTGCAGAGATAGCAGCTGCTGGCCTGGCTGATGCTCTTCCTCTGTACTCTGCTCTATGGCCTGTCACCCAGCTGGGGTGCTGACTCTGCAGCCCTGGACTCAAGCATTACAGGATCCAGTGTCTTCCAGGAATAAACCTCCCAGTAAAGCACTTTCAGGGCTCTTCCTTCCAGGTGCTGCTCAGCTCTTGATGCAGGGTGAGGTGAGGGTGGGACAGGATACAGGACTCCCTGTGGCAAGGTCTTTTCAATAAAAGCATCCTGGCTCAAAGGCAGTGTTGCCTCTGGGGTGTTGTGCTTGTGCCTGTGTGTACCTGCACTTCTTGAACACGCGTGTCTGGCACTTAGGAGACCTGTCCTTGCCGTGTGAGAACTGCAAGTCCTCTGAGGTTGTCCTGCACACCTCCAGCCCTTGAGAGAGGGCCAGTGCTGCAGCTGGGCCATGTCAGGCTGCTGTGCTGCTCCCTGCTCAGGTGAGAAGCAGGGTGCTTGAGGAGCAAAGCACCGGGTTTGGTGGGGGGGGGAGGTACAGGTGCTGCTGGGCTGTAACTTGAGCTGCAGGGAGCACAATAGCTCCAGATTAAAAAAACACCTTTGTTTTGCTGTCTAACTTCTGGAGTTTTTAAGGCAGTGCATTAAAAAAATAAGGGCTACCAGAATGCCAGGCTTCCCCACAGCACCTGCCACCACCACCAGCTGGAAAATGGGCTCTGCCAGCCCAGACCACACTCAGTGAGTCCCGTTCCATTGGGGTTGTCAGTGCCACCAGCCACAGAAGGGGAGATGTGCTGCAATGTGACAGGAACCCAGAAGCAATGTCCCCACCTGGCAAGCAGCTACAAGCTGTTGCTTGAAGGAAGCAGACATCCTGCTGGCTGCAGCCTCCCCTGTGGTGCCTGGAGATGGCATGGCATACCTGTGTGTCTCTAGATCACAATCAGGCATGCAGCAGGATAGAGGCACCCCAAAGCAGAAGTAGGCGTGTGAGGAGAGGTTGAGGCCTGCTGGCACATAGGGGCTTGTGCCCTCCTTGACTGGCCTCAGCATGGCCAGTTCCTGGTGGGCCAGATGACATTTGCAGTTCTGAAGACACACAAGAAAAGCCTAGACCAGTATCCCCACCATAAAGACCACCCTGAGGCCCCACAGCCCTCAGCATAGGGAGGACCACTCTCTCACACTAGCAGGTAAAGATGTGGGAGCTCCAGGGCAGCCACAGGCTCTCTGAGCTCAAGGCACAGCCCAGGAAGCTTCACTGCAGGAAGCGCAGGAGATACAGCACCCTGCACACTTTTCCGTGGTAACCCATCAAACCCAAGTGGCAACAGTAAAAAACCTCAGTTTATTTCTCTATAAAGGCAGAGCTTTCCTTTAAAAACCAGCTCATCTCGCTCGTGACGGTGCGGGGCTGAATTGCAGGGGAAAGGCCTTCCTCATTCCTCCAGCTTCCTGAGGGTCACTCATGCTGAGCAAGTCCTCCACCACCTCCAGGGGCTGCTCAGAATGAGCTGGTCACCAGTTGCCACCACGAGGAGCAAGGCAGTAGGGCCGAGTGAGGCAGGGCACACAGTGTGGCACAAGGTGCAGTCGGGGTGGCCCTGCCTGCACTAGGAGTGGGCAGAGCAGGGAGCACTGGTCCACCAGCCTGAGCTGGGAGTGGGGAGCAGCTGCAGCTTGAGGCGGTTCATGCAGGACAGGGAGCAGGCGTTGCAGTCTGTGTACTGCATGGCAGCGGTGCCAGCAGCCCCCAAGCCTGGCAGGCAGCGCCAGGGGCAGGCGCTGTCTGGCCTGGGGGCAGGCACAGGGTGAATCCTGAGTGGCTGGTCCATTGTTGCCAAGATTTAGCTTATCCCAGAGGAGTCTCAGGGCCAGCAGTCCTGAGGCCAGCTGTAGGGAGGTCTCCAACCTCTCCTGGCCCACTCCAGCCATCTGGGAGCTGCCCCAGATGGTAGCACAGGAGCTGTGCTCTGGGCACAAGAGGTGCTGACCCTGAAAAGTGAAATGAAAAAAGACCATGAGGTGTGTGGTTTGGAGCCCAGCACAGCCTGGGAGGGGAGGCAGGTCTTCTCAGGTGAGCCACCAGCCCCCTCCTGCTGCAGAGGACATGTTGGGGATATGGCAGCTCAGCACTGAAGGAAGAAACTTACCTGCTGGGCTGTGGGCTCCCCTCCCCAGCTCCTCTATGCTGCTTTGGAAGAGAACAGAGCACCCATCAAACACCAAGCAAGGCCTGCTGAGATGCAGCACCTTGACAACACTGGCAAGGCACAGCAGTACCAGGCACTGACAAGTGCAGAAAGCCAGTTACCACCCAAACCCTTTCCCCAGCCCAGCCTGTCCTGAGACTGCAAAGCCACATCTCCATCCCATCAGAAGCCCCCATATACAAAGAGCTACACTTCACAAGGCCCTTCACAGACATCGCTCCCATCTGTGCATGTACTGATTGCTGGCTGACACAGCTCAGACCAGGCTCAGTGCTGTCAGACTCCAGCCAGATGCCAGGCACATGGAGAACAGCTGTAATGTTGCAATCACCACCACAGGCACTTCTGCAAACACCTGTGGGTTAATCCTCCACTGCTGGGCTGACACTACCAGTTCCTCCCAAGCACAGGACAGACACCAGTGAGCTCAGCCCCAGGTCCTATTCCATGCAGAAGTCACCATGACCAGGCCTCCATCCTGGCCCAAAACCATGGCAATCAGTATGAGAACTCTGAGTGTCACTTGAGAAGTATGTCTGGTTAGGTTGTCCTCAATAAACAGTAGCAGAAACAGAGTAAGTACTACCTCTGGGTACATCCTGAGGGTCAGCATCTTCCCCACTACAGCACAATTCCCTGCTCACTCGATGGAAATGTGGAGAGCAGCAGGAAGCTCACTCTGCTTCCACACAGATCTCCTCCAATGTCCCACAATGCCCAAGGCCTAATCAGCTCCTCTTGCATGGAGCACAAAGAAGGAAACAAGACAGGGCTCATCAGGGGGTTCCCCAAACATAAGCAGCCACTCATCACCTACCCAGATAAGGTTTCACCGATGTTATCATCTTCCTCCTCCTCTTCCTCCTCCTGGCAAACAAACAAAGCCAACCATGACACTTCACTGCCTGGATAAGTCTGTGCTCGGCTGCCCAGAGCCTGTTCTAGAGCCACGGGGCAGTCCTTGGCCGCGCCACAAGACACAGTCACCCACCAGGCACAGGCAAAGGGAAAAGGCGGCACCTGCAGCACTGTGCTGCTGAAATCCTCAGGGTTCAAGCAGAAGGGGAGAGACAGACCTCAGCTCTGCTCACATCCCCTCCAGCTGGCAGAGCACAAACATGGGCTGTGAGCAGGGAACAAGCCATGATGGCTCCTGTGCCCAGAGCACCTTTGCCCAGCAACGTCTTCAGCTGGAGGGTCAGGCAGAGGGACCACCCAGGAGCAGGCTGTAAGCATGTGTTACCCCAGGCTGGGCCACCACTGGAAGCATGAGGCCAAGAAGCCTGCAGCCAGAGAGGCTCCTGGAGAGGAACACTGTGAGATCAGCAATGCTGGCAATGCTTTGCTGGGCTCTAGATGCGCAGAGGCTGTAGTGCAGATGGGCAGGGCTGACCACACGGCCCAGGCTGGCAAGGTGATGACCAAAGGGTCCTCTCCTTCAGAGACAGCATCTCACCCCTAACTGTGGCACGAAGTTGTGCAGAGCAGGTCCCAGTTCCCTGTCTGAGCAGGGCTGGGGGCTGCGGCAATGCTGGGCGTGACAGGAGAGCTCCTAGAGCAAAGACTACCCAAGGAACCATGCCTGCCTTGGAAGCCAGCACAGCACAGTCCCCTACTTCACGTCAGGCAAGAGAAGCTACACAAACATTTACAGGGTCCTGGAAGGCCAGGAAGGGGGAGCTGCATAAGGGTTACCCTTTTTCTTCCCTAATGTGAGACAGCACTGGGCATGGGCCAGACTTGCACATACTGTACCCCAAATTGGTGTCTGAAGGGAGGGCTCCCCGGGGGGGCTGGCTCACTGGGTCTGCTGGGCTCACTGCTCTCCAAGACACATGAAGGGTGAAGGGGCTGTTCCTGCCTAGAGCCTGGGACAGGGCAAAAGCAGCAGAGTTAGTACCTGCAATCTGGGGATGTACAGGCAGGACTGTAGGCAAGGGGTGCATGCCCTCGCTGTGCCTGGGGGAGGGTGGAAACAAGGGTGCAGGATCAGTGCTCACGGCAGGTGCAAATGAGGGTGCAGGATCTGTGCTCAGGGCAGGTGCTACAGGGCCCCAAAATGTGCTACAGCTCAGCAGTGCAGAGGAGTTCAGCATGGACAGCAGAGACAGCCCCACACCCACCCCAGACAACAACAGAGCAGGCTTGTATGGGGTGCAGCAGCCAAGAATACCACAGCAGGGACAAGATTTTCCCTGTTTGGTGTCTCACCAGACAAGCAGTGAGTCATCTTTCTGCACAGCCCAGGACAGGGTTACACAGACCTCTGTCCCAGGTCTAGGCAGAGGAAGAAATGTGAGATGTTCCTCCTACCTGCATGTGCTGCTTCCCAGAGATCCAATGCCATCTGGAAGGCCTGGGCCACAGTCAGAGTCACAGCCTGGGCCTGTGTATGAGAAAGAGAGGATGTCTGCTTCCATCTGGGCCCTCAAGCCAGGACAACCCCACTGCCATGAAATCCAAGAGCCCCCACACCTCCCTTGTTGCCTTTATCTTCAGAGCACATATGGAAGGCCACAGACCCCCAGAGGAGCTGGAACAGAAGACCCTCCTTATTTGCTCGCTACCTGCCCCTGCGGCAGAGCATACATGCTCCCTGGCTTTATTTCCAGCCAAGGTGACAGAGGTCAGGACCTTCTCTCTCTGAAGGTGGAAAAGAAAGGCCCTTGCTCCCACCTTTACCTCATGGAGCCAAGAGCAGAAGGGAAGTGCTTACGATCTTCTTTTTGGGTGAGAGGAAGGCATGGCACTCCAGTGCCCCACTTTCCTGGCTCTGGGCAACATAAGCGAAGACTTTGTTCTGCAGCTTGTCTGTTGTGCAGTAGGAGATCCTGCAGGCAGAGAGGAGCTGCTCAGGCCAGTAAAGACCTCAGCACAGTTATCCTGCTGAGCTCCTAGCAGTGCTGACAGCCTGGGGTTTTCATCCACCCCAGCTGATAAGGTGGCCCAACCTCCTGGCAGCACCAAAGAGATGTCCTGTCTCTGCTTCCCTTCCAGCCTTCGGTCTGCAGCCATGCTCCACTCCCACCCATCATCCACATCACCCAACTTGGCCAAAGCACAACTGGCAGCAGCAGAAAAAATCCACGTCAGCTCCCAGAGCAACTGCCTTCAGCCTGCCTCAGTCAGCCAATGGCACCCTCCTGCCACTGCAGTCAAAAGGGTGGTCCTGTGTCCATGGAGAGGTGGACATGCAGCTCTGCCCTAACTGTGGGGCTTCCCAACAATCAGCCTCATGCTGTTTGAACATAAGAATAGAAAAGCTGGGTCCAGGGAAAGACAAATCAACTGAGACAGAACTCAAAACCCTGTTTTCATCCAGTCTCAGGCAGCAACATAGTGTACAGTGGGGAGAGGGCCAAGGCCTCAGGGAGCCAAAGGAAGACCTAAGCTTGAAGGTGCCACTGGCAAAAGGGCCAGCCCTCTCTGGGTGTTCAAGGTGCCACTGGTCTCTAGCCAGTTGCTGGTGGATACCTCCACACATCATGCCCACCTGTAAATAGAGATGTTCTCAACCATCTCCTTTGTGTCTGCATCCTGCAGTGAGATGCCCCTTGGAGACACTGTCAGAATCACCTTCTGGAACTTGCGAGCTCCCACCCGTGCCTGCAAGTGAGGAGACAACAAATAGCTCTGTAAATCTGGCAAGGGCTGCCACCTCCCTTTGCTGGCAGGAGTTCCCAGACTGTCTACAGAGTGCCACCCACCTGGAACCCTGCTGCAAAGCTCCTGCTGCAGAGGTGGGAGAGCAGAGCCTGAAGACCAGGCAAGGCCTGCACAGAGCACCCCTGGGATGCACACCATTACCAAGCACAGGGGAAAGGACTGAGAGAACCAGGGGTGTTTAGTCTTAAAAAGAGAAGGCTGAGAGGGGATCTTATTAATGTCCATAAATATCTGAGGGGTGGGTGTCAAGACAAAGGCAAGAGTCTCTTTTTGGTGGTGCCCACCAAAAAGACCGGGAACAACAGGTATAAGCTGGAACAAAGGAATTTCCATCTCAACCTGAGGAGAAACTCCATTACAGTGAGGATAACAGAGCACTGGAACAGGCTGCCCAGAGAGGTTGTGTCCTTCTCTGGAGAGTTTCAAAACCCACCTTGATGTGTTCCTGTGTGGCCTGCTCTAGCTGATCCTGCTTTGGCAGAGGGGCTGGACTAGGGATCCCTTCCAAACCTTGACATTCTATGATTCCACTACAGACTCCCTCCCTCCCTGGCACTTCCCTCTCCTCTCCATGCTGTGACTGGTACAGCTCTGCTCCCAACCATGCCCCTGGTGTGGGAGTGGGCAGCTTATCCACAGACACAGGCAGGGACAGCTAGACTCCTACATATCACCTTCCCCTTTGGGACAACACATTCCCTCACTGGAGTTCAGGGCTGGGACAGAGACCCCTCCCGGAGTCCAGGGGCTGGGCTGTGAACTGGCTCTTCACCCAGCCTCTCACCGTGGCCACGATCCTACGGATGGCAGCAGCAGCCATGTCTTCTCCTTTGGGTTTTTCTACCAGTGTCATGCCTAGATACTTGAGAGTGAAGCACATCCCCTCAAGCAGTGGCTCCTGCATATCAGCCCAGCTCTCAGGAAGCTCTGCAAAGACAAAACACTTTAGAAGCTGTGAGCCAGAGGCCCCATGGCTAGTCCCAGCAGAACCACCCCAACTTGTTGCATCTTCACTGCTGCTACTTGCACTCAGTTGGGCACTCTCCTGACTTTGTGACATTCTTGGAAGACGAACAGAATGAGAGGACAGTTTGCCCTCACAGCTTTGGTCCTCCATCCCTGTCAGCACACACAGTAAGCTCCTGAATATCTGCAAAGGGCCTCAGATACTGCAGCATTTGCTGTTACCACCAAAGCCCTCTCATTTCTGGGTCTCATCTGTTTCACTACAAGCAGGATGTTCTCAGTATGGCACTCATCTCACCCACCTAAGCCACTGGCACACTTCAGGAACAGCAGCATTTACTGCCACTCTTGGACAGATCAAAATCTCCACATAAACCTTGGGCAACCACAGCCAAACCTTGCAGGTGGCAGGGAATCACAGAATGTTAGAGGTTGAAAAGGACCTCCAGAGATCATCGCCAGTCTCCCTGCCAAAGCAGGGAAGAGGCAGTTCATCCAGCACTTGCCATCCAAGCTGAGGTGGTTGAGCAGCAGTTGCACGACAAAGATTCTGTGATAAGGAAGAGCTCAGATTGGCATTTCAAGGACACAAACTAGCTTCCTGGAAAATATGTTTTATGGATGAACTCCAAGGCACAGAGGGAAGAGAGCTCCCCCATGCATTACTTTGCAGGTCACAGAATTAAAGGGGCACTGGCTCTGTTTTCTCTGTCCTTGCTTCTTAAACCCCTTTGCTGCAGTCAAGAAAAAAGAAAATTAAATACAAACCCCAATGAGCAGAGTATCTGTTCAGCAAGAAAGATTCCCTAGGGCCAGTCCTCAATATCTCCAGCTTCCTTCAGAAGCCAGCCCATTTCATCAGCACATTCTGCCTCACAGCAGCTGTGCTGGTGGAATAAGGAGTCATAGCCCTACATCAGTCCTGATGCAACCATTGGGAACAGAATACACAAACCAAGCTTCTCAGAACCATCCACTCAACCTCTGCTCCCAGAGGACAAAGTTTTGACAACCGAGTTCGCTCTCACCAAATGCAAAAGCTTTGGTCATCAAACCAGCACACCTGGGCAGAAGGTTCCCCTGTGCCAAGCACTGCCTGGTGACAGTTTTCAAGGAAAGCTGTCAGCACATTTATTTTAGTCAGTTGCTAAAGAGCACAAGGATGGTGAGAAGTGAGATACGCAGAAGGGTCAAAGACATGGGGAGTCACAGTCTCTCCTGGGGATTCAGCCCACAGAGGAGGAGTGAGGGAACAGGAACACAGACATTATATATTGTGCTACAAACAGTAAGTCTGCACCCTGCCCTGGGAATTACCAGGTATCCACTGTTCACACTCTGCCAGTACTGTTCAGGGTTATTCTTCATCTCTTTCCTGGGATTAGCTCCCTGAACATTACTGGCACACTTGCGGAAGGCTCGACTCATAATTGGAATAACCTGAACCCACAGGGAAATCAGGAGACTCTATTTGCACAGCATACTCCTGCACAAATGGTAACTACCATGGGACCCACCTGATATGATGCAGGTGTCAGAGACCTCTGCCCAGGGTAAGAAAGCACCATCTCACTCTGAACTTCGAGACAGAGCTCACACATGTTGGGGATGCCAGAGTAAGCTCAGATCCTCCAGCCGTGACTGAGGCACTACTCCCTCACTTCTCAGAGCTTCCACATGGGACTGCGGGGCAAGTATCAGAGCTGCCTGTGCACAGGTGGTGTGGCAGTCAGTGGCATGCAGGCCTGGATGAGACCTCCCAAGGAACAAGTAATAGAGCAAGAGGAAATAGTCTCTAGTTGCACCAAAGGAGATTTAGATTGGACACAATGAATAATTTCTTCCCCAAAAGGGGTGTCAAGCCCTTAAGCAGGCTGCCCATGGCAGTGGTGGACTCCACATCTCTGAAGGGTTCTAAAAGCCACATAAGGGGTGGTGCTGAGGGACGTGGTTTAGTGGTGACCTGTCGGTGCTGGGTTAATGGTTGGACTTGATGATCTCTTAAAGGTGTTTTCCAACAAGAACGATTACAAGAACGATTCTATGCTCATATCTGCAGAGGACCTGGTACAATGGTTGAGGGAGGAGAAAAGGCCTGCGGAGCCCCGGAGGGTGTCCCCGAATGAGGCACAGCGTGTTGCCGCACCCGGCATCTCCATCCACACCCGCCACGGCTGCCACAGGCACTTCAGCTCGCCGCCGGGGGTGGCCTCGATTGGAAAGTGGAGCAAGAGGTTGGTGGCCGGGGAAGCCTGGCAGCCAGGGAAGCCGGGCAGGGAGGAACGGGCAAGCAGTCCCACATCGCTGCTGTCCTCCGCGGCCTGTTGCCCCACGACCTCCCTCAGGTCCTGCCCCAGTATGCCCTACAGCATCCCCCTTTGCCCTACGGCACAGCCTCAGCCCGTTCCCCGTATCCCGCACAGCTGCCAGCCCGCCTCGGCCCGCGCCCCCATCTCCGTGTTCCACACCGTTCCCCGCAGCAAGCAGCGGTCGTGCCCTGGGCCCAACCCCGACCGAGATGCAGACTCCCCTCCCGGAGTGATGCCCCGTCCCGTCCCCCGGCCGATCCCCGCGACCCGCAATCCGCACTCACTGCGCCGCCGGCGGAGCCCCAGGCCGTGCCGGGCGAGACGCGGGCTCCGCAGCACGGCGCGTCCCGCCGCCCGCAGCGCCTCCATGCCGGAGCCGAGCCGAGCCGAGCGGAGCTGAACCGAACCGAACCGACACCAGCGCGACGGGAGACCTGAGCGGCGGGGGAGCAGCTTTCGCCGCGGGGCTCGGCGCGATGACGTTAGCAGCGGCGGAGGCGCCGAGGTTGCCGCGGCAACGGGGGCGGGGCGAGGTGGGGGCGGCGGCGGCGGCGGCGGCACGGGCCCGTCCCGGTCCTTGCCTTGATCCCGGCGTTCGGTGCGATGCAGCTGCGGCATGTGCGGACCTTGTTGGCCCCGCAGGTCAGTCCGAGCCGGATGAGGGGGAAAGGGCCTGGCCAGGCGGGGAGCAGGGCGGGCCGGGGGTGCTGAGCTTGTGCCTATACCCAGGATGGGCCAGGCCCAGCGGGCTGGGCCGAAGCGGAGGAGAGCAGACCGGGGAGGGAGCGAGCCCGGGGTGCTGAGCCTGTGTGTGCCTGCAGGACGGGACCGCCCGGGTGACCTGCATGGCGTGGTCGGCCAGCAGCTCCCGGTTCGCCGTGTGCACGGCGGACAGGGTCGTGCTGCTCTACGATGAGCACGGCGAGCGGCGAGACAAGTTCTCCACCAAGCCTGCCGACGCCAAGGTGAGGAGTCGGGGACTGGGAACCCGGGACCGGGTTGCTGTTGCCACCAGTGTCCCCAGCGGTGCCCCGGGGGCGGCCAGCCTTCCCTAGGGCTTCACCTCGCCGTCCTCCCCACAGTACGGCCGGAGAAGCTACGTAGTCAAAGGCATGGCCTTCTCGCCGGACTCCACCAAGATCGCCATCGGCCAGACAGACAACATCGTCTATGTGTACAAGATTGGAGAGGAGTGGTGAGTCTGGCCGTGGGGTGTCCACACCCGGGAGGATGCCAGGCAAGTTTGGATGGGTCTCCGAGCAACCTAGTGTAGAGGAAGGTATCCCTCCTCACTGCAGGGAGGTTGGGCTAATGCACCTTCCCGCTCAGACTGTTCTATAATTACAGAATCCCAGCACGGTGAAAGTTGAAAGGGACCTCTGGAGATCATCTAGTCCAACCCTCTGCTAAAGCAGAGTTACCAAGGGCAGGGTGCCCAGAATGGTTTCCAGGCAGGTTTGGAATCTCTACAGAGGAGATTCCCCAACCTCTTTCTGCAGCCTGTTTCAGGGTTCTGGCATCCTCACAGGAGAGAATTTTTGCTTCATATTCAGCTGGCACCTCCAACCTGAGTTGGAATTTGTGCCACTTCTGTCATTGGACACCAGTGAGAGGAGTCTGGCCCCATCCTCTTGACCACCCCCTTAGATACTGATGAGCATTGGGAAGATGTCCTTTCAGTCTGCTTTTTACCAGGCTAAACAGCCCCAGTCCCAGCCTTTGCTCACCAGAAAGATGCTCCAGTTCCATAATACTATGAGAAGAGGGCAGCACTCTGTCCTGCCCTGGAGTGAGCTTTCTGGTACTACCTGTACCAGCATCCTGCCTGGTCCTCATCTTTGATGCTGTCATAGCTTAATGCCAGCCAGCAACTGAGCCCCATGCAGTCACTTACTCACTGCCCCTCTTGCCAGGGAGCCTGGGAGAAGGATTGAAAAAGTAAAATTCATGGGTTGAGATAATATTTTATTAACTAAAATAAAATATTATAATAATTGTAATGAAAAGAATTGTGGTGAAGAGAGATGCAGAAATAAATCCCAAGGAAAGGACAAGAGGTGCAACCTGACCATCTGCTGACTAATGCTCCAGCAGCGATCCATTGCCCCAGCCAAATCCCCCCGCAGTGTATATATACTAGACATGATGTTTTATGGTGGAGAATATCTCTTTTGCTGTTTGATGTCTGCTGTCCTGGCCATACTCCCTCCCAGCTTCTGATGCTCCTGCACACTGTATAAACATGGGAAGCTATGAAGTTCTCGATTCCTTAGCAACATCATTCTTCTGCTGAATCCAGAACCTGGCACTGTTCTAGCTACCAGGAAGGAAATGCAGCTCTGTCCCATCTGAAACCAGGACAGATGTGAATTATCCAACCTGCAGGGAATCACTCAGGTGTTTCTGTGGTTAGCAATAGATGTGTTTTGTCTTGGAGAGCCACATGGAGCATGGGCCAGTGAGCTGCTGTGAAGCTGGACCTGAAAAACCTTTACTGCTGCCCCTTGTTTCATAGATGTAGAACTTTAGCCTTGTTTGCTGGTATGTGGTGTGCTGAAAGTGCTTAGAAAGGCAGGTTGCCAGAAGTTTGGAAGCTCAGAAGTTGAGTTTCATTAATTTTCTGCTAAAGTTGGCTTCTGCTAGACAGCAGTGTACAAAACTGAAATGGCCTGTGCTTGGCAGTAGTAAACCAGACTGAATGCAGACTGCAGGGTAAGCAGAATGGGCAGAACTGGCCTCAGTAATTTTTGTCTGCTTTTTTCTGCAGGGGTGACAAGAAGGTGATATGCAACAAGTTCATCCAAACGGTGAGCCCTTGACTCCTGTTTAACTCCATTTTCTCAAGCATACGTCAGATAAATCAGGGTTTTCTTTGCTCATGCTCACTTGGCCACAGTGTCAGTGACACTTGCTCTCCAAAAGATGCAGGTTGAGCTCAAGATAATTTCTGAACTTTGAGGCACATGTTTGCTTGCCAGGCTTCAGAGGCTTCATAACACCTGGGTATAGCACAATACTTAATTACTGAAAGATCAGTGCAGTCAGCTGCAAAACCTTGGAGACAGCTTCAGTTCAGGTATCAGTGAGCAGATTTTTTTAAAGGAAAGGGAGAAACAGGAGAGATCCCCAGCTTGGCTCTTTTTCAAAGGTTGGCAACTAAGCCCCAAAATGTAAAGTGTGCAGGTTTCACTCTAACTATTTTCCACATGTTCCAAGGCCTCAGGTTTGTGATTTCAGTCAGATCTTCTTTGTGGTCTGCTGTTCTTGCTCTGCCTCCATGTGTCAGTATGCTGAGCAGGTCTCTGGGAAGGATTATCTTGAGGCCGATGCATCTGAAAAAGTCAAAGATGTTCTAAATTCCTTGCACAGAAGTATAAATCATTTGCCATCAATATGAGAAACTTCAGGGCACTGGGTGCTTTTCTCCCCTACAGCAGCAAATGTCCAGCAGCTGTGCTAGGCTCTTCAGCCAGTTGCTATCACACTGTGACTCCCACATTCTTTGAGTTGCCAGAGAAGTTCTCTGCTAGCTACACCCCTGAAGTAGCCAGTACCAGTTGTGAGGAATTACCCTTCTAGTTCCAGTCCCCAGAAGATAGAGGTGGAGCTGCTCCTGACACAGTTGCTGGAGTTCCTGAGCCAGGTTTCCTCAAGCTGTCTCTCCGGTCAAGGGCAGCTGCAGCCTCTGGATTGAAAGTCTCAGAGTGGGCTTGTGGCCCCCTACTGTGGCTGCTCTTAGAGAGGCTGAGAAGGGCCCTGGAGCCTCGCTGAAAGCATATCATTCTTCTACTCTGGCCATCAGTGAAGCAAGACATTGATCAGGCTGGGCTGCTGTCACAGCACATAGACAGCTCCTTGTGTTTTTACTGCAGTGCTGAATTTCTCTGTTCTCTTGTTCTGTCATTTTCTTTGTGCCCTTTCTGCCGTTTCTACCATAATAAATCCTTCTTTTCTAACGCCATATGTGTGGTTTCTTACTGCTCTGCCTGGTTTTCTACTGTAACTAAGTATTGTTATATACAAATTTTTGGTATGTTCAGTTGAGATGCGAGATTATTTATTGAGCCCTTCCCATCTCTGGCTATTGGCAAAACCTCTTAGACCTCTTGTGAATACAGTGGCACTGTTCCGCTCTGCTGAAGCAAGGTGTCCTGCCTGGGTTCACAATGACTGTGTGCACATTTGACTTCTCTGCACCAGCATGTGAGCACATCACCATGTTGTGAGGCTTATTTCTTGTAAAATAGCTATGGGTTTGTACATTCCACAACAGCATGTGGAAAATCACGTATCTGATCAAAAAGTAATCCTCTCAGGAGAGCATCCATAGCTGGTGTAGTGCTGATGCTTTGCTTCAGCCCTTCTGAGCCTGTTGCTCTACCCCAGCTCACTCTGATCTAGTTTAGTCTTCAGGGTGGAAGGCCACAATCCTGCTTTAAAGTTGGTCCAGATAGCCCCATCTCTTTTCTTTCCTGGTTTGAGTGATCTTATGAGCTGTCTTATATAGCAATGGGGCAAGAGCTAAGCAGGGTGGAGCTCTTAACTCTTTTTTTTTTTTACCTCTTTGGCAGAGTGCTGTGACCTGCTTATCGTGGCCAGCGGAGAATGTCATTGTCTTTGGTCTTGCTGAAGGAAAGGTAGAGACATTTGTTACTTGCCTGATTTCAGTTTCCATGCAGGGGCTTTTCCAAGCACCTGGGCTGCAGGGTAGGAGCCATTACTATGTGTAGCAGCAAAGGGATAACAGCACTGACTTGAATTTCCAGGGTTTGGTTCCCTGTTAGAGCTTAGAGGTTCTATTGGACCATTTGATTCTTTTCCTGAGCCCTTCTAGAAATGTGGAAATTGTGCAGCTCCAATTTTACCATTTCTTCTCCAACCTATCAGAAAGCAATGGGCTTCCTGTGGTCATGGACTGGGAAACCTCTGGGGATGTGCCATGAGGGGAAATGCACATTTTGCAGGCAGAAGCACCTCTGACCAGCTTCTCTTTATCAGGTTCGTTTAGCTAACACAAAGAACAACAAGTCTTCCACCATTTATGGGACAGATTCCTATGTGGTCTCACTAACTTCCAAGTGAGTATGGCATTGCTGTGGCCTACACTGCTTTGGCTTGGTCTTCTGCCCTCTGTGGGCCTTGGCATACCTGGTGCTGCTGTGGGACGATGCCACAGTGTCCTTCTGCTGTCATCTCCATGTTGAGATAATAAAGTTCTCTGCTTCCCACAAGGAATTCCATTCTAAAATCTGATACCTGACTATGCCACACTGGCCCATGCACTGTGATGGTCCTTCAAACACATTTCAGGCTACCCTCATTTATTTTAGTCCATGAGTGTATAAAGATTAATTTTGTTAGCTTCATCTGGCTAATTACTAACACCGGTCAAGTTTAAGGACTACAAAAAGGAAGTTAAAGTATTCTGCCAGATAAAACCATGGCAAGGCTATAATGAGAAAAAAATAAAATGAAATCTTAATTAAAATAGTTTTAAATTGCACTTCAACTACCTTAGTATCCTTCACCTAAAAAATGTAAGCTATGTCGTGGTCCTGGCAGTGGGATTGTCACTATATGGTGTCATTCTGGTTTTTGAGTCATATAAAAAAATTAACCCCCCTGAAGTTAGTCTGGGAGTCTGACTTCCTGCTGCTGTGAAGTCCCTCCAAAGTCTGCCTGCCTTTGTCTGTGTTCCAGAAGGTTTCTGTTTCCTCACTCTCTCTTCCCCTCTCTTTATGGTTCCCCTCTCCTCCCCATTTTCTCTCCTCTCCTGTTCCCCCAGTCTTCCCCCTGACTCTCCTCCCTCTTCTATTCATAAACCCAGGTCATGCTGTTACTGTCATGGTATCCATGACAGGGCTGGGGTTGCAGTCATCAGTAGACAGGTGTGTGATTCTGGGTTGTTTTGCCATTCATAGAGTTTGGGTTCTGTACTTGAATCATCACTAAATGTGTTTTTCTGGTTATGTTACATAAGGTTAGCTACTTCTTCCTTGCTCACTCTTCCCTGCTTGAGTCAGGAGGTACACATTTGTGCTACAGACAGTAGACTTAGGCCTGACACGTTTCTCCAGGTGTTTCTTCTCTAAATTGTGTTGCTTTTAGGGATTCTTGATGTCACACTACCCAGTGTCAGTTCTGGAAGAATTCCAGTGCAAGGGTTGTTTGGTTTAAGAAAACATGTCCATAGTCATTGTTCTCCTTAAGGTTACTTAGCCTCCCTGGTTTAATAATATAGAAAGTTTGGTATAGTGATTTTACATGGTGAAGGCACTGAATTGGCCACTCTCCTCTCTTCTCCCCATGCTTGTGTCTGCTTTGTTTTTACAGACACTGATAAAGGTACAAAATATTCTTATGTTCATCACCCAGCTCACCTGTGGTGATGGTTTCCCTGATGAGGAACACCAGCAATGTCCCTGGGACTGACTCCTTTGGGCCAGGATATGAAAATAAAGGTGCAAATCTTACTGCAGTATTGCATGATCCTGTCTGTGTTTCTTTGCAGTCTGTCGGGGAAGGGAATCCTGTCTGGCCATGCAGATGGAACCATAGTACGCTTCTTCTTTGATGATGAGGGCTCAGGTGAATCTCAGGTATCAAAGATCCTTCTTCAGTGGTCAAAACTTCCTCTATGTACAGTATCCTCCACAGCTCAAGAGGTCTGGAAAGGGATCAGGACATGGAGGCAGGTCTGGAGAGGAGCTGCAGTCGGTACATGGTAGCATAGATTTTTTTTGGAGTACTGATGAGATTAGATGCTTTGAAATACACTGAGTGTGATAAGAAGGGAAGTTATGTTTTTGTATATGAGATATCAGGTTTTTCAGATGTCTGGAAAGATCTGATGTTAGAGTGTCCAGAAGAATGATGATTGACAGGACAAAGTTTCAGGGAATATCTGTTGTCACCTTCTCCCAAGGCAATATATAGTCATCCCAGTTAACCCTGATCCCAAGCTCACACACTGTAGACAGGGTACTCAAGACATCCAGCATTTCTCCTGAGCCTCCTCTCTAAAAGGATTCTCTGGTCCTCGAGCTGTTCTCACTCAAATATTTTCTTTCCAGCTGGAGTGGTTTGGGCTTGCCTGCCCTCTGCCAGGATACACTGAAGGCCCATAGACAAACTGCTGTTAAGAGTGCAGCCCAGTCTAGTTAATGATGCTAGTGTTCCTGCTGGCATTGAGAATCTTCTCTCCTAGTTAAATCAATGTGATAGTTGCACAATTCTGGTTCCTGTCTACCTTCCTATGGCCTGTGGCAGGCAGACAAAACAACTGTCGTGACCTGGACTCTATAGAAGGGCCTCATACTGGTCTCACTGTGATAGCTGAATGCAGAAATCATTTGGGGCTAGAGCTGTTCACGTTTTCAGGATGTTCTTTCTCATCTGTTGAAGGGTAAATTTGCGGTGCACCCCTGTCCTCCTTATGCTCTGGCGTGGGCTGCCAACAGCATCGTGGCCGCAGGCTGTGATAAGAAGATTGTAGCTTATGGGAAGGAGGGCAATGTGATCCAAACCTTTGACTATAGCCGGGACTCATCAGAGAAGGAGTTCACCACAGCAGCTGCCAGTCCTGGTGGCCAGTCTGTCATCATTGGCAGTTATGACAGGTATGGTGCCTACTGGAAAGGTCTCCCATTGCAAGGCGTTCTTCTTCAGCCATACACAGTTCTTTGTGTCCTGCACTTGGGTCACAACAATCTGTTATGAATTATGCAAAATTAATAATCAGTATTCATTTTGGAGAGGTGGGCCCAGGCCAATCTCATGAGATTCAACAAGGCCAAGTGTAAGGTCCTGCACCTGGGTAGGCACAATCCCAAGCACAACTCCAGGCTGGGTGGTGAATGGCTGGAGAGCAGCCCTGAGGAAAAGGACCTTGGAGTCTGGATTGGTGAAAAGCTCAACATGAGCCTGCAGTGTGCACATGCAGCTCAGACAGCCAACCGAGTCCTAGGCTGCATCAAGAGAAGCGTGGCCAGCAGGGCAAGGGAGGGGATTCTGCCCCTTTACTCTGCTCTCGTCAGACCCCACCTGGAGTACTGTGTGCAGTTCTGGAGCCCTCAGCACAGGAAGGACATGGAAGTGTTGGAGCGGGTCCAGAGGAGGGCCACAAAGATGCTCAGAGGGCTGGAACAGCTCTGCTATGAGGACAGGCTGAGAGAGTTGGGGCTCTTCAGCCTGGAGAAGAGGAGGCTTCGAGGGGACCTGATAGTAGCCTTCCAGTATCTGAAAGGGGCCTACAGGAAGACTGGGGAAGGATTATTTACAAGGTCTTGCAATGACAGGACAAGGGGCAATGGGTTTAAACTGGCAGAGGGGAGATTTAGACTGGATGTTAGGAGGAAGTTCTTTCCAGTGAGGGTGGTGAGGCACTGGCACAGGTTGCCCAGGGAGGTTGTGGCTGCTCCCTCCCTGGATGTGTTCAAGGCCAGGTTGGATGAGGCCTTGAGTAACCTGTACTAGTGGGAGGTGTCCCACTATGTACTATGGCAGGGGGGTTGGAACTAGATGATCCTTGAGGTCCCTTCCAACCTTACCATTCTATGATTCTATGATTTTGATATCCAGGGGAAGATTGTTAATAACTTTGACAATTGTTTGTTAACATTAAATCTCACCAGAAAACTTATTTACAGTGTTTGAAACTCACAGTTTGGATACTTATACACACAGGGAACAGGCAAAACTAGAATGCTTTAAGACATAACTAGCAAATGCAAACATTAACCTTAAAACTGGAAAGAGGTTCTTAGTTTCAAATATACCTCTTGCCATCCAGGGTACTTGAGAGGCTCCTTTCTGCTACTAAGGCAAAAAGGCACAATAGAATCTAGAATCTACAGAATGTCTTAGAGAGAGGCTTTGAATATTTACTCACAAAAATTAGCTCCCTACTCATAGGGCTAGCTGTAGCTTCAGACAGTACCCAAACGCTTTCACGGAGTTCTCTCAATGCCTTGTCAGCTGCTGAGGCTTCTGACTTATCTCAGACTCTGTCAGGGATTCTGGGGGAGAAGGCAGACAATCTCTGACCCAGTCCTGTGCCCTCTTGGACAATCTGTGTCTCCCTTCCAGGGCTTCCCAGTCTTGGTGGGAGGCTTGCAGGTGTAGGCAGGATGTCTTGCAGATGCACAGTCTTGGCATGGGTGTCACAATGGCTATGCAGGCCTATAGCATAGAGGCATTTAGAGCCTGTTCCTGGTAAACTCGAAGCAGTGTATTTTCCAGGCAGATAAACCAAAGCATCAGGGCTTATTATTAAGCAGCAGGGCTAACTTACAGCTAGCATAATGCTGCAGAAGGCAATGGAAGAATCTTTGCCAGAAGCAGAGAGCATGTTAAGGCAGAGGCAATGGCAGTAACAGCAAGCAAGCAGCAAGCAAGCACACAGCAAGCACATTGTCTCTACCTGCTCATCTCTTTTATCAATACAGCCCAAGACTAATGGACCTTTGGACACAATAGTCAATCAGAATGGCAGTTAGCCAAGCTTGGCCGTATTAGGTGAAGCCATAGGCTTGCTTTATCTGAACTTGGGAAACACATAGGCCTTTCATGAGGCAGGCACAAGCCAAGCGTAGGTACCTTGTTTACCACAGGAGTAAAACAAGTCTGGGCAAGCCAGGGTCCTTAGACTCAGTTGCACCAGGTTGCTTCTCCCATCAGCAGAAGGAGGGAGAGCAGAAAAACATGTCTGGACAAGCCAGGACGTGTTCTGGCCTATTTAGTCCTACCACAACACAATCTCATGCAACACTCTGGAGTGGGGGAAGAGTGCATGAGGTTATTGCTGGATAGTCGCTGAACATGAGCCAGCAGTATACTTGAGGGGGCAAGAAGGCCAGCAGCATTCTGGCTTGGATCAGCAACAGTGTGGCCAGCAGGACTAGGGCAGTGATTATGTTTCTGTACCGGATGCTGGTGAGGCCACAACTTGAATCCAGGGTTCAGTTATGAGCTACTCACTTCAAGGACACTGAGGTGCTGGAACTTGTCTAGAGAAGAGCAATGAGGCTGGCAAAGGGTCTAGAGCACAAGTCTTGTGGACAGCAGCTGAGAGAACTGGAGGCTCGGGGACGATCTTGCTCTCTACAACTCCCTGAAAGGAGGTTGGAGTGAGGTGAGAATTGGTCTCTTCTCCCAAGGAACAAGTGATGACAAGAGGAAACAGTCTCCAGTAGTGCCAGAGGAGGTTTAGGTTGGACATGAGGAACAACTTTTTCTCTGAAAGGGTTGTCAGTCGCTAGTGGAGTTCCCAACCCTGGAGGGGTTTAGAAGTCACATAGTTGTGGTTCTGAGGGACATGGTTTAATGGTGACATTGCGGTGCCAAGTTAATGGTTGGACTCAATGATCTTGAAGGTCTTTTCCCATCACAGTGATTCCATGACTGCTTTCTTACCTCTTCTCATAGGTTGAGGGTTTTGAACTGGAGCCCACGCCGCAGTGCCTGGGAAGAAGGCAAACCCAAAGAAATACCTCATCTTTACACCATCACCGCTTTAGCGTGGAAGAGGGATGGGTCACGCATCTGTGCGGTTTGTATCAGCAGCCCCAAGCCCAGGAGCCTCACCAGGGACACTTACACATCGCTCACAAGTGATGCGATGCCGTGCAGGGAGAGTTTGTAAGAGTGGTTACACCGTGGCCTGGCTGTGCAGTGCACAGAGCCCAGATTGAGACCTTGCCTGAAGGACGCTGCTGCAGCCAGGCGTGCAGAGTGTGAAGCTGTAAAGTATCCTGGGCAACATGTGATGGCTCTTGGGTGGCAGCAGTCCTCTTTTTGTCATGGAAGCATCTTGAGGCCAGCATAGTTTCTCTAGAGCAGTCCCACAAGCATTCTTTCCTCTGAGCACCTGTGAGCATCAGAGTGAAAACTGATCTGTTTCTTATACTCCATTTATCGACTGTGTTTTCATTTCTGAGCTCCCTTCTACTTTCAGCCATTGGGTCCTGATCTGGGCCTTTCTCTGTTCAGTGAAATAATTCTTGAAAGTCCTTCAATCTTTGTGCAAATCCTCCAGTATTACATTGATAACTCTTAAAGCACTTCATTTAGGAAGGTTGCCTTTTATAACTTTAGGAATTTTTGTGTCTTTCTCTGCTTAGCAGTCAAGAATCTCTGAAATATTTTCAGATAATTAATAGAATATGTGAACAAATTCTTGCAGAGAACTGGAAGGGTCTGAGGGACAGGAGGTTGATGAGAGGAATGGGGGTGTTATAAAGAAAGAAACAAAGGCCCAGCAGGCAAATTATATCCTGAGCTGCAGCAAAAGATGCATTACCAGCAGATCCAGAGAGATGAATCTGCCGCTCTGCTCTGCTCTGGTGAGACCTCACCTGAAGTACTGCGTCCAGGTCTGGAGCTCTCAGTACAGGAAGAATATCAGCCTGATGGAGCAGGTCCAGAGGAGGGCCACAAAAATTGTCAGTGGATTGGAACACCTCGTCTATGAGGACAGGCTGAGGGAGCTGGAGTTGTTCAGGTCTCCCTGGAGCCTTTTCCAGGATGAACAACCCCAGCTCCCTCAGCTACCTGAAGGAGGCCAACAAGGATGGAGAGAGACTGTTTGCAAAGACCTGTAGTTATAGGACAAGGGGCAATGGCTTCAAAGAGAAGAGCAGATTTAGATTGGATGTTAGGAACAAGTTCTTTAGCATGAGGACAGTGAAACACTGAAACAGTTTGCCCATGTAGGTGGTTTAGGCCCTATCCCTGGAGATGTTCAGAGTGAGGCTTGACAGGGCTCTGGGCAACCTGATCTAGTTGAGAATGTCCCTACTGACTGCAGAGGGAGTTGGACTAGGTGACCTTTAGAGGTCCCTTCCAACCCAAACCATTCTATGATTCTGCTAGAAGGAAGGAGATTGGGAACCTTGGAGGAGGGGAAGTGGGAAACAGAAGGATAGTGGGGAATATGAGGATAAAGGCAATTTGTAACCCCTCCTCTTCCTCTGGTAGGTATTTGGTAAGCTGTTTCTCTGAGAATTTCTCAGTCTTTCTGTTCTCAAGACGGACTGACCCTCATGCATTGGTAGGGCTTGAGCCTTGTCCCCAAGAACAGCCAGGACCTGTGGATTTCAGTCTCACCTCTCAGCCTCTCCATGTAGGTAGGGTCTGGAATGTCTCTGCTCAGTAGAACTCACTGACTGTGCAATGTTTGCTTCCCTAGGGCACTCTGTGTGGGGCAGTTGAACAATTTGACTGCTGCCTTCGCAGGAGCATTTACAAAAATAAATTTGAAATTACATATGTGGGACCAAGCCAGGTAAGTGTTTTGTGATGAGAAAGGGATGCTTACTGAAACTAGACCATTTTGGGGTTCTGTGCTTATGGTTTCTTCATTGTTCCTTGTCGGGACAGGCATAGAAGATATTTCAGGGACAGGGTCACAGCTGGGTGGGAATTGACTGGAAGAAAAGACAGTGGAGTTTATTTTCCAGCCTGTGAATCTATGTGGGCACCTCCATGCCAAGTGCAGGTTCCTTAAGTGGTTTAATTTCAGCCAGCTTTAGCTATCAACTGTTGCATAGTGTTCATGGGACAAGAAGTCTGTGTTCCTCCACAGATTGTTTCACCCCACTTTCTCCAGGTCATTGTGAAGAACCTCTCAACAGGAGCTCGAGTCGTGTTGAAATCCCAGTACGGTTATGAGATTGACGAGGTGAAGATCTTGGGGAAAGACAGGTACCTGGTGGCCCATACCTCAGACACCTTGCTGCTGGGTGACATCAGCTCCAACAAGCTCAGTGAGGTACTGAAAAATCTGCAGCGTTTCCTGAGTGTCAGATGCTTAACTTTGTAATTTAAAGAATATGTTTTCTGTGTGGGAACAATACCTCTGTTTTAAAAGAGTCCTAGAATAATTCAGGTTGGAAGGTCTCTTACCAAGCTTCCTATCCAAAGGAAGGTCAATATTAAGTATAGTTGTTGCTCAGATCCCATAGTTCCTCTGGTCCCCAGTCTTTACTGTCCTTATAGGAGAAAGTTTTTTTCCTGAGTCTTGGTGGAGTCACTGGTTTAATTTATGGCTGTTTCTCATCCTTTTGCTGTCCATGTGTCAAAAAAAAAAAAAAAAAAAAAAAAAAAAAAAAAAAAAGGAATTTCCTTACTAAAGGTCTCTTAAATCTCCCCTTCTCAAGACTGAAGAAGTTCCTACAGCCTGTCTTCACAGTGCAAGTGCTTCAACCCCAACCATCTTGATGACCTTCTGATGAGCTTGCTTCAGTCTGTCTATGTCTTTCCTTTACTAGATATTATAGATCTGTGCATTCCAGATGTGAATGTATGAATTTTAGTATGTTTTCAAGCCCAACTCATGACTGAAGTGACACAGCTTATGCCAGTGTCATCTCTGGTGCCAAACAGCTCATGCCCTGAGCCTCCCATGCTGAGTACTGAGCCATATGCCAAGCTTAGGCAGTAGGTTAGTGTCCAATGAAAGCATTAAATAGGCTTCAGGATGCATTTACTTTGTTCACATGGGTATCATGTACTTCTAATGAGTCCAACAGTGTGCTATTCAGTCTACCTGGCTGCAGATCTGAGTTGGAAGATACTGTACTTGGTAATCCAACTGAAAATCTGGCCAGACTAAATCTCTTGGGTTTCTCTACATCAGGAGTGTTCTTGCCAGTTGTAGATCTAGACTATCTTCTTCTAAAGAATCAGGTTGTGAACAGTTCATTTACCATCTTACTGTCTCACTGGAGTTTTGTAGAAGCTGTGACTTGGAGCTCTTGCTTAGGGAGGAAGAAGGGCAGCTGCAGCCTTGGCTTTCAGTTTTCCACTCCCCTGATGACTTACTTGCCTCTTGTCATCACAGTGACTATTGTGTTACTCAGTGCACTTCCCAAATTCCAAGTCAGCTGGTTCCTCATTGCCACTATGCTGGTCAGTCATTGCCAACATGAACCCATAAAAGAGGGGTTTCAGCTACAAGTACTGATCCTGTGGTGATTTATGGAGACAAAGGGTCTATTGGGATGCTGTTTGTAATAAATTTAGTCTGAGGAATGTGGAGAAATGTCTGTGGAAGCATAGGCTGGAGGGAGTGCATTGGTCACATCGAGGCCTCTTGTCCAGAATGCAGCAAGGTGCAACATGAAGAGAGGAGGAGTCTGACACAGAGGTTAGAAAAAGGGAGAGGAAAGTGAGGAAGTTTCAGGCTGGGAATGACTGAACACCAGCACTGACAGCTGATGAGCTGGAACATGATCCTTTCTGTAGCATAATTCCTGATGCTTATTGTGGGAGTAGGGGACTGGACACAATGCCTGCGACATAGTCCCTGCAGTAGATCCAGCCTGGCATTTGCTCACTGCAGGCCATTTCTTTGCAGGTAGCCTGGCAAGGGTCTGGAGGGAATGAGAAGTTCTTCTTTGACAACGAGAATGTAAGTTGGCTGGGACAGGATGGTAGCCATGAGTCGTGAGTAAAGCTGTGTATGAACTGGCAGAAAAAATGCCAGCTGGACATTTGGAAAACCCTGTTTCTTAGCAGTTGCCTGGACTTAACCTCTCTGTTCAGATCCTGATCTGCTTTCTCCCTGTATTTACCTTTTCTGCATGCCAGGTACAGACAGACTGAGTGCGTGGACTATCATAACCTTAAAGGAGAGAAAAGCAATAAAGAGCAACAGCCAGAGAGGGTGTTAGAGGTGCATAGTACAGCTGTCAGAGTGACAGCTGCTCAGAACCCATAGGCTTAGAACTAAAACCCCCAGCCCTAAGGAAAAGTTGGCAGTCACAGTGGCAAGCCAAGGAGAATTCTTTACTCATCCCAGAGTAATTTAGACCTGTGTGCAGCAGTGTTCTTTTCTGCATGCCTTGCTGTGGGTATGTGTGCTTACCTGACTGCTCTCTAAGAGCATGTTCCCTTCTGCCATTCAGGTCTGCATGATCTTTAATGCTGGAGAGCTGACACTGGTGGAATATGGAAGCAATGACATCCTGGGCTCTGTCCGCACAGAGTTCATGAACCCTCATCTTGTCAGGTAAGTGTCACACTGGCCTGTTGGCCACTGCAGGCATTTTGTGAGAGTAACCTCACACACACACATTTAGAAGCGTCCCACTCCGTAGATCACAGCCTCAGACATGGAACCTGTGTTGACTGCTTCTGGCAGGGACCCATGGTGGGGTTCGACTGCTCAGCTACACTTCGTGGTTTTAAAGTTCAGAAGCACAAGAGCCTGTTTTCCTCTGGTACATACTTATTGAAACTTGGCTTAGCTGTTACTGATAAGGAACCTCCTGTGCATCTCTACATCCAGCTGGTCCTTGTACGGCATTACCAGGGACTCTAGCTGTCAGCAGGACTTCCTCTGTCCCTCTGAAATACCATAATGGAGAGAGGGGAGGATCATGGGCTGCTTGGAGGTGGAAGCAACATACCTAATTTGCTGTTGTGGTCCCTAGTTCTGGAGAGGCAGCTTCAGGAATGAAACCATGAACCAGGAAGGTTTGCTCTCACTTGAGGCAGCTGTATGCACTGTACAAGAGTCACAGGGCAGAGAACTGCAGGAAGCTCTATGTGGAGCTTGAAGAAACTGCAGGGACTGCGTGATTCAGTCCTGTGATTGCAGAGTATGATGAATGTAACAGTCACCATTCCCTTCCAATAACAGTGTGCGCATCAATGAGAGGCGTCAGAGAGGTGTGGAGGAGAACAAGAGCCTGGCCTATCTGATAGACATCAAGACTATAGCAACAGGTGAATGTAAACCTCCCTTCCCAGCCTTCTGGAATCATTTGCCTTTTCTGTGCCAGGCAGCAGCTTCCTGAAGTTCCTCTTGCCATTCACTCTGCCTGGCAGCAGACTGCTGGAGACCAGACTGTCCTGCTTTCAAGCAGGTTGCCTGCCTGACGCGGACACAGCTGTGGGATGGCTGTGACTGTGGTCTGGACCCAAGGTTCCATGCAGCTCAGCGTGGTGATACTGCTGCCTGCACTGCCTGTGATCTGTGTGCGCCCACAAGAGGGCGGAAGGGCTTATTGCTGTTGATAAGGCATTGAGATAAAATGTGACTGCAGTTTGCTTTTCATATCACAGTGTGCCTGCCAGAGGATCCTGCCCTAATGGGGTCCCCACTTGGGGCAGCACTTAATGCTCAGCAGTTTGGGGCACATTAAGTACTTAACACTGTTGCGTTTTTTTTCCTTTCCAAGTGGACCTTGTTGGTGGCTACAACACTGGCACTATTAGCCATGACAGCAAGATTGATTGGCTGGAGCTGAACGAAACAGGCCACAAACTGCTCTTCAGGGATAAGAAGATGAGGGTGAGGAGGGCACATCTTGGGGAGTGTGGCAAGATGGCATGCCTGGAGAGAGATAGGGACAGATGGTCTGAAGGGAGGGAGGTTAAAAACACAGCTGAAGAACTCAAGATTTTAAACCATTCCTTAGAGACAGACCAACCCTGTTCAGATTGCATGAACTGGCAGCACTGCATGTTTGGCCTTGAGTCATAGCTACTTCCATGCTATCACACCTGAAAATGAAAGTTAGAGACTCTGCTAGTGTGATATGGAGGCAAATGGGTTAATCTCAGGATAAAAACCCTAATGTTGCACGTAAATGTGTAAATTTTAAAATATCTTTTCTGCAACAGCTTGGCTTATGTCTGTAAGGTCATAGAATCACAGAATGTTTCAGGTGGGAAAGGACCTTTAAAGCTCATCTAGTCCAAGCCCCATGCAGTAAGCAAGGACATCTGCAACTCCAGCACCTGGCCTGAAATGTGTCCAGGGATGTAACATCTACCACCCTTCTGGACAACATGTCCCAGAGTCTCACAACCCTCAGTGTAAACAATTTCTTCTTTCTATCTGGTGCGAATCTCCCCTCTTCTGGTTTAAAACCGTCACCCCTTGTCCTGTCACAACAGGCCCTGCTCAAAAGTCTGTATACATCTTTCTTCTCAACCGCTTTAAGGACTGAAAAACCACAAGAAGGTCTCCCCACAGTCTTCCCTTCTGCAGGCTGAACAAGCCCAGCTCTCTCAGCCTGTCATCACAGGACTGATAGGTGCTTTTCCGCAGAGCTGTTCTTGCCACGTTCCTGTGAGCTAGCATCACAGGAGTCAGGAGCCCAGCTGAGCATTTCTCTCTTCTTCCCTACTCTAGCTGCAGCTCTACGACATTGAAAGCAGCACCAAGACTACCATCTTGAATTACTGCTCCTATGTGCAGTGGGTCCCAGGCAGTGATGTGGTGGTGGCTCAGAACAGAAACAGCCTCTGCATTTGGTATAACATTGATGCTCCAGAGCGAGTCACCATGTTTCCTCTGAAGGTAAAGCTCAAGACTTTGGTTACCTCCAGCAGCTGCTGCTACTTCTTGGTCATGTATATGGAAATAGGCAGGGTGGTGTTGCAGAACTGTAATGAGCAGAGCTGTTGGAGTGCTGGCCTCACACCCCTGCTACCCCTCATACTTCAGAAGAACATGGGAGTGCTGATAATTGGTGCTCTTTCCAGGGGGATATTGTAGACTTGGAACGGAATGATGGGAAGACTGAAGTGATAGTATCTGAGGGGGTGAACACTGTGTCCTACACCCTGGATGAGGGCCTCATAGAGTTTGGAACTGCCATTGATGATGGGGATTATCACAGGTAAGAGCTGGATACACTACATAGTGATGGCAGATGGCCCACTTCACATACAGATATCTGGGAGTCAGTAACCCCCAAACTTTTCATACAGAATTGAGTTCAGACTCTGAGCATGATGTTGGTGCAACAGGGCAAGTGAATGTTCAGCTTGCTAATCCTCACAACTCTGTAGTTTCACACTTAGGGATACAAGAGACTGGCCAACATGGTCCCAGTGACACTGACAGGTATTCACTGAAGGCTATTTTAACTGAACTGCGGTGTGTCTCCTGTAGCAACCAGATGTGAAGTGTTACTCGTGTGATTTTGCTGCTGCCCCACCAGGGATAGTGACAGTGTCATGGAGACACTGAGGAGCTATGCAGAATGAAAACCAACTGCTTTAAGCAGCCATAGCAGCCACTTGGGCACTGCTGACATTGTTATAGGGCTTTAAAATTAACCATGGAAGAAAATTTCATATGTTCATAGCACTGTTGCCACTTGAGAGAGACTCCTTTGCACTAGAGACTTGCTTCAGACACAACACCTTGGACTTGCCCCACACTGCTACAGCCTTCTGCTGATCATATACCTCTGATTACCTTAGCCTAGACTGGGACCACCTGGATCTCAGAATTTCTCACCACTGTGTCAGGCCTTATGTTACACAATCTTCTTCAGAGCTGGTTGTACCCATCTTGCCTTGTTTTCAGTGCAGCTCTGGTTAGGAAGGTCCTGTCTCAGCTGAAGATGTTCCTCAGAGACCTCTCTTGTTCTGCTACTAAAGCCTGCATGTCTCTCTGTCTCCAGGGCTACTGCATTTCTGGAGACCCTGGAAATGTCCACAGAAACTGAGGCTATGTGGAAGACTCTAAGCAGGCTGGCTTTGGAAGCAAGACAACTGCACATTGCAGAGAGGTACCGGAAGAAGCTCTAGCATCTGGCTGGCTTAAACACTCTCTTTGCTGAATGTCTCACAGAGACCAAGGTCTAACTGAATCTGTGACTAGTGTGGCCTAGAGAAGATTCACTGCATTGGGGAACTAAGTCTTCTCTGCCTTTTCATTCTAGACAGCAGTGCTAGAACTGGGGACATCACTCTGTAGATGATGGCAACCCAAAACAGTATATATCAAGGCTGTGGTGAGCTGACAGGTGTGGGCAAGCTCAGAGTATCTCTGAAGCCCAGGGATGTGAAGGATAAGCACTGATTGTGTCCATGGCTTCTCCCATGGAACAGGACTAAAGGGCAATCTGAACATGGGCCTTGGCAAAACCCTTCTCTTGAAGCAGGGCCAGCCCACCCCTCCAGCACGCAGAGTTGTATGTGCTGCCCAGGATCTTATTTTCTTGGATCAAAAGTGAGCAACAAAACCCAGTCATAGACTAACTGCTTTGATCTTTCCAGGTGCTTTGCAGCTCTGGGGAACGTGGCAAAGGCTCGATTTCTGCACGAAACCAACAGCATTGCTGACCAGGCAGCTCGAGAGCATGTAAGTGAAACTTCTGTTTTCTGCTGTGCAGGGCAGCTGCTCTCCTGCATACACATTGTCTTCTATGTCCGTGCTCACTACTGTGCTGCTACAGACCAGTCCCAGGTAGTGTAGAAACTGCTGACATAATCCTTTGTCCACACCTGCCAGGTCCCTCTCCTGGTTTGCCATTTCATGAGGACCATTTCATAGTTCTCCTGTCTTGTCAGCTCTACCATTCTTACCTTCTTCTTCAGGTTCTATAATGACACAGACCTCACCTGCAGACACCTCCCTTGTATCATCCCAGAGCCTTGTTCTCTCACTGACCAAACTGACTGAGCTAACCCATGTTGTCTGCAGGGTGGAGATGGCACAGACCATTACCTGGTGCGTGCTCGCTTGGCCATGCTAGACAAGAACTACAAGCTGGCAGAGATGATATTCCTGGAACAAGTGAGTAAAGGAATGAGGAGCAGAAAAGGTCTCCTTTATTTCTGAACAGCGAGGTCAGTGCCCTATTGTGAAAGAGAAAAGGAAAAGGTTACTTATTCCTGGGAGAAGAGTTTTTGCCCTAAAGTAGAAAGAGATATTTCTCGTTTGAAGGTGTGGGATTGCCCTGAAGTGCATGAAGAGGGTGAGGGATGATGTATATCCATATAAAGGGGACAGTACACTTCTTCAGGGAAAAGTGAGGAAAAACTTCTCTTCCTGTGATGGTACCCAAGCCTGAAACAGGCTGCCCAGAGAGGTTGTGGAGTCTCCTTCTCTGGAGAGGTTCCAAACCCACTTGGACACAATCCTGGGCAACCTACTGTGAGTGACCCTGCTTTAGCAAAGGCATTGGACTAGATGATCTCCAGAGATTCCTTCCACACTCACTGTGATGGGATTGTGGACATCTAACCCTGTCCACTGTGAGATCTTGAGGATGACTGGAGCACTTGAGCATCTCACCTACAAAGACAGACTGAGAAACCTGGGCTGTAAAATCTGGAGAAGAGAAGACTGAGATCTGATTAATGTATACAAATATCTGAGGGGTGGGTGTCAAGTGGATGGGACCAATCTCTTTTCAGTGCTCTGCAGCAGTAAGACAAGGAGCAATGGCTACAGTCTGGAACACAGAAGGTTTCACCTCAACATGAGGAGGAACTTCCTTACATTGAGGGTGACAGAGCACTGGAACAGGCTGCCCAGAGAGGTTGTGGAGTCTCTGTCTCTGGAGACTTTCAAAACCCGCCTGGATGCATTCCTGAGTGAACTATCCTAGGCAGGGAGGTTGGTCTTAATGATCTCTGGAGGTCCCTTGCAACCTCTAAAGATCTGTGATTCTGTGATCTCAATGACAATGTATCTGCTAAATGGAGCCATCAGGTTGACACTTTGCTCTCTGACACAGAATGCCACAGAGGAGGCCATGGACATGTACCAGGAACTGCACATGTGGGATGAATGCATTGTGGTTGCCGAGGCCAAGGTACAATAGAGCTGCACTGGACTTCTGGGCTGGACATGCTCAGTAATTCTTCTGGTTGGGAGTCAATTCAAAGTCTGCATTCTCTTTACCTGCCCTGTCAGGACCTCACTTCTCCTTGGAGGGTCTCCAAGCAGAAAGGGAGGTTGCACTGATGTCGGTATAGACCTGAGTGGAAAGCAAGGGAGAAAAGATGCTGAAATTGATTTACGAGTATCTAGGGCTTAAGAATGAATGATGCAGTGGTACACAGGGCTGGCATTGTGGGTCATGTTAGCTGCACAACCAGGGAGAGAAATGGCATGTGCCATGAACTGGTTGTTCAAAGCCTGTGGGATGAGCTCTGACAAGATCTTGCCTTGCCCTAACCAACCAATGCTCTTTCCTCAACAGGGACACCCGATGCTGGATAAGCTGCGTCGGGGTTACTACCAGTGGCTACTGGATACCCAGCAGGATGAGAAGGCTGGGGAGGTCCAAGAGGGACAGGGTGACTACCTGGCAGCCATCAGCTTATACTTGCGGGCAGGGCTGCCAGCCAAAGCAGCACGGCTGGCCATGAGCAGGGATGAGCTCCTGACCAATGGGGATGTCATCAACAGGGTCTCCATGGCACTGATCAGAGGAGAACTGTATGAGCAGGTGAGTGGCCCATTGGGCATCTTCTTAGTGCCGCCAAAGCTCTGACCTGTACCTCATCAACAAGGGACAGGAGGACTGAGTTGGGAAGTAGTAGATGTAATTCTGTGTAGAGGAAATCCTAACCGCATCCATTATACACCAGTGGGTCTAGAATTACTGTTGTTAGGAAAAAGGTCACAACTCACTGGTGACATATCTGAAACATCAGTTGAGGAGGCCTTGGGAAGGTGCAAATAGACAGGAAAGGAAGTGTGAATCAAGCAGAAAATTTGGTATCACTGTGAAAATGGACAGTGCTTCCTCATGGTGGAATTAAAAATGGTGCTCCAGCTTTCCTGTAAGGAGAATCTAAGTGGAAAAGCTAAGGAAAAACAGCAGAAGAGGCTATGAAGACAATCTGTGGACTCATGATTAATCTCTGTGTCTAATAACACAAAAGAAAAATTAGTTGCTTATACTAGGTGGCAATTTTTAAACCAAAGGTTGTTTCTCATACAGCACATAATGATGTCAGTGTGAGGAAGCAATGCTGTGAGAGTGAGCAGTGCACGTTTGGGATCCTGGCCATCAGTGCCCTCTTGCAGATGTTTAAGAAAAGAATATAAAGAATGGGGCAGACAAACATAGGGTGGTGCTTCCTCTTGTGAACTTTGATTGTTTCCAGGGATTTGCAGACTGCAGTGTGTGTACTTAAGCAGTTTTGTGTTTAAGAACTTGTGATAGGTTTTGCTTCCATGAGCTTGTCAAGTTATTGTTTGGTTTTGGCCCAAAAGTGATTAGACAAATTGTGGATGTAGATTGTGTCAAAAGCCATTAAATAAAAGGATGTGAGGGCATCATGACACAAACTCAGGAAGATTCTGCAAAGTAGGTTGTCAGAGATGAATTGATGCCATGAAGGAAAGGCTGGTATGTACTTGCTGTGTTCTCACAGTCTTCTCTGTGCACGTGATTTCACCGCTGCTCAGATACTGAAGACAATGGATCATTGGTCTGCCTTGATGGTTTTTCTTATATTATGTTCTAAGTTCTACAAACTTTGAGCCTCATCCCATCCTGTTGGTTGCCAGCCTTTCCTACAGCTTTGGGGCTGAGCTTACACCTCCACTACTCATACCCACAGCTCCCATATGATCATCCACACAGTGGATCTTCTCTAGAGTATGGCTACAGAAAAGGCTGTTGTTGCACCAGCCACTGTGCAGAGAATGGAGGTTGTCTCAAAAACTCTTACCTTGTTAGAAGGCAAGCCCAGGAAACCACTTGGGGTGTGTTGATTAGCAGAGAGGAAATGGTCTCAGCACATGGAGTCTCCCCTCAGAGTTCCCTTTACCCTCAGGATTGCGGTCAGTGAGGGAGGCATAGCTGATGGAGAAGTCTGCATAGCAGGACTGACCAGCTGCCTACATGGGACCAGCAGAGAGTATGGTGGTGTGGGGATATAATGGCTCTAGAAAGCTCAAGGCAGCTTGTATTTGTCATTAGGCTGGAGACTTATTTGAGAAGGTTGGGAACCCACAGAAGGCTCTGGAGTGCTACTGCAAGAGCAATGCCTTCCTGAAAGGTACTGTGCTAAATATGTTCCTCCCCTCATCCCTCCCCCACAGAAGCCTGGCTACTCTGACCTGGTAGCAACAGGAGCTATTACCCTGGAATTTGGAGATGCCTAGATGCTCTGAAGATTCCATGTATTGTCTCATTCAGTTTTCACATAGCTACTCCTTTACACACAGTCCCAGAGCAGCATCATGTTCCCACAGGCTTGATCATATTGGTTGCACCAGCATGGATTTAGTCCAGCTGTCCATAGGGTTCAGATTGCTGGGTAGCCCAGCAGGTAGCCCATTTGAGCTGGAGTGAATTGGACAGTCACCATTCCCCTCCCTCTGTGCCCCATCCAAAGCCCAAGTTCACCTCACAGTTTTGCTTCCTTGCTGGATTCAGCTGACAGTTCTCCTGTCCCCTTGCAGCTGTGGAGCTGGCTCGCCTGGCATTTCCTGCAGAAGTTGTGAAGTTGGAAGAGGCCTGGGGAGATCACCTGGTGCAGCAGAAACAGCTGGATGCTGCTATCAACCATTACATTGAAGCCAGGTAGGGGCAGGAGACGGCTGGATAATCAACAGCGCTATAACCTGGCTGTGAAGTTGAGATGGTTTCTATCCCTTAGCAAGGGTTTCCCTGAGTAATCTCTCCTTTACCCCACTTTGCCAGCACCTCTGGGGCATATGTGCCATCTCTGCTGGCCCCAACCATGGGCCTCCCTGCATCTCTCCCAAGGTCTTTCAGCCCTAATTACTCTTCCCTGCTCTCCTTCATAGCATTCCCTGCTCTCCTTCTCAGGTCTTTTGCTGCGCTAACCCAGAAAGAAGAATCAAGCAGCAGACACTTTGGTCTCCCTGGCTTCAGCAGACCACTCTGATCTCCCTAGCTTAACTCAGCTGGAGCAAAGGCTGCTGGCAGTCTGTAAAGAGTTTCATTTTTTGGTGCTAGGTGCTCAATTAAGGCCATTGAGGCAGCCCTGGGAGCCCGGCAATGGAAGAAGGCCATCTACATTTTGGACTTGCAGGACAAACAAACAGCAGCCAAGTATTACCTCACGATTGCCCAGCACTACGCAGCTTTACAGGAGTACCAGGTGAGGCCACAGATCACAGTCCTTGCTGTTCTTTGTGTCCTGTGGGACTGCTGAGCATGGTCATTTCCTGCAGGTGGCAGAGGAGCTGTACATCAAAGGAGACCAGACCAAGGATGCCATCGACATGTACACACAGGCTGGGCTCTGGGAACAGGCTCACAAGGTAGAGTCAAAAGCCAGAGCTTCTGGGGCACTCGCTCTGTTTGGTGAAATGTCCATCAGGAGGTGGTGGTGTCTTGTGCACCAACACTTAATTAATGAGTACTTTTCCCAAAGGGTGCATCTAGGGGCATTTGGTATCCAGCAGGAATTCAGTCCCTCATATTCCCGTCCTGTCTGTGTCCTTCTTCACTTCAGCAGCCCCATGTGGGTACCCCTGTCACACAGATAGTACTCTCCAAGGGGGCTGGTCCTGTGTCGTTTGGTCACAGTGACAAGTGACTGCCCATTTTCTGCAGAGCACGTAGCATACACCCCTGTTTGGATTGGGAAGGAAGTTGGGTTTCCCCTCCTCCTTCACTACCACATGCCAAAAATTTGCTGTGCAGTGTGATGTACTTTCTCCCATGTGTGTTCTTTTGGCAGCTGGCAATTAAGTGCATGAGCGAGGAGGATGTGTCTGTGCTTTATAAAACTCAGGCCCAAGAGATGGAGAAGCAGGGCAAGTACAAAGAAGCAGAGAGGTGAGCATCTTCCTTGGTACTACTGCAAGACTGAGCCCTGAAAAGTCTCAGGGTGAGAAGGAGCTCTTTCCTGGTGTAGGAGCAGAGTTTGGGACCAGGGTTTGGAAAGGTCAGAGTTCTTCTAGCTGCACATGGAGACCTAGAGCTGGGATTTCAGAACTCATAGGAAGAGAAGTCACTGACTTTTAATGTGTCTTTGCCCACCAGGGCAGAAAGGAAGTCCAGATGGGGGTGTAACTCTCTTCTGTAGCAAAGGAAATCTGGCAAGACTTTTCCCACTGCTATATCTGATTGGTCATGACTGGGGATAAGATATGGACAGCAGAGTGATTCCCATCCAGATTACTGATGTTGTCAGTTCTAGGTTAATAACACAGTACAGTTGTAGGTACAAGGACTTACACAGCTGTGGACCCAATGCTGTGCTACCTGACCTCAAGCATGCCCAGGACATGAAAGGGGGCATACAGCTGTTGAGGTCATGTTGGGTTAAATCTTTCTGCTGACGTGCTGGAATAAGTTGAGCTTATGTTGTCATGTTACCATCTCAAGAGGACTCTCAGCCTCAGGCTGGAGGCCAAGGTGAGAGCAGGCCATAGAAACCCAGAGGCTCCCTCCAAGTCATGACTTGAGTTGACAAGTGAGGCAGGAGGGAATAACTTTGTCCTGCTGCAGCTGATGTTGGCATGAGAGAAGAGCTTTGTCTAAGCAGAGTTCAACCTTGTAGCCCACACCAGTTTCCCTGACTCCTGCTGTGTGCAATACAGAGAGACTGCAGGGCCTGGCCATGTCCTTGCCTGAGCCATCTGAATGTGCCTGTGTCCCTAGGCTGTACATCACCATGAATGAACCCGATTTGGCCATCACCATGTACAAGACCTGTAAGATGTATGATGAGATGATTTCCCTAGTGGCCAAGTACCACAAGGACTTACTTGGTGATACCCACCTGCATCTGGGCAAGGTGAGTCCATCTCATGGACTCCTAGATGATCAATTAGACCAAACAAGGACAAGAGTGTCACTAACTTGTTGCCTCTGATTGCAGGAGCTGGAGGCAGAGGGACGCTTGCAGGAGGCTGAATACCACTACCTAGAAGCTAAGGACTGGAAGGCCACAGTAAACATGTACAGAGTGAATGACATGTGGGAAGAAGCTTACAGGGTAATGATCCCGTCGCAGATGTCCTACCATGCAGGAGGCAAGCTTTGGCTGCATGATCCTGATTGGAGTTGTACTCTGTCTATTCACTGTCAAATCTGGGAACGTGGCCAACCCTGCCTAGCTTCAGCGTGCGGCACAGTGCTGGAGCTGCCTGTGCCTACTGCTTTCCGGGGCTGGACCCCTCACCTCTCTGCAGCACTGCCCTCCTCAAGGCACTACCCTGCTCTTAACCACGGCACTATATTGTACCTCAGAAGTACATGGCCACTGCATGTTGCCACTGTGTACAGCCCCACCCCAGCGCTAGTCCATTCCAGCATGGACACAGAGTGCCAGGAATCATTTCTGCTGACCTAGCATTGGCTGTGCTGAAGAAAGAGGAGCTCTGCCTTTGACTCACACTTCTCAATCCAGTAGTGACTGCAGAAAGATTCCTCAGAGAACAGCTGGCATTGGACCTCCCTCCGAAAACAAACATCATGTTTAGACTAGAGAAAAGAATGCTCAAGGGAGACCTTCTCACTCTCTACAACTCCCTAAAAGGAGGTTGGAGTGAGGTGGGAGCTGGTCCTTTATTCAAAGGACCAAGAGGAAATGGCCTCAGGTTGCACCAGGGGAGGTTTAAGTTGGACATTAGAAATAATTTCTTCCCTGAAAGGTTGTCAAGGCCTAGAACAGGCTGCCCAGGGCAGTGGTGGAGTGTCCATCCCTGGAGGGCTTTAAAAGCTGTGTAGGTGTGGTGCTGAGGACATGGTTTAGCAGTGACCTGGCAGTGGTGGGTTGGCGGTTGAATTTGATAATCTTAAAGGTCTCTTCCAGCCGAAATAATCTGATGATTCCATGATTCTGGGTGAGAAGGGAGTCCTTACTCAACCTGCTGAAGATGAAATGGGTGCATTGGGCTCTTCCTCTTTCCTCTTTTGGACAGGTGGCCAAGGCACATGGGGGATCTAACTCCTATAAGCACGTGGCCTATGTGTGGGCAAAGAGCCTCGGTGGAGAGGCAGCTGTGAAACTCCTCAGTAAATTTGGACTCCTGGAGATGGCCATTGACCATGCAGCAGACAGTGGGTAAGGAGCTGCATCAGCCCAGCACCTGCTCTCCTGTCTGCCTGACTTGAGAGAAAAGGGTGCCCCAGGGTGACTATGCATGTGATAACCGCGAGCCCAGAGTGTGGCATGGTGTCCCCTCCCACCCACACATCTTCATACAAGCATTCTGTTTCCTTCACACGTCCTCTTCCAGTCCACCTGTTAGTCTCTCAGACAGAACTGGGCAGGCAGAAGCAATTTGCCCTGTAGCCTCAGCAGGGTGTCTTTGTCACAGAGTCTCTGACCACGGGAGCATAAGCAGCTGCCTGCCAGGAGAGTGTTGGCCCTGCTCTGTGCCTGGCCAGCCTGCTGCCAGGCTGACTGCTCTCCCTCCACTGCTGCTCTTACCTGTCTCTCCTACTTGGTTCAGCTCAGGGCAATCTTACATCTCCTCTGAGGGTAGAGTCAAAGGCCTCTGGGACTAACACCAGGTGTGAAGAGATTAATTTCCTTCACTGGAGCTCTAAAAGCTCCTGCTCTCTGGTCAGGAGCAGGAGGAATGGGCAGTTAGATTCACTGGAGACCCTCTCTATTCCCCTCTCTCAGTGTCTTGTGCTGTTCTTGATGTCTTGCTCTTGATGAAGGTATGTCCTTATAGCACACAGTCCTGCTCTCACCCCATTTTCTCTTTTGGTGCAGGGTCTTTGATTTTGCTTTTGAGCTGTCCCGCCTCTCCATGAAGCAGAAGATGCCAGAAATCCACTTAAAGTATGCCATGTTCCTAGAAGATGAGGTAATGTTACCCCCTGGCATAGGCAGGAGTTCTCTGGGCACTCCAGCAACTGAACAGTTGTCCCTATGGGCTGCAGTAGCAGGCACTTTTATGGCTGCACTCACTGCTCACCTAGAAGGCTCAACAGTTGCAGCCCCAAGCTCCCACACGTATCTTTGTTTGTAAATCCTCTGCCTCATGGTGACAGAGGAGGTTGCACAATGGTGTCAGGTCATGCAAGCAGCTCCTTCCTCTCTCCTAGGGCAAGTTTGAAGAGGCTGAAGCAGAATTTATTAAAGCTGGGAAACCGAAAGAGGCAGTGCTGATGTACGTATCCTTTCCCAGCCTGGGCTGCTGTGTCTCCTCTCCTACAGCCTGGCTGCTTCTCCAGCACTGTTCTACCCCTTGCTCTCCCTCTTGTTCCATCTCCTGTTGACTCCCCTAGGTATGTGCATAACCAGAACTGGGATGCTGCTCAGCGTGTGGCTGAGGCTCATGACCCAGACAGTGTGGCTGATGTTCTTGTGGGACAGGCACGCTTCGCCTTTGAGCAGAAAGAATTCCAGAGAGCAGAGGCCTTCCTCCTGCGAGCTCAGAGACCTGAACTGGCCATAAAGTACTACAAGGTAAGCATAGTCTCTAGCACGTCACTGCCTTCTTCAGAACTCAGTTTGGGTGGAGGAGGAGTGAAATCTATCTTCCAGCTCTCCCTGTCAGCTTAGTTGTCAAAGAGAAACCATTGGCATTTGGAGCACAGGGAGTTCTGCCTCAGCATGAGGAAAAACTTACAGTGAGGGTAGTGGAGCACTGGAACAGGCTGCCCAGAGATATTGTGGACACTCCTCTGGAGACTTTGAGAACCTATCAGGACATGTTCATGTGTGGCCTGCCCTAGGTGAAACTGCTTTGGCAGGGTGGTTGGACTAGATGATCCCCAGAGGCCCCTTCCAACCCCTACCATTCTGTGATACTTGAGTGGTTCCTAGTAGAACCTGGCTGGATTTCGGTAGAATCCAGTAGAATTCTGGCCTGCTCTTAGAAGCCTTAGCCAGTAGAAACTTCACAGCATGGTTTAGCTCTTTCACAGCTCTGTGAGGAAACATCCTGTCAGAATACAGAGGGCTCTTGGGGTAGTGTGAGTGGGTGTGTTTGAAGCCTGTAGGTGTCCATTCCACAGAGGCTGCTGCAATGGATAAGCTCGTTCCTCTGGGGTAACTCAGGTGGATGAATGGATGCCATTTTCAAGGAGGAAACAGCTGCTGTGGTTGTTTTTCCAGTGGGTCCTCTGGCAAGACGATGTGAGAGGCTAGATGTGTTGTTATGTGACACCAGGAGTGCAGGGGATCCTAGTGAGCTGGTGACCATTTCTTCTCCCTGCTGTGTTTGAGCAGGAGGCTGGCATGTGGAGCGAGGCCCTGCGGATCTGCAAGGAGTACCTACCTGGTCGGCTGGAGGAGCTACAGGAGGAGTGTGGCCAGGAGGCTGCCAAGAAGGGCTCCAGGTGAGGGATGCTGTATTCAGGCTGCAAGGAACAGATGGGCAGCTCTTCCACTTGGCCAGCATTGATAGATACCTTGCAGAGAGAGCATGAGAGGATGCCAGGCATCCAGGGGGCTCCTTCTCAAGGATCCTGGACTTCTTACTGCACAGGTTTCCTAACATCCTTCCTCCCTGCACTGAGACACTCCAGGTTTATGTCTGCAATCTGAGGTCTCCCAGATGACTTTCTTGCCACTTAAAGATCTCCAAGGTGTCCAGTACCACCACAGTGCCTCCCTGCAGATCTCAATTGTAGGATGATTTCGGTTAGAAAAGAATTCTAAGACCATCAAGCCCAAGCATTAACCCAGTGCTGCCAGGTCACCACTAAACCATGTCCCTCAGTACCGCATCTGCATGGCTTTTAAAGTCCTCTAGGGGTGGAGACTCCACCTGTTCCAGACCTTGACACACCTTTCCAAGAAGAAACTGCTCCTCATGTCCAACTAAACCTCCTCTGGTGCAACTTGAGGCCGTTTCCTCTTGCCCCATGTCTTGTTTCTTGGGAGAAGAGGCCAACTGCCTCCTTGGCTCTCTCCTCAGAAGTCTGTTTGCATTCCTTGGCAAAGGACCTCTTGGGTCCCTGACTTCACTCTGCCGTGCGCCTCCCTGTGCATACCTTACACCCAAGGTCTCTGGCAGTACCCCAGCCTTGCTCACAGCCTGCCTTCCTCCCACAGAGGAATGGAAGGGCTGCTGGAGCAGGCCCGGGAGTGGGAGCAGGCTGGGGAGTACGCCCGGGCGGTGGACTGCTACCTGAAAGTGCGTGATCCCAGCAACAGTGTCCTGGTGGAGAAGTGCTTGCTGAAGGTACAGTGGGGAATTAGGGTTCCCTTCCTTTGCTCTACTGTCTGGGCAGTCTCCTACACTCTGGAGTGCAACCCAAGGACACCTCAGCCACTGCAGGGCACCAGAGGGGATCTGCAGGCTTCAGTGACTGCAGGGTCTGGAAGCCCTCGTGGCCATTCTGTTGAGCCATTGTGTGCTTACCCTGTGCTGCAGTGACATCCCTGCTCTGGTACCACTTGCAGCAGAGAGCCCATGTCTTTGTGCCCATACCATCCTGCACCCTTGGCTGGACGATCTTCTGAGCACCCTTTCTTCTTCTTGGGGTCTGTGCCCACCAGTCTTTGGGTTGTGTTCCTGTTCATACCTCCCAGTCATACCTATGTCCTTATGCCAACTTGAACAACTGTCTCCTTGTCTGATCTTCTCTCATGCATGAAAGTAGCTGGACTTCTCTGAATTGCTGGAATGGGCTGGCGTTCTTCTCTCCTTCCACGTAGTTCAACCACTCTTTTAGCTGAGACTGAGCTATTCCCAGCATCATGCCTCACTCAAACTGGTTTTATCACTTGTGCTGCTGCCATCTTCTCTTCCCAGGCTGCTGAGCTGGCCATTAAATTCCTGAGTCAGTCACAGAGCGTGGAGGTGACACGGACTGTGGCTCCTCAGCTGGTGGCCATGAAGAAATACAGTGCGGTAGGTGCTGGTTCCTGCCACTCTAGAAGCAGTGACATAGAAAGGCCAAGGCACATCCTGGGGTGGTGGGTGGAGTGACCTATCCAGAGTCAGGCAGTGCAGAGGCTTCAAAGAGGACAAAGGAGAGGAAGAGATCAAGTCCTGGAACAGTGCGAGAGCACCAGGCCATGGGAGAAGGCAGAAAGTAGAGAAGAGACTTAACCTTTTGGGAAGGGACTTGCTGTTGTTGCTGTGTGCTGATCACTCCCAACAGCACCAGCTCCAGCCTGTGCTGCAAGATGCTGTTGAGGTTTCATCTCCTATGAGATTGTCTCTGGCCCTGTAGGCAGCTGAACTCTACCTCAGCTTGGACCTCATCCAAGAAGCTATTGATGCCTTCATTGAAGGGGAGGAGTGGAGCAAAGCCAAGCGTGTGGCCAAGGAGCTGGACCCCAGGTATGCCCTGAACTTCTCAAACTATACTCTTACTCCCTCTCCCACCCCTAAATGAGTCCTTGTCCTGTCCTGTTGCTCCCCACAGCAACCTTCCCACGATTGACAGGACATATTCTCTAGACCTGCCCTTCCCAAGCTGTTTACCATCCTGACACTTTCCCATTGCCACACGTCCTATGGAAGTCATTGTCCCCTTTTTTCCTATCTCTATCTTCCCTTCTCTTGAATAATCCTTTGCATGCATTTCCTTCTGAAAGTCCTGTCATCCCATTCTTTCCTTACACATTATATTGCAAGGAGCTGCCCAGACCCTTTCTCTCCCTTTCCACCAGAAATGTGGCACGGCCCTGAGTCCTCTTTTTCCCAAAGCAAGCAGAGTCAAATCCAGCCTCTGCACTGGTGAAAGACACTGCTGCTCTTGCTGTTTATTAAGATTCTTTCTACCTGACAGGTCAGAGGAATATGTGGACCAGCTTTACAAGGAGTATCTGAAGAACCAAGGAAAGGTTGACTCGGTATGTGTTGGGGATGCCTCACAGGCTAGGGAATGGTGTCAGGATCTGTGCAGGTCCTTGGGGCATTTCTCATGGGGCTTTTGCCTAAATATGCCCACAGGTGAGGAGTCTTTGTGCCTATGAGCCATAGGTTCTTCATGCCAAATGAGTGACCCTAGGTTTGTGCTTCCATACCATAGAAGGGGAGGGACTCTGTGTGTGTGAAGACCTGGGAGGGCTGATGCTGGCCTTGATGCTGGTAGGAAGCCATGCCTGGACAGTGAATTCATGGTTGTTTCCATCCCCAGCTGGTGGGAATAGATGTCATGGCTGCTTTGGATATGTATGCAGAGCAGGAGCAGTGGGAGAAGTGCCTGGAGGTGGCAGCAAAGCAGGTGAGTACTTGTGTGACCCCCACTCAGGAGACAGACAGACATGGGGCCCTGGCACGAGGTCTTGGCATGGGCTCTCTCCGGCCAAGGTGGCAGGTATGAGCAGGAAGGGCAAAGCAAAGCATTCCTGTCTGTGGGGAGCACGGGGGTCACTGCAGCAGCTCAAAGCCACTTCACTGTTCTCATCTTGGGAAGTGTTAGAACCCAGAAGCATATTTGGTTTAAATTTTGTCGTTAATGGAGCATTGGGAAAAGCTAAATTAGTTGTTTTACCTGAAAGTAATTGGTGCCATGGAAAGAGAGAGGCTTTGTGATGGTTTGGGAGTTCCCTGCCCCCCACACTTTGTAAAGTGACCCAGACTAGAACTGAGCCAGCTGGAAGTTAAGGACTGAAGCTCTATTTACAGCTCAGCACAATGTACAAGCAGAGATATACACTATAGACAGGAATAGTTACAGAAATATACAAGTTAAAGGGAATACAGAAACACAACTCCTCTCCCAGAAATCAAGAGACCCCAAGAGGGGCTCCCAACCACCCTTCCACCTTCTTCCCACCCCTGTACCTTACCCCAAGGTTTGCCTTACACATAAGGTGAACTTGGAGGATCATCTAAGGGGATTAGAAGAAAAGTGGTTAGTGAGATTACTTCAGCAGTCAGGAGAAAAAAAACAGAAGCTGCTAGACTGAAACACTGTGCCACAGAGACCTACTTATCTATGTTTTGAGTGAAGTATGAGTGAAGCAGACATCACCATTGTTTCCTTTTCACAGCCTATAATATAATTTTCTCTATTAAAATATTCCAATTAACCTCAAACCAGCACAGGCTTGTAGCAGAAAAACATCTTTCCATGTGTGCTTCAGAGGCTTAGTGTCAGTGGAAATGAGGCATCCTCATCACAAAATCAGATTTGACTTTTTTTCATTTTTAGTGACCATTGTTACTGATTCAGACTTTCTCTGGTGATAAAAATGATCTGTATTGTAGTAGTTGTTATCCTAGAGACTCGTGTGCTGATCATCAGGAGATAGCAGTGTTGATCTTCAAATGGCTAAGAGTACCTTAGCCACTAAGATAATGAGGAGAGAGCTGAGTCTGTTTAGCCTGGAAAAGACTCAAGGGGGATCTCCTTAGTGTCTAAAGGGCAAGTGTCAGGGGGATGGAGCCAGACTCTTTTCAGTGGTGTCCAGTAGCAGGACAAGGAGCAATGGACACAAACTGGAATGCAGGAGGTTCCATGTAAACATAAGGAAAAATTTATTGACTTTGAGGGTGGCAGAGCACTGGAACAGGCTGCTCAGTGAGGTTGTGGAGTCTCTTGTCTCTGGAGTCATTCAAAACCACTTGGACACGTTCCTGTGTGATTTGCTCTAGGTGATCCTGCTTTAGCAGGGATGGTAGTCGTGATCTTCAGAGGTCACTTCCAACCCCCACCGTGCTTGGATTCTGCAACATCAGTTTAATGGCAAAGGCTTGGTCAGTTTTATTGTCAGCCTGGCACAAGTCTACTACATGTAGTCCAAGAAGCTGTTAGTTTACGCCTCTAAGAGGGCATTAGCACAGCCTAGCTCCATGAGTGCTGCAGAACCTCATGACTTCTGACTCTGGTGTTGAACAGTGATCATATAGGAAAAAAAAATTGCATTTATCAAAACAGGTCACATCCCAGACCTGATCTTTATCCCAAACTGGTGTTTCATCACACCCACATCTCCCTTGTGCTTCATAAACTCGTCTCCACTGCTCATGTTTTACAGGATTGCACATTTTGTGCCATATTTTTCATCTCATTACTACATCTAAGCCTGTGTGAAACAGGTCTTTGCTCAGCTGAGTTTCCATAAGGCAAACTTTGGTCAGTCCTCAGCCAAGTATTTGTGTGGTAAGCAGGTGTGTGAGCAGCACTCCAAGGAAGCTTCCAGTCTCAAGAGCCCTGACAGCACTTGAATCGTGGACAGGAGCAACCTTGCAAATTATCAACATCTGCGTTCCACAACATATTGTGATTCATTCAGTCATTAGGCTGAGGGCTGGTTGGGTACCTGTGGTGCCACGTTGTGGAGGTGCTGCGTTCTTTAGGTGTTTGGCAGCATTCCCTTGGGAAGTAGTGAACAGCTGAGAAACAGCTTTATTTCCACATGTGAAGGATCAGCACAGCATCAGCTGGCCTTCACTGGAGGTGTCGAGTGGAGCCCAAATCAACAGTTGGGTCTTCTGTGTAGTGTCTGTCTGATTAGCTGGGTGGGGAGGGTTGTGGGGTTGTACACACATCTGAAACCATCTCTGCCACGTGACAAGTGTTCACCTCATGAATCTCACGCTCCTGCTTTCTCTGTGACTTCTCCAGAACTACAAAGTCTTGCACAAGTATGTGGCTCTGTATGCAACCCACCTCATCCGAAAGGGCAGCTGGGACAAAGCCCTGAGTCTCTATGTCCACCATGGAGCACCTGCCAACCCCCAGGTAATGACAGCAGTGCTGCTCCAGGAGCCTTTGTGCAGAGCTGCCTTTCCCTCAGCCTGCACTTAACAACAGAAGACTCCAGACTCCTCCTGACTCCTCATCTGGCTCTCTTGAGATTTCTCTCCTCTTTGTTGCAGAATTTCAACATCTACAAGCGTCTCTTTGTGGAAATGGTGAACATATCTGGCATGAATTGTGCTGAGGCCTACTCCAACTGGGCTGACCTGCGTGATGTTCTCTTCCATCTGGTGAGAGTGGGCCATGGCCACCACTGCTTGTTAAACTCCAGCTTCCTGGGGACTCCCAGCAAGGGAGGAAGGAGAACTAGTGTCTAGCCAGGTGACACATGCAGTGTTTGTAGAACACAAGGTGAGAGGAGGTGGGGAAATGTCCACTCTGTGGACAGAAGAACAACAGGATATTGTGAAGGAGGCATGGCTGGGGAAGAAGTCAGGAAAGAAGATGACCTTGCACTTAAGGCCAAGTCCTAGAAGTGGGTCTGGGCACTGACCCTTGCAGAGTACACTGTGTCACTGCTACTCGGGGGACTATGACACCATGCCACTTTTCACTCTACACCCACATTCAACAGTCTGGTGGGTGGGTGGGTCAAGGACCTGGGGAGAGCACAAACCTACCTGACCTGGAAAATGAGAGTCCTCCCTGTCTCCCCAGAGATGCTTAGAGCCTTGTGTTCATTCTTCCCTGTCCCAAAATACCACATCCAGAGCCCACAATTGCCTCTTCTCTGCATCTGTCCCTCAAACACCCACCTTTAGCACAACCAAAATTCACAAGGCCCTCTTTGTCCATCCAGACTCACCCCTGCCTCCAGTGCTCCCTGCTGCTGCAGTTCTGTCTCTCCCCTTCTCCCACAGCCTCTCCTTTCAGCGCTCTGTAGAACCCAGAGCACCCAAGGCCCTGCCCTTTCCCAGTCCCCAGAGGTGCTTGGATATTCCAGGTTGTCCTCCCAACTTTTCCCTGGACTCAGATGGATGAAGATCACTCTTATGATCTCATGTCCTCAGTTACTTTCCTTTTCTCTTCCTCAGTGTGAAAACTTAGTGAAGTCAAGTGAGGCAAACACTGCAGCCCATGAAGAGTTTGAAACAATGCTGCTGATTTCTCACTACTATGCCACCCGCTCTGCTGCTCAGGGTGTGAAGCAACTGGTAAGGTGTCTGAAGTTCCTGTGTGAGGTCTCCATCCTGAGTGCAGAACTCTGTGGGGACATGCAGGTTTGGGACTATACAAAGTTCATTGTTCCACTCCATGGGTCACTTACTTACACAGCATGGATGCATGAGAATGGGACTGTAGTGATCTAGGAGCCCAACACTAGCAGGTGGAACTGGAGATAGTCTTCTCTGACTGCTTATAATGGGGCAAAGGGCAATGGACATAAACTCAGTCACAGGACCTGAGGCTGGCTTGTAAACCAGTGGGATGACTTGTGAGACCAGAAGTACCAGTAGAAATTTAGAGAACACACAAAAATCTGGTCTTCCCAGGAAAGACACTGCTGCCTTTACAGCTGTCCTGGGCTGTGGGAGCTACTGGGCTTCACACATGGTCTTGAGAGCAGACTGGCTTTGCACAGGATTCTGTGAGCTCATGAGTTTGTGTGCTGGACCTCTCAGGGTTTTTAAAAGCTTGTGGCCCTGAGTGCTTGGCATCACATGGGGCTTTGGCAGATACTGGACCTTTGTGCTGGGACTTCTGTGGGGCTGTAGTAGCTTATAGCCCTGGCCCTCACAAGGCACTGAGAGTGTTTTTGAGTTTTATGTTCATTGGGATTTGTTCTAGGTCACACCCCATAGCAGCATCCCTGATTGATCCATATGGAATTGTGATAAGAGCTCTGTATGGGTTTGGGACTGGAGCTGTGATGGAGGAGGCTGTGAAAAAGGTTTCCACATCTGGGACCTCAGTAGAAGTCGTAGGGAAGACCAGGGCTTCCCTGGGGCTGCATGTGTACATGATGGGGTCCAGACACATGTGAGGCAGAAAGAGCCAAGTCTGATGCCTTGTAAACCTATACAGACCCATACAGTTGTGGAAGGTTGAGCCACTGAGTGGCCTGTTTGGAACCATGAAGAGGAGATGGCCTTCTCAATTCTGGTATGATGAGAACATAGCTGGCAAGCAGAAAGGGGAAATCTCCCTTGAATTCCTTGTCCCAGCTCTAAAAATTCTTGTGCGATCAAACACAAGAAAGAGCTTAATCTGAGCGTGCCCGAACATGAGAACAGGTTGCTTGGAGGGGCTGCAGTCTCCACCCCGTGAAACAGGCAAAATGTAACTAGACATGTCCCGGAAACAACCTGCTGTAACTGACTACTTTGAACACAGCAGAGGGTAGACTAGGTGGTCACCATAGATCCCTTCCAACCTTGGCTATTCTGTGACTCAAAGAGTGTGAGTTTGAGTGTGAAAGGTTTATAAGGCAGAGGAACTTCCTTTTTAGGTGACAGTTCTCCAGTGTGTTCACTCAGTGAAGGTACTTACAGTCAGGACTGAAGCATTTAACCTTTGCTACCTGTTGAGAATATGGACTAGAGGATCTCCAGAGTCACTTCTAAGCCCTACCATTCTGTGATTCTGTAATAAATGGGTGCAGAGTCACTACAGTGTGGCCTCGTGAGATCCCTTCTGACCCGATGTTTCTGTGCTGATGGCTGTGGCTTTACTGTTCCCTCTATCTGCAGGACACGGTGGCTGCCAAGCTGTCCATTTCCCTGCTGCGTCACACTGACCTCCTCCCTGCAGACAAGGCTTTCTATGAGGCTGGGATAGCTGCCAAGGTAAGAGCTCTGCCACCAGAGCAGCTAAGGAGCTGCAGGACCCTGGCATCAGGGATTCTCAAGTTGATCACTGCAGTCACAGCAGTAGCTGGACACTAGTGTTGGAAGCCTCTCCTCAAACAGCTGCTGCACTTTGCCATGGCATGGCAGCAGGCAGTAGGAGGGCAAAGCTGAGCTGGTGAGGGGACTTGAACTGCAGGCCCAGGAGTGGACCAGAGGCTACATTGAATTCCGTGGCTCTGTCAGCGTACATCCGAGGCTCCTGACTGGTCTGCCTTGCTCCAAGTCACCCATCATTGTCCCTCAGTCCTGAGGCTGCAAGTTCTGATCACCTGCCCAGATACAGTGACACATGGCAAGCAGTGTCACGTTCTCATTGATGCCAGCTGTGCAGTCATGTCTAATTCCATCTTGTGGGACAGCCTGGTTGTTCTCGTGGCTGCCTGTGAAGCAGCCTTCAGGGATGGCAAGCTGGGATGTGCAACTCTCCTTTCCTGTTACCTGTGCTCTAAGCAGGGTCTCATGGTGTAAAACAGGAGCTCAACCTTTCCAGCCGTCACTTGGGCAGGAGAATTGTGGCTATGGAGATAAGCTGCCTGGTCTCACTTGTGGTTCCTCTCTGTACTAGGCAGTCAGCTGGGAGAACATGGCCTTCATCTTCCTGAACCGCTTCCTGGATCTCTCAGATGTGAGTATAGTCTGTTGGAGGAAGAGATCTGTACTGAAAACAGGCTGTAGGGGCAAAACAGACCCTCAGCTGGCCAGGGCTCTCCTGAGGCTCAAACGTGTCGGCACACACCCAGGCTGGTGCTGCTAAGGAACCCTGGATGCTGCTTGGTGTGGATGCTTGCATAGCACCAAGGACCCTAGCTCTAGCTGTGGAAGGACCTGCCATAGCCCTGACTGTCACTCTGTATGTGTGTGGGTACATGTCCACGGGTGCATGTTACAGCAAAGAGCAGGCTGACCTGACAGTTTAGGTCCTTATGGCTGTAAGTGTTGTCACAGCTTTCAGAATGATCTCATCTGAATTGTGCTAAGGGAAGGCAGATCACCTGAGGGGTGGATGTCATGGCCCAGTGTCTTACCAACTGTGATAAAAGGCTCAGGAGTCCCCCATGCCAGTCATCTCCTTCCTTGATCAGCAGGTTGGCCACCAGAAAACGTCGGACCTTAGGAAGCTGACAGACCTCAGTGTTAAGTCTTCCCAGCACTCTCAGCAGCTGCTGGTGGAAAAACAAAAGCTCCTCATTTTATCTTCCCCTTCCTTGAGGCCACCTGAGAAGTTTGAGTGTCTCAGGGGCATGCCGCCTCTAACATTGCAGAGGGTGGCCACAAATGGCACCTCCCAGGGTGCCACAGCACTGATAAACAGGCACATCGGTAATGCCATCCTCACAGTGCAGACTGTGCTGTCCTAGTAGTGTACCACTACTTCTCCTCTCTCCTGTCTCAGGCCATTGAAGAAGGGAACCTGGATTCTCTGGACAACTCCGATTTCCAGGGTACAGACATTCCCTTTGAAGTGCCACTCCCAGCTCAACAGCATGTGCCCGTGAGTGTCATCTGCTTTCTGGGGGTCTTCTCAATGCTTATCAGTATCTGACAGGTGGGACTTAAGAAGATGGGGCCAGACTGGTGCCCAGTGACGGGACAAGGGGCAACAGGCACAAACTGGAACCCAGGTGGTAACGTCTGAAGATGAGGAGAAAATGAGGAGGTGTTTAAAAGATGCATAGATGTGGTGCTAAGGGACATGGTTTAACAGCAGACTTTAGGTAGAGTTAAATAGGGGTTGGACTCAATGACCCTAAAGCACTTTTCCAACTGAAAGGATTCTACGATTCTCCTTTTCCTGTGAGTGTGCCAGAGCACCCAGAGTGGAGTCTTCTTCTCTGGAAAGGGTCTGAAATTCAGGCAGGGAGATGGTTTTTGCTGGATCACAAAGGTTGCAGAGTCCTGGACCAGGCTCCCCAGAGAGGTTATGGAGTCGTCTTCTCTGGAGACTTCCAAACCCACCTGGATGTTGTAATCCTGAGCAGCCTGCTGTGGGTGAACCTGCTTTAGCAAGGGAGCTGGAGGAGATGATCCCCAGAGCTCCCTTCCAACCCCTACCACGCTGGGATTCTGGAATTCTCCAGCTCCCATTAAGAGAGATGCTGTCCTCTGGGGTGTGTTCCCTCACACTGCAGCTGGGGGCTGGCACAGCATGTGGTAACAGGAGGCGTCCTGGGTTCTGCCCTGTAGGAGGAGAAGCGGGAGGAGGTCCGGGACTGGGTGCTTACCATGTCCATGGACCAGCGGCTGGAGCAGGTGCTGCCGCAGGACGAGCGGGAAACGTATGAAGCCTCACTGGTGGCAGCAGGCACTGGGGTGCGCTCTCTGCCCTGCGTGCTGACAGGTGAGTTTAAGGCCAGCTGGCAGGGGTGGTTCTGGGCCAGGAGTGGAGGCAGGTCCTAGGGTGGGTCTGGAAGAGCCCTCAGGCTGTGCTGCAAGAGGAGGGGTACGGAGACTGTGTGGCTGTGGGACCAGTTCTGCTGGAGGCGGTGGAAGGACCCATTTCACCTGTGAGGGTGACTGGGCACTGGGACGGGTTGCTCAGAATTTGTTGCATCTCCATACATGGAGGCAGTTAAAAGCCATCTGGATGCGGTTCTGAGCAACCTGCTTGAGCAGAGGAGCTGGACCACATGGACCCTACTGGTCCCTTCCAACATCTCCCATTCTGTGTTTCTCCGGATGACTGCTTAGTCTCACACAGCACTAACCAGGAACCTGCCCAGGCTGCCAGCACAGGCAGCACCTGTCCCTGCTTTGCCCCCCACCCCAAAAGCTGTCTGTCCTGGCACACGATGTCCCCTGACTCGTACACATCATACAGTGGAGGATTGAGCTGCAGGACCTGGAGTGGGTTGGAGAAGTAGGGGGCAAGGTTGGGCCACCAGTGAGTGCTCTGGCTCCAAAGATGGGGAGCTGAGTGCCATCATTTGACACACTGGTGTGTCCCTGCCAGAGGGACGGGCTGCCATCTTACTTTGATCCCACCGCTGTGGCCACCCCCTTCCTCATTCTGCTCTCCAGAAGCCAGAGGTGGCATGCCAAGCCATGGGAGCTGCCCTGGCCTGCTGGCCATGGCGGACAGGGAATGGGTCTGCTGTGGGTGTCATCTCATTTCTGAGGCCATCACTGTGTGCCCAGGGTACCCTGTGCTAAGGAACAAAATTGAGTTCAAGAGGCCAGGTCGAGAAACCAACAAGGACACGTGGAACAAGTTCCTGATGGCTGTCAAGGTAAGCCAGGCACACTGTGGGGCAGGGAGACAGGGTGCAGGGCGCTCAGCTGACAACAAAGCAGTCCTGCTGCGCAGAGATCCACCAAACTAGGCCAGTTTTACTGCACCCACCCTGCGTGCTGCCAAGCAGGTATTAACCTTGTTCATGGAGCTGGAGCAGCCCCAGCCCTGCCTGTTCAGCTCTGTCAGTCCTGGGGTGACCCTTGGCACAGGATGACAGTGCTGCCCCTTTCCCCTGCCAAGGCCTCTTTCCTTCTGCAGACATCCCACAGCCCTGCATGTCAAGATGTGCTCAGATTCCTCAGTGAGTGGTGTGGGGGTCTCCCAAGCACCAGCTTCTCTTTCCAGTAAGTTGGACCATGGCATCTTTCAGTCCTGTTCCTCACTCTCCACTTCCACATCAATAAACTGATTTCAAATCTCAACACTGATGTGCTGCTGTTTGTTCAGGGATGCAAAGTCCATGAACACGTGCATAGGCACAGGACCACAACCCTGTACATACGCATGTCTTGGCCTCACTCCAGCTGTGCTCAATGTGCACCCTGCAGCATAAGTCTTCAGAGGGAATTGGAGAAAAGGAGTCTCAGGAGAGACCTTCTCACTCTCTACAAATTCCTGAAAAGAGGCTGGAGAGAGGTGGCAGTTGGTCTCTTCTCCCAAGAAACAAGCAATGGGACAAGAGGAAATAGCTTATATTTGACATGAGGAACAATTTCTTCCCCAGACTGGTTGCCAAGGCTTGGAACAGTGGTGGTTGTCGAGCCCTAGGGTAGTCCCCATCCCTGGAGGGCTCTAAAAACCATGTAGATGTGGTGCTGAGGTTGGACGAGGCCTTGAGTGACCTGTACTAGTGGGAGGTGCCCCTGCCTATGGCAGGGGGTTGGAACTAGATGATCTTTGAGGTCCCTTCCAGCCTTACCATTCTATAATTCTATGCTTTACTGGTGACCTGGCAGTGCTGGGTTAATAGTTAGACTCGAGGATCTTAAAGGTCTCTTCCAACCAAAACACTTCAGTGATTCTCTGATCTCTCTACCTCGCTATAGCTGGTGGGGAGCAGGTGTGGATGTAGGCTTACCCATTAGCAGTCCCATCCTTCCATCCACTCTGCAAAAACACTTACAGCAGTGTGAAAATAAAAAGTTTATTTAAGAAAACAAGAGAGACTCACACCAAAGAGGTCCTTCACATTCCACTGCCTGGCCTGCCTGAGCACAGGCATAGCCAGCTGGATCTTGCCTGCTTTGCAGCAGGGCCACCATCACCCAGGTTAGGGCCCAACATCTCTGCCCACCCCTACCATGGCACTTTAAGCCTTCAGAGCCTTTAGTGTGCCAGGAAGGGCTCTGCACCCTGGGGAGAGCAGGGTAAAGTGTCTGAGGACCAGAGCACCTGCTGGCTAAGGCTGCCTGGTCACCTTGGTCAGTGTGTCTAGAACCTCCAGGGTTTGTCCCAGGTTGGGGGGTGGGGGGAAGGCATAGCCCTCCCCTCTGCAGTCCACCCTACCCTTGCCTGCACCTGGGACAAGAGCACGGGGCAGGAGCAGCATTGCCACACTGGATCAGACTCCTGCAGCAGCACCTGGGAGGGTAGAGCAGGCATGAGAACAGGGCTGTGCTGTGGGGCTCATGCCAACACCTCTAGACAGTACTTGTCACTTGTGCTTGGACAGGGACATTGCAGGAGGTTGGTGTGGGCAGGGGCCCCACAGGCAGCAGCTCATCCCCTCCTGTCCTCCAAGTGTAGCCCAGACACGGTGCTCACCTCTCCAGCTAGGTACGAGACTCAGACAGCCCTCCCAGGAGCTGCTTCACCTCATGTGGTGGCCTCTCCTTCACAGTACTTGGCCTGGGCAGCTAGAGAGAAAGAAAAAAAACAGAGGTGGAGAACAGCACAGATGTGTGATGGGCTGTGCCATGCTGGGGAGGCTGTTTGCTCAGGACAGAACAGGCTTGGCTAGATGAAGAGGAGAGTTCCTCTGCAACTACCAAAGTTAAAGGGGTGCCAGTCTGCCATCAACGCTGGCTTAGGAGAGGGTCAAAATTGACATTGACATTGTTCCCTCCCATTGCTGCACAGGCTGTTTGTATGAGGACAGGGGGCCATCAGAACCCACCACCTTCAAAATGCAGCAAAAAGGCAGCAATGGTGGCCAGAGGCAGGGATACTCAGACAGACCGACGGGACCTACCTGGTCTTTGCCATAGCTGCGTGCACAGGGCCCAATGCCTCTGAGGATCAGGGCCACCAAACAGCACTTGCCAGACAGCACAGCTTCTGTGACCACCAGGACCATGGAGGGGATCCAGAGTGCCAGGGCTGTGTCCTGCAGAGCAGAGGGTCAGAGGCTCCTCAGGAGCATGGCCCCTTCACCCAGGCAACCTGTGTGGGGCTCAGAGGAGGCTGAGCAGGAATGGGAGGAAGAGAGAAGGAGAGAGGAAGGCAGAGTGAGAGGAAGAGAGGCAGGGAGAAGGAAAGGAGGTAAGAGAGAAAGCAGAGACAAGGAGAAGCGCAGGAAGGGGCAGGCACCGTGGTGGCCCTGCAGACTCACGTAGATGCGTGTGGTGTTGAAGGGACAGTCGTTGGTTGCGATGGCTGCACGGGCATCAGCAGGCAGCGCAGAGCTGTTGCAGCCCATGACCAGGTGCCTGCCCCGGCCATGGATGGTGATGGCGATGGCCAGCATCAGACCCATGCTGCATACTGCGGACAGGAGGAGGTTCAACAGGGACACGCTCAGTAGAGTCCAATGCTGCAGGCAGCAAGGAGAAGGCATGACAGTGGGCCTGGCAAAGCCAGGGGAGATGCTAGGGCTGGGTACACGGTACCACAGCACCTCACTCTCCAAGGTCAAACGGGTACTGGGACCCCACAGATATTTGCACTGAGTCAGCCTGTGCAACCTCTTACCCCTTCTAGCACGTCTCAGCCCTATGTAAGCATAGGTTCTTGTATCCTTCATCCCACCTGTGAGCCCAGAGTTCCCAGTCAGCTCCTCTCCACTGGCACCTGCATCCAGGCAGCTCCAGCATAGGCCCAGGCTCGCTGAGAGCTGAAGCCCACCCCTAGCAGCACCCTGCCTCATGCTGGCACCGAGGAGAACCCTGACTCCAGCTGCAGTTTCATCCACTGTGGAATCCGAGAATGGTTTAGGATGAAAGAGACCTCTAAGATCAAGTCCAACCATTAATCCAGCACTGACAGGTCACCACTGAATCATGTCCATCAGCACTGCATCCACAGGGATGGGGTTTCCACCAGTATGCTGGGCAGCCTGTTCCAGGGCTTGCCAACCCTTCTGGGGAAGAAATTGTTCCTCAAGTCTAACCTAAATCTTCCCTGGTGCAACCTGAAGCCGCTTCCTCTCGTCCTATTGCTTGTTCCTCCTTGAGAGAAGAGACTCACACACACACACACCCCGTCTCACACACACACACACACACACACGTCTCCCCTG
>VWZE01008042.1:136159-199722 GCA_013396675.1 Eubucco bourcierii
TCCTTTTCTCCAGGTTTTTCTGACCCAGACGGTGTCCCGTGCCCACCCTCCCGGTGCTGCCGAGCCGAGCTTCCCGCGACAGTCACACCACCCCCCGCCGGCGCCGAGACGGAAGGAGCCGCCAGGGACAAGGTCCAGGGGAGCGGCTGCCAGGCCGTGCCGTACCACGCCGAGCTCCCGGCCCGCTGGGCCTCTGCCCTCGACAGCGCAGCACTCACCATGGCTGCCCGGGACGGGTTGTGCGACACCAGGATGCCGACGATGCCCACGGCGATGCTCTGCGGGAAGAGACCCGTGACGGACTCGCGGCTGGCGGAAGGCCGGCCCCGTTGACCCCCCTACCCCTGCCCCCGCCCGGCCGCGCCGCGCTCACCAGGAGCCCCGAGCCCACCGACACCACGTTGGCCACCGCGTACTCAGGAGTGACGGCGCGGTTAGCGCCGGCCACATGCCGAAGGACCGAGCCGTGGACGATGGCGCCGAGCACCAGACTCCCGTGGCCCAGCACGATCAGTCCCAGCCCAGCCCGCATTAGCCGCCGAGGCTCCGCCGGGTTCCGCCTGCCCCAGGCCATGGCCGCCGTCCGAAGAGAACCGCCCCGGGGAGACAGAGAGAAAGAGAGAACCGCCCTGGGGAGGGGAGAAGGGCCCCGGGGCGGGGAGAAGAAAATGAACCCAGGAAAAGGGACCCTGGGGAGGAAGCGCCCGGAAAGAGACAGAACTCGGGTATTTACAAAACAGTTTATTAAAAATAGGAAATGATAGAAATGAGATGCAGGGGCGGAGCCGCGGGCCCAGCACCCCGGGACGAGAACGAGGGTGGTGGAGCAGGGACAGGTCCCAGCGCTGCCATCTGGATTCGGGATAGCCCCCGCCGCCCAGGGTGAGCCCGCAGCTGTACGGGTTCAGCGGGATTCGGAGCTCCGGGAGGCTGCAGGGGTCGCAGCCCCGCATAGCGCAAGGCCAAGCGGCCGCGCAAAACCAGTAAACAAAGTGCAGCCAACTGGGAGCGAAGAGGAGAAGCGCCGGGCAGGGGGAGCCCGGCCCCCACCCCAGCTGCCGCTGCCCCTGCCCAATAAGTAGAGGGACTGGTGCCAGAGGCGGGTGTAGAGTGGAGGGCAGACTGGGCAGCAGGGTTTGGGGCTCCCCCGTTTACCTTTAAATTAAAAAAAAACCAAACCAAAACCAACCAAAACAAAACCCAAACACACAACAACAACAAAAACCGAAAAAAAAACCCCAAAAAACCAAACAAACAAACAAAAAAAAAAAGAGAACCAAAGGGGAAAAAAAAACAAAAAAAAAACATTTCTGTGCTGTGCAAAAGACACTGTACAATTCAAACAGAACAAACTCCATGCACATGAAGGGGGCCGTGGAACTCCCCAGGCCAGGACCTGGCTCTGCAGGTACCGGAGGGCAAAATCCCAACGGAAAGAGGACTGGAGATAATACTGATGCGCAAAGGCCCCTGGAACGGGCGGCAGGGAGGATTGTCGCTGGGCCCAGCCACGGCACATGCAGGGTGAGCTTCCGAGCACTGCAGCTGGGGTCTTGCCGATGCCCTACGCTGATGGACAGACACAGAAGGGGGTCACAGGCCACAGAGCTGCCGTGCTGGCTGCCTGGGAGCTGCTAAGATGACACAGTCACTGCCGTCAGCGCTCCGTTCCGGGTGTAGTAGAACTTGCTGAACGCCTCTTCAAGTAAACAGGTAAGTCTGCTCTGGTCAGCCTGCGGAGGACAAGCTATGGTGAGGCCCAAGAGCTTGGCTGCAGCCTGCAGCTGCTGTCCCTGAGCAGGGACATGTCTTATTTCTCCTGCTTCCCCAGCTAGAAAAAGGCTCATCACAGAATCCCAGCATGGTAGGGTTTGGAAGGGATATCTGAGGATCATCTTTGCCCAACCCCACCCTACTAAAGCAGGGTCACCCACAGCAGGTTGCCCAGGATCACTGTGTCCAGGGAGGTTTGGAATCTCCAGAGGCTCCACAGTCTCTCCAGGAAGCTTGGTCCAGGGCTCTGTTACCCTTTATGATCCAATACAAACCATCTTCCCAAGCCCCAAGCCTGCTTACCTCGCTGATGAACCCAAGTTGGACCAGTTCAGCTGCCAGCTCCTGGATGTTGTCATCTGCAATACAAAGGGAGGGTCTAAGTCCCAGTTCTGAGCATGTTGCTGGCCCCAGTGCACCAGAGCATGGGAGGAAAAGTACTTACTGGGCTGCAGGTCACAGCTCAAGTGTCGATTCAACTTGTCTTCCAGTTTCAGCAGCAGTGTTAACTAGAGGATAAAGAAGTTCTCATGAAGGGCTGCAGTCCTGTGGCCTGACACAGGTTGTGGCCACCACAACCAGCCAGTAGCACCCCAAAAATCCCATCAGGAGAGGAACCACACCCTCCATGGCCCCACAGAACAGCCACATCCAGTTCCACCCCAAACCACAGTCAACAGTATCATCCCCCCGTGGAAGAAGCCTCATTCTGGGGGTAGACCAAAAACATTCCCTGCATGCCAGGACAGGCTCAAGCAGAGACCTGGATCTGGCTTTGGGTTGCAAAGCTGGCAGTTCTGACAGCAGAGGACCCTCTGAGACCACCTCAGGCCCCAGTAGTGAAGCCACCAGCTCTGCATCCTGCCCCAGGTCACCCCCACACAGCACACTGAGCCAGAAGATGGGAAGGAACATACGTGGTGCTTTACACCTTCCTCCACGGACTCAATGTTGCACTGCATCAGCACCACCTGAAACCAAAGCAGAGACCCCGTGACATGACTGCTACACAGCCCAGGGAGGGGAGGGACAGAGCTCCTTGCCTCTCACCTTGCGGGTCTCCACCTCAGCAGGCTCTGGAGTTGGGGTTTTCACGGACGGTGGAGCGATAGGAGACTTCACCACAACCTGCTGGGGCTGCTGGGGACGCGGCATCCCAAAAGCTGTGAGCGGGTAGATACCATTCCTACGAGGCAGGAGCACGATCTCAGGTTATGCCTCTCTCAAGTGTTTCCCATTTCAGTTAGAGGTGCCCTTTAGAACCCCTCTTACCTTACATCCTCCAGGAACTTGTCCAGCTCCAGTGCTGGGGATTGCGAGAAGCTAGAAAAGAAAAAAGTAGTGCGGTGAGATGCCACTTAACAGAATCGCCCCCTCTTTGGGTGCAGCTTCAAATCCCCACATCCCCGACTACAGACGTGTCAGTGGCAGGATGAGTATGGAGAGAGGTGAGACAGACTCCAGCCTCCCTGTAGAGGAAGGAACTATTCACAGAAGCTGAGGATGAGGTGACACTTTAATTACAGCAGAAAGCAGAACAGGAGTTGCTGCCCTGTAAAACAACTGTTCAAAGAAGATTGTTTGGAAGCCAGTCTAGCAAGACTGTGCTCCTAACAAGGTTCTTCAGAGACATCTGCAATACCAGACCCTTGAAGCTTCTGTCCCATCTCCAGAAGAGCTCTGCAAAGGCAAGAAGCTCTGCTGGCACAGCACAACCACCCATGTAACTCCAGACCAGGAACTCGAAATTACACCTCAGGATACAGTGCCCTGCCCAAACGCTTCTTACTGCAGTTTGGGACATTTGTGCTTTCTGTAATTCCTTTCCCAGATTGTCTGTTCAGCTCAGTGGCTTCTGAATACCATGTCCCAGAGGAAGTCTTCCTGCCAATTAATTTAATTCCCCAGTCTCTAACTCCACTTGAACATCTTCCTTGTTGGTGGATGACAGCAGACACTGACGGCTCCTCCCTTCTGAGCTGCAATTTGTACATTTACTGCTCTGCCTCACCCCCAAGCACACACTTCCCCCACATGGTAAGAGCCATTTCCAGCCCCCTGAACACAGCCCTCTGACCTTCTCCAGGACTGCTGCTGCTTTGTATGTGTACCTTGTACAGGTGCCATCTGTCGACATTTCAGCCAGCTAACCCACTCTCCCAGTATCTGACACCTGGTACTGTACTTGCTCTTGCCTACAGCCGCACAGCAGCATGTTTTCAACAAGCTAGAAATTGTCCTTTCCCATGGTGGCACTTCACAGCCCTCAGGCAATGTAGCACCACTTCTTTCTCTAATGCAAGCCCCTGCTGTCTCTTGCATGGCACAGAGTAAGCACCACAGCAAGTAGCTCCTTTCTTTCTGGTTTTGACTAGCCAGGAGACACGTTCTCCCACTTTACCAACTCCTCAGCAAAACATTTTCCTCATCACCTTATTAAAGTCAGATTTCTAGTGTCCATTTGACCACAGATTCTTTTAACAGCCAGATCCCTCCAGCCACTCTGGTCTGTCAGTTCTGGTCTTAGTTGCGTGTCTTCCTCCACTCCACAACCACTCTGCAGGTTTCAATACACATCTCCTTTTTGTCTTCTCCAGCACCCCTGAGATACTGCACTCCTAAAAAGCAAGTCGCAGCCTGGCTTACACCAATGTGCTGCAGATGGAAGTCCTATGTACGTGAAGAAACTCTCCTGTACACCTTTGGGTACTCGGTCTTTACCATTCCTAAGGGAACTCAATACCATGATTCACTAGCACTGTGAAGATCAGAATGGCTGGAGTTTGGGAAGGTACATATGGCTCAAAGCATTTCTCAAATGAGCAGTGCATTTTGTCCTTGTCATCTTTATAGCTGTTGTTCAGCAGCCTGAGCATCCCAGAATGCTGGGCTTCCATAGAAGCACTCTGTATTTTCAGAGAGGAGCAGTTTCCACACCTCTGACTTTCCAGACAAGCCTTTGACTCATACCCAACACCTCACATTACTCTTTTGCCTTCCACATGCTCTGTAGATATTATGATCACTTACTTTGGGAGCCACCTCTGTGTCACTGACAGCTGCCCGAAGCAGCCTTTCCCTTTGCATACTGCAGAACAGACTGCTCCATTAAGGAAGGACTGAGGAGTCTGACAAACCTGTGACTGGTCTGAGTCCCTTCTCCAAACCATCCATAGAATCACAAATTTTTTTAGGCTGGAAAAGACCTTTAAGCTCATGGAGTCCAACTCTTAACCCAGCACTGCCAGGTCACCACTAAACCACGTCCCTCAGCACTACATCTACATGGCTTTTAAATACCTCCAGGAACAGTGATGGTTCAAAGAGGTTTTAGTAAGGACTAAAAGTGTGTCCACTTCCCTCCCCTCCTTCAGGGGACAATTCACATCTCAGCTGCATGGAATCTGCTTAGAGATTATGGGTGCAAGGTATTCTTCCACCTAAGATTTACTCTTCTTCACCAGTCCCTTTGCCACCAGCACTGTCCATTCCCTCATTTCCTGGTTAGTTGTAAAACACCAGCATGACTATCAAGGAGCACAGATCCTTCTGTGCTCTCACTAGGGCACTGGCATCTGCCCCTCATGCAGCTGAGCAGCCCTGTCCAAGCACACAACAGGGTACTCACATCATCTTGACTCCTTCCCGGTCCACATGATTTATCTCTGCCAACACTGCGCTCATGTCCAGGTTTTTGGTCATTTCTTCTAAAGCATTTTCAGGAATCATGTCTATTAAAACAAACCCTGAGTTAGAAGAACTGCAATTCCTTTCCATCTTAAGAACAGCAGATAACCCCAGAGCCTGCAGAACTTGTGCCCCTCAGAGCTGTCTGGGCACCACAGTACCCCAGCTCTGCAGCAACCACAGCTTTGTTCCCAAGGCCCTGCCAGCTAGGAGTGTAGCTAAGGTCCTGATTTCCAGTAACAACAGCTGTACTGACAGCTCAGTGGAGCTCTGCAGGACAGTTGTGGAACCCTGGAGCTCCATACTCACGCTGATGTCCAACGATACAGTGAGCAGCCAGCAGCTTTAGTGATGGCACCTCGAACAATGCCTGGTGAAAAAGAAGCTCCCGGGCAGTGGGACGCTTGCCAGGGTCCTGTTCTAGACACTTCTGGATGAACTCCTGAAAGACAGAGCTACATGAGACCACCTCCAACGACAGGGCAGCCTCAGGGGCCACAGAGCCCTGCTCCCTCCCTCCCTCACCCTCTGCAAGGGGTCCTCCAGCAACTGGATGGCACTGTTGATGGCCTCCTGTGGCACATAGGACGACTCGCCGTTACCCTGGATCTCCAGCACCGCCATCTGCAAGTACAGAGCATGGCCTGAGCACTGCTGACTGTGTCGAGCAGAGTTCAGGGGTACCACTGCCAAGGGTGAAATCACAACAGCAGAGTTGCTTGGGGCTATCTGAGGTCAGGATTTGCAGAGGCAGAGAGAGAATGTCTGCCTCATTATGGTGGTTTGTCTCTAGCACCCTAACAGATTGCCAGAGACCCGGGCACTGTGCCAGCATCACCCTGGACAGCATCTCCTTTTTGATTCTCTTGATCCATTTGCCTGTACTTTTGCCTGACAATTCCCATCCTCTAATGAAGCTGGGACTGGACCAGTGCCAGAAGCTGACCATGTCCCTCCTAGTTGCCTGACTACCTCTGTATTTCAGGCAGGAAAGCAAGTGCACACCACCACCTAGCAAGAGCTCCAGCTAACACATCCCTTGCTAGGAAAGGCTGGCGCAAGATTCCAGAAGATATCTTAAGATTTGAGGGTTGGACTAGATGACCTTTAAAAGTTCCTTCCAACCAAAACCATTCTATGGTTCAACTCAAGTTTTGCTTCCCAGAAGTAGTGCGCTTCCACAACTCTTTTCCACCTTCCCTTACAAGATGTGCAGCACTCTAAGAATTCTTTGTGCTGGCTCTTTCGGACAATTCCTCCCAGAAGATACCAACAGCTCCCATTTCCTAGACCTGGATAACAGAAGAATAGGAAGTCCCAAGTAGGGGAGTTCTGTTTGTTATAGTGGCTTCTCCCACCAGCCAGTGGATCAGACTTCAGAACCACAAAATCATTTTGGTTGGAAGAGACCTTTAAGATCAAGCCCAGACATTAACCCAGCGCTGCCAGGTCACCACTAAACCACATTCCTCATCACCACATCTACGTGACTTATAAATTCCTTCAGGGATGGGCACTGCATCACTGCCCTGGGTAGCCTGTTACAGATCTTGAGAATTCCTGTGGGGAAGAAATTGTACCTCATGTCCAACCTAAACCTCCTCTGGCACAACTTGAAGCTGTTTCATCTTATCCTATCAAGACCTGCAGACCAATGAACTGCACATGAAGAATTCCAGAAAGAACTATACATTACTGAGCTAATGACTGCTCAGTAAGGCATTGGGGAAGCCCCAGCAGGCATCTCACTGAGGCAAAATGCATTTGACTTGGATAACAAAGAGCACTTGTTTCCAACCCAACCCACCCATAACCACAGTATCTCTACAGAGCCATCTCCTTCCCTCAGATTCATTCTCTGTTCCAGAGCCAGTAGTTCCATACTCACCTCCAGCGCACACATTCCAAAGGAGTAAATGTCCACAGCAGTAGTGACATTGGCAACTTCTGTAACACACAAAATAGGGTTCTGTTATCAGTCCATCCCTGCACTCAGCAGGACTTGTAGGACCATCTCTATGATAATCCTGCAGGTTTCTCTCTCTCTTTTGCTCTTAAAAGGCAGAGGAGTTGAAGCATTTAAGCAGGCAAATAATCCAGAACTGTTAATGTGACATCTGTCACAAGCCTCTAGCTGCAAACAAGATGCTTGGAACAGCTTTGAAGCATTAGCAAGGTCAACAAAACCAGGTTTGCAACTGGAGCCATACCTCCATATTCTGGGGCAAAGAAGTGCAGGTTCTTCTGCTCCTCACGACAGGTCTTCACATGGTTGTTAATCGTATCCGGTGCCACTAGAAAAGAGCCAGGAACGTTTAGGACACAGTAACATTTAGCCTGTCCCTATCTAGATCCTAGAGAACATGCAGCTCCAGGCCCCTCTGGTGCCCAAAGGGACAGTGCAGCAGAGTCACATCAGCCCTTCATCAGTCCCACATCTCCAAGAGTGAACCTGGAGACCACAGCTTCTGCCAAACATGAAGAAAGCTGGGAAGGACTCTCTGATGAAGTGCAAGTTCTGAAAGCACCCGAGATCAGATTTGTAGCATTCATCACAGGCAACTCAACGATAACCTAGAAACAGCCAAAAATCATTGCAGTTGTCAACTACCTCAGGCCTTGAAGACAGGGACAGACTTACAAGGCAACTCTTCTACGTATCAGCAGGTACCAAAGTGCCTCAAGACAGAAGTCATGCAACAAAGCTGCTGACTGAGAAGATATGACCACCCTGACTGTAGAGGCTTCCTGGTAGCCACCACTTCCACAGCAACAACCACAAAACACTCACAGTTGCAGAGAAGGAATAACCCCCAGACAGAAGAACAACCAGCAAAGCACAACTATGGACCCAAATGACAGACACCTCCGAAAAGACTGAAAATGGCTCTCCAAAACCAAGCAGTTGGCTCCATTAGGTAAAAACACTGAGTCAGACAGGGAGCAGAGAGTCACCACCACATCTGAAGCTCTACTTCCACCTCTGAACTTGCCCAGTCCCACAGTCCCCAGCCCATCTCCCACTTTGCCACCTTTTGAAGAACTACCACTGGTCCTGGTCTATACTTTCCACAGTGTAAACTTACAGGGCTCATACCAAACCATTTGTGATTTTCCAGGTGTTCCTGCAACAGGTCAGGACACACCAAAGAATTCCCAGTTGAATGTGAACTAGTTCCCAGCCTCAAAGGAGAGATGTTCTTTGGGCTCTAGTCAGACAAGGACCTTCCTTGTCTGACTTGGGTAACTCAGCCCAGCTTTGCTGTGAGGTACATACCCAATCGCATTATCCTCTTCAAACACTAGAAATGGAGCTTGCTCCAATGTTCAGTGTCTACTTTCCCAACCAACCATCCATGAGTAGCTGACTGCTTTTTGTTCTTGTGCTGGCTCTTCTCTTGGAAGTCCAGTCAGATTGCTTCCTCTCTAGCGATTTCCTTCTTACAGCCTCCAAGTTCTATAGTTGCACAGATCCAAGCAAAGTAAGACAAATCCTTTGTCCTCCTCTTCAGCGCCGCTCTGTGTTTTCCCAGTGACACAGACTGCTCAAGATGAGGTCTGGTCAGGGCCATGCACAATCATATCTCTACTGAGGACTCAGCTCCAATGGATCTTAATAGTGCACACAAGGAAGTGTGTCAAATTCTTCCCCTGAACAGACCCTTCTCCCCTAGACACCAGGTCCTCCTCTGTCCCTGAATGACGAGCTTCTGTGCAGCTTGGCATTTTGCACTACTGACTTAAAAGTGGGATCTGTCAAGTTCTCTGATGTCTTCCCTGTGCTTCTGGAGGGTACCCTGACCTACCGCCGCATCACCTATCCCCTATGGCTCTGTTAAAAGCTTTGATGTTAATGAGATCAGCACCTGAGGAACTCCAAACCCCTCCAGTGAGGTAGCCCTGTTCCAGCCAGGGCCTGATACAGCAAACAGGGTAAATCCCCCAAGATTTGTCCAGCACAGCTTCTCATACTGAGCCTTCTAAGAAGGTTCCCAGACATTTGCAACAGAGAATTCCTGTTAATTTGTCTTTATCTGTGCCTGCCTCAAGTAGCCCACTGTGGATGTCTGATCTGTGGGTGCACAAGTCACTGAGCAGAGAAGTTGGAGAGGAGTTTTGCTCAAGTGACATTTTAAGACAAACTCTCACCTGCATAAGGTAAGAAAACTTGCTTTAAGATACCCTGACATAAACATTGATTCTCACACAGTTGCTGCCTGCCATCCACTACTACATCCTGTCATGAGTCTTAAGTCTATGAAAGATCAGATGGATGAAAGTCAAGGACAGCTGCTTTAAGCAAGCAGGTCAAAAAGGAAAGCCAGATCACCAGCATCTGTGACCAGGTGCTGTCGTCATCCAGGGAGAGACAGAGGTAGCACCAGATGTGTTGTACATGACTGATCAGTCTTGTGGGGAATTAGCAAAGCAAAGATGAATTTCAGAAAAGGATTCAGTCAAATATGATGTCTGTGCAGGGCAGATGATAGAAAGAGACATGAAGTACAGCAGAAGGTAGGACAAGCACCTTCCTTGCCTTTAGCAAGCTGAACCCAATCTGATTACCACAGCACAAAGAGAAACAATCAGCATTACTAGAACATGCAGAGCTTACTGGACTTCTCAAACTCTCAAGGACATACTTGAGCAAAGAACTCACCAGGGTAAGCAGGCAGCTCATCAGAGTGCCTGTTTATCATTAGCAGCAACAGCAGCCAAGAATGCACTCAGTGGTGTTACCTCCTGTGGACCACTAGCAGCAGGTTTCAGCAGAGGTGTCCAATCACACAGCAACTTGCCTTTTTCAACACTACATGCTGCAGAAGACACTCCTCTTGTCCTGTGTCCAACTCACACTCTCTTTTGTCCTGCATTCAACACTTCCACTCCTCCACAGCCTGCCAGTGGAGGAGTCTGCCCAGTAGGTCTTTCCCTTTCTCCTGAAGCTACTGAACTATCTCCTACAAACACCTAGGCATTCTCCAAACCCCAAGTATTTGGAGTCTTCCGGTGAAGTGCTCAAGAACATTCTATTCCAGATGTCAGCAGATACAGAAAGCAAAGGAGAACAAGGCAACAGCAACAAAGACCAACAACTAACCTCTAAGCTTAGTCCCAGGACTGCAGTGCAATGCAATCCAGCAACAAGTAACCACCTCACCTATGCTGTCTTCTACCAGCATCACAGGGACCAAAAATAATCACCTAAACATGAGATTGTCTGCTTGCAACCATAAAAGGATGGCCACAGGGCCAGGGTAGGTGTGAGGCCACATTATCCCCTTTGTTCATATGCTCAAGGCATTTTCACTAACGCATAAGCAGTGAGACTACACAAACCTAAGACATTTCACAACTGACTTTATCTGCACAAAAAGTTCACAAATACATTTTTATTAGTGAGAGCAGACCTAGAAAACCATCAACAAGCTACTGGAAGCAGAGAGCAGCACACAGCTGTTACACACTGAGTCAGCCAGGAAAAGACATGGCAGATTTCCGCACACAACCATCCTACAGCCTGGCAGATCTGCATCAGGAACCATCAGCAGTATTTGCAAAGTTATATGCAGCACTGAGTCACCAGAAGCAAGAGGATTTAATCATTTTTAATAGCTGAATGTCTAATGAGATGAAGAGGCAAACAGATTCAGCACATGAGAAGCTCCCTACACCCAATCCCCACCACCAGACAGCAGCCTCTCCGGTGCTTACAGCCATGGTTCCCCTAACTGCAGCCACTGGCATCACCTCCAAGCGGCACGACCAACCTCTGCTTACGGCAGTGCCCAGGCTCTACATTAAGACAAGCATTGCTGAGGCAGAACCAGTGGCATTTGCAACAGAGCTGACATTCATGTCCTCTGACAGAGGTACTTTCTACACAGGAAGTAGTACAGAACCAAAAAAATCATGGGATGGTTCATGCTGGAAGGCATCTCTGGGCTCCACCTTGTCCAATCCCCTGTTCTAGCAGTGACACCCAGAGTCACTCAGGACCATGACTAGGAGGTTTTTGAGTCGCTCCAAAGATGGAGACTCCCTGGGCAACCTGTGCCCATGTCACCCTCATACTGAAACCACATTTTCTGATGTTTAGAGGGGCCCTCCCAGGGTCTGGTTTGTGCCCATGGCCTCTAGTCCTGGCACTGAGCACCACTGGAAGAGTCTGGTTCCATGCTCCATCCTCTCAGCACCCTGCAGATATTTACAGACACAGATTAAACCTCCCTGAACCTACTCTGCTCCAGGTTGAGCAGTCCTAGCTCCCTCAGCCTCTCCCCACAAAAGAGATACTCTAGATTCTTATGCTTCTTGCTGGCCTCTCACTGGACTCTCTCCAGTGCAACCCTGTCCCTCTTGTACTGGAGAGCTCAGCACTGGACCCAGCACTTCTGCGTTGATCTTACCAGTCCTGAGCAGAGGAGAATGATCCCCTTCCTTGACCTGCTGACAGTATTTTGCCTAGCACAGGACATCATTTGCTACCTTTGTGGCAAGGGCATATTGCAGTCTCATGTAGATAAGGAGGCACAGAAACAAGAGATGGAAAGGAAAGCAATCATGCTGCGTCAGATTTCTTAGGAAGCAGCAGGTGGTATTTTTATGCTTAACTTAAAAAGCATTCAGAGTTTTGAGTTGATGGGTTTGACCATGACCATCACATGGAAGTGGAAAGTGGGAGTTGGAAGAGCATAGACAAGAACAGATGAGGAGCACCTGTAAGGTAAGTACTTGTCAATCCTGGCTGCAGGTAGGCTCTCAAGCAGGGACTTAGGAGCTTATCAGGACTTTATCTGTGAGAGTTCATTATATAAACAGCTTCATTCCAAATAAATTGTGTAGGGAGATCAAAAGTCTGCTCAAAACCACAAGTTCTAAGTTCTAGACTAGAGGAATGCAGGTGCTATGGTGCATTAGCTGGCTGCAACACAGAACGAGGAATGTTGGATGTTCTTCCTCAGTTCTTCCACAACTTGACTGCAGCAGCCTCAGCACAGTGCAAAACATGTAGTCAGAAAACATTCATGGAGAAGTCCAGACCAAGCTCCTCTGTGATAACCTATTACTCCTAGAAGAATGACTTACACTGAAAAACTGAGGCCTCAGAAACATGACTATGAAAATTATATGTTCTGAGCAGCTCTACTGGACAGAAAATTGGACTGGAACAGTATAAATGCACATTTGATTAAAATGCAATCAGGGTACACAAGTTTCACCATTTCAGGTTTGCCTTTGCTGCATTTCAGACTTCACATCTCTGCTTTTACTGGTTCATGACATGTCAGAGGGAAGATGCAGTAGTTTCCTTTTCAGCTACAGAAGATCCTAAATTTAGCTAAGAGCCTCTACTCTGCTGGTGATGCAGAGCAGCACATACCCTCCTCCTGCAAATGCTAAGGCAGCACAGCACCCTTCCCGTCACTTCCATTTGACAGCTGGTAGGTTCCCAACTCAGTAGAAACAAACTCTAACCATCGAGAACAACTCTGATGGCACAAAGTGAATTAATTAGGCTAAATGTAAATGAAGTGCTCTGTTTAATAGGGTTACAAACTGCAGCACTCCAAGACTTGTTCCCCAGCACTGTTAAGGTTCAGCTGCACAGAGTGCTGGGCCCTCTTATCCAGACTGAGCTTTACTCAAAGGTTGGATAAGATGGAAAGGACTTCAAGGATCATTCTGTGGGATTCTGTGATTCTATGATTCTCTAGATCCTATCAGCCCAACTCCCTCATATGCACAGTTCTCCCCCAAACCAGAGCTTTGTCTGGGGAAACAAACAGCAAACCTTACTTCACAATCAGGGCCTCATTTGGGCAGGACATCTCTCTGGCCATCAGGAGCCAGACATGTTCACCAAAACGTTCATCTTGAAAACAAAACATCTACAGAGTCAAAACTACAGCAAGCAAGTGGACAGCCAAGCAGAAAGCAACGGCTAGTCCAGGTCTGATGCCCAGCCCAGGCTAGCAGAGCAGCAGCAGGGAAGAGCCTAATGTACATGGAACGTTAGGCTGGGAAGAGCTCGGAACAACATGTCCGCTTGGCTCAACATGCAGAGCCGGCATGCACGAGGGTCCAGGGACTAGCACACACTGAGAACAGGGAGAGGAAGAGAACTAAGGACCAGGAGACTTCACAAAGGGCAGCGCTCCCTCTCTGTAAGGCTTTGGCTGGGAGCACAGGGAACAGCATCCCAGCACAGATACACTAGGTCTCAAAGCAGGATGTGCCTGAACCCAAGTTTTAGGGACCAGCCTTATAGCAAGGGAACACCGCGTAGATAACCAGAGTGTGTAGGGCTGTGTGTGCTACCAGTACAGACACACACACGCATATATATATAAATATATCTATATAAATATATATATACACACACACACAGAGGCAGGTACGTTACATAGAGAGTGGCAGTCACGTCACAGGAGCGGAGAAGTTTGCTCACCATTAGCAAATATCCTATGAAAGACTGTTGGTAACAGAGCAGCCCGTAAGCGGGAAGTAAAACGAGATAGAAGTCAATGAGTTGATGAAACAGCAAGCACTTCACATCCATACAGACAGCTAGGTCATAATCACAGCACAACATGGACAAGGCTGAGCACCTGGCCCTGCCTCCAGCCACCTTCATAAAACACATTTACATAAGGAATATCAGTGTTTCTAATTGAGAAACAGACTGGGCGAGGGAGACTACAGATCTCAGACCAAGGAGGAGATTTTGGTCCACTGAGGCTAAGCACTTGGAAATTCTGCTCATTCTGAGAGTGCTCTACAGCCTCTAGTACCCCATTCATCAGACAACAATCTTTCTCTACATGCCAGCAGCTTCTCCTGGGTATGGATCTCAGCAGCAGAACCCAAATTTCAACATGGCCACATGATTTAATAGCAGAGTTAATACCAATGAGACTCAGCCCTCTGGGACCTTGGCTTGGAACAGAAGAGAGGCCCTGGACAGATAGTAATTAAACATTTAACAAATCCTGGAGGGTAGGTATGTCCAAGACAGACAAGCATATGCATCAGACTGCCTGGAAGTACCATTTGGAAATACACCAGCACAACATTGAACTTCCTCACCATACTCTACTGGAGGCCTCATTCTGCAGATTGCCATGTCTCAGGGGCACCAGAAGCAGTTATGCTCCAGTCTGAGGCCTCCGTTCTGTTGGGGCACTCCAAAAATTAAAATCCCCAAAGGATTTTTAATTCAAACCCAGCATCTCTTTCCCAGTTGTGCCTCATTCTGCAAATCACAAGAAACATCTTCCAGCATTGCTGAACACAAGCAAGCAGCAAACAGACTCTAAGGACCTTCAACGGTAAAACATCTTGCAACACGCTCCCTTCACAGCTCCACCTGCCAGACACCACAGATATACACAGATGCAATCTAGTGCTGCACACAGACCCTGTGGAAGAGTGCATCAGAGGAACCTGGACCTCACATGAAGAATGTTTTCATCTGACCACAACTCCAGAAAGTAGCTGCAATGCTCCACTCTGGGAACACCAGTTTAAGAACTGTTTTTTTTCCTATCTTCATCACATGTTCCCCCCCAAAGCCTGACACTTTTCACTTTGAAATCTACTCACCATGCACTTTATGGCACTGAAAAACAAAAAGGTGAGTAAATGAATGTATTATGGGTGGCTTTTGCAGTTAAGCAGTATGAGAAATCCTCCTTCTTTCCCACTACCTTTTTTTCTCCAGATACTTCTGGCATGTGAAGACTTCATCCCTCTTCCCAAAACTCAATGCACTACTCACAGCAACACAATACTACAAAGCAAATCTCCCTTCTTCCTGCACAAGTGGCTCTAGACAGACTGATCCAGAATCAAGTGCAGAACAAAAGAAATAGAGGTGAGCCCTGCTAGTGTTTGTGGTTCTGCAATTTGAAGTGGCAGCAGGCAGTGACAAGCAGAAGGGCTGCTCCTGCACCTAACCAGGCATTACAGCAACAAGCGTCAGCCATTTCTGTGTGACACAGGCCACAGGCATTTCTCTTCTAGTAATTCCTCTCCTAGCAGGCAGAAGTGTGTTCTGCAGAACACACCAGAAGCTTCCCTTCACCAGATTTTTGCCCCAAATTTAGCAAGCAGCCCCCTTTTCCTTAAAGCAGAGGGAACAGAGGCTCCCGAGATCATAGACCAGAATACTGCTGGAGAGAGACAGTATCAAAGGGCAGACTGATACACACCGAATCATTGCTCTCCATAAATCCATGAGAATTACTGCCCTGCTGCTTTGAAGCAAGCATGAAAGCTTTCAGATACCAGCTGGCTGCAACAATAACTGCATGAAGCAATAACACAGGTCTAACACTGTCAATGACCCCAAAGCAACTACCACTCCGAGGCCTCAACATGACGACAGCCTGGCTGGCTGCTGCAGAGTCAGCAGCACCAGAAAAGTTTGAGCTCCAACATCAGCCAGCAGCTCTGATGATGTAGCTCTGACTATCCTGGCTGTGTGAGCACCACAGGAATGAGAATATGTTCTGCAACATGGGCAACTTTCATTCCAGCCTGCACTGGATCCATGGCTTTCACATATGGAGGATTCTTCTGCTGACTACACATTCACTCACTCCGTTTTTGTTTAAGGACCAGAATCTCCCAGATAAGTCACTTCGCTTCTGAACAGAGGGTGCAGGCAAAGCAGCCTATAGTTGTGGAGCAAAATAAAGTTTGCTTATGAACAACTGCAGTTAAGCACTGCTGCTGCACAGCCACACTCCCAGTGTAAGGATACAGCTGTTGGAGCACAGACACTGCTACCCTTGGAACATAACTCCATTTCAGTTAACCGTCCCCATCCCTCCCACCACACCTAACAGAAGCAAAGCTCCACGGAACTGGAAGGAACAGGCAAAGATGTTAACCCTGTGGAGGAAACTTTATGACCTGCACTTAAAGAGCTGCCTTCCTTCTGGCAGTCTCTGAAGGGCACTGCTGGGAGTCTGAATGCTCTTGAGAGTATCCCATTGGTTAATCTACAGAACCATGGCTCCAGATACCAGCTTCAAGTGATTTGTTTTACAAAGTGCTGGCTACTGACCAGAAATGCTGCAGCTATATAACACTGAACTACAACGAGTGCTCTTCTGTACTTAAGTCCACATAATGGGCCCAAACTGAAAGCCAGGAAGCAGCTGTGTTTGCCAGCACGCAGGTATCAGATGTACACAACTTGTGGAAACTTCTGTCACCTGGACAAAGACAAAGATAAAGCAAGCCCCATGATGTCATTACCCTGTATGAGAAGCCACTCACCGAGCTTACAGGCAGACAGAGAACTGAGTGTTCTTTGCTCTGACCTGGTCTCCCTGGGTACACAAATGTATCAGAGGTTTGTTACAGAGAACAGATCTGCAACAAAGAAACAGCACAGGAGTTCTCTGATGCAAGAAAAAGGCATGAAGTCTGCAGGTCATGAAGAGAGGCTCTTTTTAGATGACAAAGTAGAGCATCATTTCCTTCACACTGTCAGCATCTAAGCCAGAATTCACACAGACTTAAAAACCTACAAGAGAGCAAGTGTTCACTCCTCAGATTGGAGAATACTTGCAAAAGTTGAATGACAGACCAAAGCTGTCACAAAGGTTCTATCAAGGCACAGCATGATGCACTCTGGCTGCAGAGAAGAGACCTTTAGAGCAAAGGTGAAAGAGTATGTGAGGAGGCACTGCACTGCCAGATCACTCCTTACCCATGAAACACAAGTTTCCACCCAGAATGGTTGCCTGTTTGGTCTTCGCCAAACAGACCCAAGGCAAACCAACATTCTGATGTCCAGGCCAAAATGACAAATGGTAAAAGAGGACACCAAGACAAGTAGCTTGCTGCATCAGAGCCCATCAGCTTGATCACAAATGCTGGTTGCTAAAAGAAGCACTTGCGTTGGCTGAGTGGACACAGCTCCCAGAGCCGGAAATTCCATGTGTTAACATAAAAAAGATGCGGAGTAGGTGAACTCAAGAGTAACATGCACACAGAACCTGTATGTTTCAGAACCATTTCTCAGTCCCTTGAGATAAACTGAGGCAGGGGCTAACAAAGAAAAACAGCATCCAGCACCAGTTCTCCCTGTACCTGAAAGGTGGTCCAACTAACAGTTAATTCTGCTACCAGTCTCTGGCACAACTGATGTGGAGGAACATGTGTACATACATGCCTGCCATGCCAGATAACTGAAAAGATGAGATGCCTTTTTCTGTTTGAGTAGCTTGTCTGGTAAGGAAGGGTCACCTCTCCCAAGCCTTACCTGACCCAATTTTGATCAGTCCATTGTGCTGAATGAAGATGGTGTCACAGGTCAGGTTACCATGGATGATCGGGGGATCACAGGAGTGGAGGTAGCTGCAGATTCAGAACAGAGCACTGGTCAGAAGGCCACAGAGGTAGGAATCCCTCCCTTCATCCCTTCACTCTCTTTCAGCAGAAAATAGCAGGAGGGCAGAGGGCACATCCCAGGGGTTTACAATAGCAGGGAGGTGCTATTAAGCCTCCAGGTAAGGAGAAAATCATGGAAATCAAGCAATTGTCTCTAATGAACAATCTCCAGAAGGTGAGGGAGATAAGAAAACTTTCTTTGAGCAGCTGCCAAGAAACTCAGGGTACCAAGGGTGAAGAAGCTACCTCACCCAGTTAGATGGGTGCTAAAAGGGTTTCAATTTTATACCAAAACTATCACAGCCTTATTCTGGTCCTACTCACAGAGCATCAGAAGAGCACTCAGTGCTGTACAAATGTCGCTGGTCAAAACCTGCCTTTTCCAGTAGGCACAATAAAGCTTTCCAGTCCTTGGGTTCAAGGTGCATTTGAGGCTGGTTTTGTACCTCATTCTGCTTGGTTTTATGTTAAAATAAGGACTGTCAGCTACCAAAACCTCATTAGAGCTCCAGATACTCAGCAGCAACTATATCAAATGAAATGGTCACAGAATTTTCCCTGTGAAGAGGAAGTTGTGCTCTGACACCTGGATTGCTGCTCTTTCAAGTCCGATGTTTGCTACACACCAACTTGGGCTCGGACAAGGAAGAGTCTTTAAAACCAAAACAAAAGCCTCACATTCTATTCAACTGGGCTGCAGAAGATCTCCATAACCAAGTAACATGCAGATCCACAAGCACTTCTAATAACATCTCACCACAGTAATTATGAATCCACTGAAGCCTAGCAAGACTAAGATATTCCTCACTACTCTGATGTGGAATTTGGTTTCTTTATGACTTCTTCATAACATACTCTTGGCCATGGCTAGATCCAGGTTATAAAGCTCTGGAAAGCTCCCTGATGTTTCACTCTCACATTTGCTATCATGTCAGTCGCAACTGTTGTGATCTAAAAGCTACATTGCACCTGTTTCTCTATTTCAGAGATTTCAGTATTGTCTACCTGAAGACTGGGACTGTTATTGGGAGTGTAGCTGATGCTGTAGTGTGGCTGAGGTGAGAAGTAGGCTGGGTGGCTGAAGTCCTGTCCAGGTTCCATTCCATGAAGTTTGTTAATACTTGTCAGTGTGATGTTTACACCTTATGATATTCTAACATAAAAGAAGCTACACTTCAGCAGAAGCTAGACTGCCAGATCAGCAACTCGCATACCTGAGCGCAGAGAGGATCTGGGTGCACCATCGCTTCCAAGCCTACAGAGGCAAAAAGAACAACAACAAAAAAAAAAAATCTGTCAAGGGAGAGAAGTTAATGCACAGTTCTGTAATTTACAGCTTGTAGCATCTGAGCTTTTACCCAGAAGAGGTGTGAAGAAGTGAGAATTTAGAGGATCAGCACTCTCTCACTCAGTTTAGTTTCTACCTATTTGTACAGGTCAAGAACATAACTCCCCTCCCAAGCCATCGTGCACAGACACCATCCCTCCTTCCTGTACATACACAGGGGAAGGGACCTGCCTGTCATGCCACATATGAAGCTGAAAAACTGTTGGGAACGAAGCAAAAAGCAGAGAACCTGCAAGTAAATAAGTTTACAGTAATAAAATGGAGTTTCTATCACCAAGCTGCCTTCTCATCAGGAAAAAGAGTTACCTTTTCATTCATCGTTTTGTGGTTTTTCTTTGTCTTCTTGAGGAACTGTTTCAAGCTCCCTGAAGACATGTACTCAGTGATGAAGATAACCTGGAGGGGTAAGAGGAGGCATTACCCTCTGCTTCACTAATTACCAGTAGAACATACAGTGAGAAAGCACCAATGAGATTGTTGGCTTTACTTACCCTGGCCTTATTTTCCTTCACATCAGCCCAGTACTTGTGAAACTTCACAATGTTCAGATGTTCCAGCTGAATCAAGTTGTCAAACACTGCTTTCACTTTTTCCTTAACATCAGAAAGACAAAGATATGTTACATCAGAGACCACACCAGCCTATACCTTACTTTCTTCTTGGGTTTTGGTCCCCTTAAACAACACTGTACACTTCAAACTCCTATGCTAAGGACAAAGAACAGCTAATTTTCATCCTACATTGCACCTTAGCTGAGCATGGTTTGATCATCAAGACTAATTCAACCCAAGAGCCCACAGAAAGAGCACAAAGGCAGTTTCCTGTCACATTTTCTGCACAAGCCAGGATGAAGCTGCTACATTTGCACGGCGCAGCACTCCAAATCCAGTCAATAACCCACACTGAAGACCACCAGGGTCTCCAATCTCACCCTGATTCAAAGCATTATTCTCACATCTCATTGGGCAACGCATCAACTTACTTCCTGAAGCTTAAAGTTCTTCCGTTCAGAAAACTGAACCTCATTCCAAACAACCTCCACACCCTCCTCTGTGTCCATAGCCAGGTAGGCACTGTCGATCCCTGGAACATTGCGCTGATTCACCTGCATGGGAAGGATAAATACAGAGCTGAGTTCAGAGCCAGCAAGACCAGATCCTTACCATGCATCCTTCATCTGAAATTTGCTCATTAACTTTTAATTAAGTGAGCATTCCAGGACAGGGTTGTGCACATACATTTCAGGAATGGGACAAACCCAAACCATGAGCACATTGTAAGATGTGTAAGCAGTAAGCCCTGGGTGTATCTGAGGGAAAATTTCTGTAATAGAAAATTTCTATAGTAAAAGCTCCCTTTTGACAAAAATATATTTCATTTTTATGCTTTATGATACCCACTGTTTATTTACCCACCAAAAAAACCCTCCAAACACACAAATGGGGTATAAAACCGTCTCCAGAAAGTTGTCTCTGACTTCTTGGGGAGTTTTGCAAAAGGTGATGAGACACTCCCCAGAGAGGAAATTGATCCAAGCAAAGAGGAACTAAGGGAAACCTGTAAACTGAGAATAGGCACAGGAATGGAACACACGGTTTAAACTGTTGCAAAAATTTCTCTAGTTAATAAATGCAGAAAGTAGCCCAGCACAAGTAGCTCCACACATAACAATACATCAATGATCACAAAGCAAGCAAGGAGGGAATCTGACAGAAAAGGAATTTAAACCCTTGCATGAGAATGGCTAGGGCTGTGGAAGGACTCCATGCCCTAAGAACTGCATAGATCTAAGGTGAGCAACACTTTCAGCAGCAAGAAGTTTACCATAATACTGTTTTTCCTCAGACATGAAGCAGTGTCCAAAGATGTTTATGGGTTCCTTGACCCATCTTGAGTTCCCTGTTGTTTTGCAATGCCTTTTTCAGGCTGTTTCACAGGTGTGCCAAAGCTACAATCACAGCTGAAGTCCTACTGCATCATGCAACATGCAGTTATAAAACTGGATTCCTACTTCAAAGTACTTTGAGAAGACAGAGGGCAGGATCTACCTTTTAACTGTTAGCTATCACCATTGCTATTCACCATCAACTGACCACATACTCCAAATCACTTCACTTCCAGGTGATCCAATCCTCCCATTGAGGTAAAAGTCCACAGTGAGATCTAGCCAGCAAATCCAGAACTCTTCCACTTATGTCACCTTGAAGTTGTGACTGCTTCACAGTTTTTCCTACTCATACTGCCTCACCTTCTCTTCCCTCACCAGGGACCCCCTCGACATCCCATTTGCTGGAAGCTTCTCACTGATATAAGGAGTTCCTCAGAAATCCATTCTCCCTTGGTTTCCACTTTAATACAATCAAACTTACTCAATTTCAGCTACAGAGTTATGCTAATAAGTGCTGATGCAAACATTTTGTCACCCCCAACACCAAGGACTCAAGGTGTCCAGCTGACCATACTGAAATGAAAAACCCACAGCTTACATCAATAAACTGTGTTCCAGAAGGAGCTAGGTTAAGTGGTCACATTAACCATCAGCTAAACACAAGCTCCTAACACAACACACAATGACAAGGACTTCCCAGCTCACACAAACACTGTAAGCAGGGAAAAAAGTCCACTGAGGTAACACTTCTACTGTTGTATAACGTCAGCTCTAAAAGCTGGCATTACAAGCACATGTACCTTGGATAATAAACAGGAATGTATTGCTGACTCCCCTGAGGGACAGGAGGCCTTGCAGAGGGATCTAGACAGATGGCAGCACTGAGAATCATCAACAGCATGAAGCTGGATCAGCCCAAGTGCTGGATTCTGCACCTCAGAGAGAGCAACACCAGGTACAAGTCCAAATTGGGAGAGGAGTGATTGCAGAGCAGTCCTGCAGGAAGGGACCTGGGGGTGCTGGTGGGCAGTTGCTAAGAGGAGACAGCACTGTGCCCTGGCACCAAAAGGGCAAACCTGATAGTGAGGGTATCAAACACAGCATCACTGTCCAGGCAGGAAAGGGGATTGTTCTCCTGGATCCAGTACTGGTGCAGCCTCCCATCACACACTGTGACCAGTGTGAGGTCCCACAGTTTGAGAAGGGTGTAAAGGACCTCAAATATGTTCAGAGGAGGACACCAAATCTGGTGAAGGGACTGTAGGCAGCTGAAGCCTCAGTGTTTGTCTAATGCATGGAGAGAAAGACTGAAGGGGACAACCTCACTTCTCTCTGCAGCTTCATGAAGAAGGGCCCCAGAGAGTCTGAACTCTTCTTCCTGGGATCCAGGAATAGGATGCCTGGGAATGGTCCAAAGCTGCATCCACCAGCAGAGGTTCAGACTGGACACAAGGAAGCATTTCTATACCAAGAGGGTGCTCAGAAACTGGCACAGGCTTCCTGCAGAGGAGCTTAATGCCCCAAGTGAGTCAGGTCCCAAGTTTAACAGGCCTTTACAAAACCCTTAACAATGTTTGGTCATCCCTGAAGCAGTCAGGCAGTTGGACCAGATGATAATTGCAGATCCCTTTCCACTGAACTATTCCTTCTTCTCCAGCATCAGTGTACCAGCTTAAACTGACAGCCAAACAATGTAGGTCAAAGTCTTTATGATCTTCCAAGAGAATCCAAAGAGGCTCAGCAACACACCAGATTCTGCAATTGCAGATGACACACTGGAATAATCAATGACCACAAGAACAGCAGAACTGAAATGACAGATTAGTTAGTAAGCCAAGCAGTAAATCATCACAATAAAACCAGTTGTGATGAAGCAACACAGGTAGGAATACAGAATATAAGCCACTGTGTGCAGTTCTGGAACCCTCAGCACAGAAAGGACAGGGAACTGTTGGAGCGGGTCCAGAGGAGGGTCACGAGGATGATCAGAGGGCTGCAGTAGCTCTCCTATGAAGACAGGTTGAGAGAGTTGAGGTTCTGCAGCCTGGAGAAGAGAAGGCTTTGAGGAGACCTGATAGTAGCCTTCCAGTATCTGAAGGGGGCCTACAGGAAGGCTGGGGAGGGACTATTGACAAGGTCTTGCAATGACAAGACAAGGGGCAATGGGTTTAAACTGGCAGAGGGGAGATTTAGACTGGATGTTAGAAGGAGGTTCTTTCCAGTGAGGGTGGTGAGGCACTGGAACAGGTTGCCCAAGCAGGTTGTGGATGCTCCCTCCCTGGAGGTGTTCAAGGCCAGGTTGGATGAGGCCTTGAGTAACCTGTGCTAGTGGGAGGTGTCCCTGCCTATGGCAGGGGGTTGGAACTAGATGATCCTTGAGGTCCCTTCCAACCTTACCATTCTATGATTCTATGATTACACAAAGACAGCTTGAGCTTCAGAACATAGCTATGGAAAACAATCACAAGAGACAAGCAGCTTAGAATGAACAACCTCCTTCCTCTCTCACCCCTTGCCTCTTGTGTAACTGAGGCATGAAAGGTCTGAGATGCGATTTAAGGAGACATTTCTCATGCTTCCTTAATGGCTCATATGAGCTTAATTTAACATAAATGTACTGAAAACGATATCTAAATGACAGGCCTGTTACATTTCATTAAAGAAACTTGACCAAATGAAGACAACTAAGGACAGAACATTTATCCCTTTAAATTTTAATCTAAGAAATATCTCAAGGATGACAGTAGTGTTGGAATGCCCCATGCCATTAATAAAGCTGAGGTTCAAAGGCTTTAGCTTAGGAAGAGTTCTTTCACAAGGCGCAGCCAGCAGAAGGTCAGGCCTGTATTGGTACTGCAGGGACAAGACAGCATCCATGATTCTCGATGCCCAGTGTCCACACACCCCTCTATAGCCTCTTGCTTCACCAGACCCACTGCCTGTCCAAAGACCTTCCAGTTTTACTGGATTAATTAGGTCCTCAAGCACTGACATCTACCCAAAACCTGTCCCAGTACAGCAGTGGATATGGATTTATCATCTTCTCCCATTGCTAGGCAAGTTTACCATGTGTAAATTAAGTCCATGACTCACAGGCAATACTCCAGGGCATGAGATATGACTCAAGACACCAAACCCATCTGACATCACTAACATAATTCTCAGTTCAGGAGGAGATCCGGCAGTTTGGGCAGAAGAGTAAAACGGGGAAAATGTAGACAGACAACAGAAGACTCATCCTTTGTTCAGGCTGCCAAATCAGTGCTCCACATCCCTCTCCATGCTCATCAAAATTAATTCTAACCCCTCATAAAAGGACATCCTCCCTGAGGGTCACAGCCAGCCACTGCCTCCAAGCAGCTGCTGGTGAGTGATGGGTGGTTGCAAGCTCCGCAGCTTCAGCTCAGAAGCAATGAGGCAGTTACCACTACTGTAAAGAGAAGCAGTTATAAGAACATAAATGTCAATTTCTCCACAAACCTAACTGAGAAAATAAAGATGGCCCATTCAAAACGCTACCTTCCATGCCTTGCTGAAGCACCATCCAGTCTGACACACTGTACCTTGACCAGACACAGATACTGTTCTTGTCCTGAAGAGGCTCATGGTTGGGCATCCACATAAGGTAAAGATGGTACAGGCTCCCTTCTCACCTTGCCCTAAATTCCTGCAAGCTTTGCCAAGTAATTTAAGACCGTTTTAACTTACCTATTTTCAACGATCTTTTAGGACCCAGATCAAAGTCACCAAGCTGCCCATGAATTGTGCTGATGAAATTACAGAAAGTTTTGGCTGGGAAGAAACCTTTGAAGGTCATCTAGTCCAAGCCCCTGCAGTGAGCAGACACATGAACTACAGCAGATTGCCCAGAGCCCCATCTAGTCTGTCTTGGAATATCTCCAGTGATGGGGCATCCGCCATCTCTCTGGGCAACCTGAGGCAGCATCTCACCATTCTCAGCACAAAAAATGTCTTTTTTATATCTACATCTCCCCTTTTAGTTTAAAACCATCGCCTCTTGTCCTGTCACAATAGACCCTGCTGAAATGCCTGTGCCAAACTTTCTCATAAGGCCCTTTAAGTATTGAAAGACCTTAAGGTCTTCCCAGAGCCTTCTCTTCTCCAGGCTGAACAACCCCAACTGTCTCAGCCTGTCCTCATAGCAGAGAGGTTCCAGTCCCTGGATCATTGTTATGGCAACCTCTCAACCCACTCCAACAGGTCCATGTACTGAGAACTGTGGTTTTTTACAAGAGCTTGTAGTGACAGGAAGAGAGACAACACATTGAAACTTGATAAGGAGAGATTTAGACTGGATATTAGAATGAAATCATTTACAGTAAGGGTGGTGAGACACTGGAACAGGTTGCCCAGGGAAACTATGGATGCCCTCTTCCTGCAAGTGTTCAAAGGCAGGCTCGATGAGGCCTTGAGCAAACTGATCTAGTGGAAGGTTTCCCTGCCCGTGGCAGGGGAGTTGGAACTAGATTATCTTTTAGGTCCCTTTCAACCCAATTCATTCTACGAATCTATGAACTTCAGAGCTGGACACAGCACTGCTGGTGAGGTCTGACCAGAACAGAGTTGAGGGGCAGAATTCCCCTCTTAGTCCAATGGCCACACTGCTTTGGATGTAGCCTAGGAGACAAACAAGAATGAGTCCACTACTTCTGGGCTGTGAGTGGACATTGCTGCCTCCTCCCCTGCTTTTTGCCCCTCAGCATTCACCTCTCCTCTTCAGGACTTCTCTCCATCAGCCTGCCCTGATACCAGGTATTGTGTCTCAACCCAGGTGTAGGACCTTGCACTTGGCCCTGTTGAACCTCATGAGGTTCACACATGACATTTTCATTTTGTGCTGGTCTACCCTGAAAATCTGTTCTATCTTCAATTTGCAGCAGAGAGACCTTCAAATTCCTGCAGGTAACCAGTAAATATCACTTTTAACGTCTTAGGAGATGTTAGAACATAAGTATCACAAACTAAAAGAAAAGGAACAGAAAATGCCACAAACATTAGATGAGTGCTGCAAGTATACTAATCTTGATGCATTTGGGCTGTAAAAATCACCCATGGCACACAGAATAGGAATAGGAATTGAGTCATCCATGGCACACAGAGTAGAAATAGGAAGTGAATAGGAAGGGAATCTTTCACATTTCTATTAGTACAAGAGTGAGAAAGCAGCAAATGAAGCAATCAAACATCGTGTTCTGGAAAGAATGATGAGTAAGCACTTGATCCTCACACACACACACATATATATATAAAAAAATACACACTAAAGCTGACCACCATGGGATATATGTCAGAAGTAAAATTGGCTGCAATCTGAGCTTAAACTGGTTGTCCGACTTGTAGCCACTGAACACCACAGTCCAAACACACCACCTGGCTCAGACTCCCTCCACTCCTGACTACTGCGAGAACACATCACAGCAAAACATCAGTCTTTGTCTACTCTTCTGTTCACTTTCTTATCTGTCGGTTTCACATCAGAAGCTCTGGTTCTGCCACCTGCACACAGGAAAAAAAAGCTAGAGGAGAACTTTGCATATTTATGAATGCTCATTTTCTGACCAGAGGGGAGTATTTTAATGACAGGATTTCTCTTTATTTTTGCTACTGTTGATATTAAAATTTTGTAAGTCCTATTTTTCCACCTCCTGTATTGCAAGAGTTGTTCACCCAACTCCAGGCAGAGCTGCAGAACAAGCCCAACAGAGCAGGGAATCCAGACAGCCTGATCCATGATGGATGGAACACTGAGCCGAGGGCTCCCAAAGCCACAGAGGTGAGCAGTTAAGTCACTGTCCCCATTAGGAACCCTGACCTAGGTGATTCAAGAGGAGACATCCATGCAGCAGTATGGTGTGAGACAAGAAGAGATGCTGTGTAAAGAAATACAGGACTTACAATAGGATGTCAGTAATGGGCAATCTGGGGATCGAACAAGAGCATCTGGGTACAATATTCATGGAATGTTGGGGGAAGGGGCAAAAATGTGGATAAAAAAAACCTAAATGAGTTGTTAGCTGAGTCCTGTGCCTGCTCACCATCACCATCTTTTGGTTAAATTATTTCCCAAACTCTCTTCCGTGCAGGTGTGCTCCTCGGTGTGTAAGTGCACAGATCTGCCAGTGAGCTTCAAGCCAGAGTGGCCACAGAGTAAGGGACAAGAGGTCTTGTGGGCATATTTTGCAGAGACAGAGAACCCTGGAGGCAAGAGGACCCATGAAATGGGATTGTGTAGGAGCACTGATGCTTACCAATGTGATACAGTTATTCATGCCACACTCAATACCATGGGATGCTTGGAAATGCACCATGCCCCGACATGTTCTGCCAGTTGTGCTTTCCCAGTGCCTCTGTCTATCAAGAGTTTGCTCTACAGACCAGAGTCAGACAGCAAGCAGCCTCTCCCCACAACTTGCCCAGCAAGAGTCTGGCTCTTAACTTCTCACACCCACCAAATGAACAGCAGCCACGATACTGTGATTGTTGCCCCTGGGCCTCCCAAGGCAAGTCTGGAGGCAGAACTCTGACACGTGGAAGGCTTCAAGGCTGCTACTAAAGGTACACACCATAGTATTTATAGAGTAGAGCTAATCCAGCCCTCAGTCACAAGCAGCTGGAGGGTAAGTGGCATCTCCAACCACCTCAGACAGCAAAGAGAACAGCAGGCAGCTGCCCCAGCTCCCTCCCGAGGCACACAAAGACAGGGAACGACGGTGGGCAGGCAGCACAGCACAAGTTGCCAGCTGCCGGTTACAGTCGGTAAGCAAGAACAGAACGGGTCTGTGGAGAACAGGCCCCAGACAAAAGCTCAGCTCCCTTGACAGCCTGCAGTGCCCCTCATCTCATTCACACACATCTCAAAGGTTTGTTTCTTCCAGGAAGTCCCCAGATGAGCCAAGAAAAGTGTTAAAAGGCTTCACATACTCCATCTTGAGGATTTTCCCTATGGCCAAGAAAAATCATAAAAGCTACAGTAGGGCATTAGCTTTCTGCACCAGCTTGGAAAAAAAACCAAAAAGACAAAAAAAAAACCCCAAGAACGGGTCCAGCGCCAAAGCCTGTCAAAAAGCTGGCAGCAATCTGAACACTTGTTTGCTCCGAGAAGCTCTCTGCAACCCATCCCCTCTCCAGCCACAGAATCCAAGCTCAGTGTGTCTCAAATGACACCTCAAGGAACAATGTTTCACCTCCCTGCATACAGAAACTCAGATGTGTGATAGGAAAAGAAAGCCCAGCACCTATCTTTCACTACCTCAGCAAGTTTCTTTCCAGCCACAGCAACAGCTGAGAAATCAGCCTCGAGTATCCCAGACTCGGAGAATCCTGCACCCTGTCTCCCTGAAAAAAAGGTAAATCCAGAGGTACAAAAGTCATCAACTGGCTTCAGATCAAAGACTTCCACTAGGAGTGAAGAGACAAAGAAGTAAAATATAGCAGACCCAGTATTTCACTTCATATCTTTCTGGCTTCAGCTCCTCATGAATCACAGTTGCTTCTTCAACATTCGGTAGCACTAACAGGGATCAAGAGCATGTTAGCATGAACACTGAAATTCACCTATAACATCCACAACAGCCATCAAGGGACCTGAAAGGCTGGGAACCATCTCAGTGACAGCAAGGGGTTTAGAAAGAAAGAGAGAAGTGCCAGTGGTGCCACTGTTTTCTGAGCTTCCAGCAGTGACAGACAACAAAGAACAACAACTCTGAACTCAGGTGTACTCACAGGTACAGTGCATGGCTACCTCAAATCCTGCTTCTGACACCCAGGTCCACATGAACTTCACCATCCTGTCTTAGCCTGCACGGCACAGCAAAGGGTAAAGGACTTCATTTAATTTACTTGATAGTGAAAGCACCACAGAAAGGGAAACAAGAATTAATCAAGACAGCAACAACTGTCTGCACAGACAAGTTTCTCTACAAGAGATTTGTGTCCAGGGATGAAGCAAAAACAAATCTCTGGATCTCTGCAGAGATCATCGTAGGGATATAGCATGGAAAGTACTCCAGCAGCTGAGCTTGCAGAAAAGTTAGTAATGTGTCAGGCACAGAACAGACAAGGTCGGTGATGGCAAGAACTCAGCCAATCCCTTTCAGCCATCCCAGAAACCACTCCTAAGAGTCCCAGAGTCTGTAGAAAAGGAGTACAAGCCCTACATGTGCTCAGGATAGAGACAGCACATGGAAGAGTTTCCATCTGAGTAGGACTGCAAGAGCGATCCAAGGTTCTTCTGCTACACTTGAGCAGTCTGACATATGCATAGGGAAAAGGTAAAGGTATTGACACATAGACCAGAACTACTCCTCCCACCATCTCTCTCCTTTCAGCACAAGGCTTCATATGCTGGCAAAGCCTGCACCAGGGAATGGATCTGTATTTGGCGAGAGCTTGTACCAATGCTGACTGTGCCTCCCAAGAAGCCTGCAGAAAACAACACCAGACATAGTGAAGCCTGCTTGACCCTTTCCTCCCTTAACCACAACACACTCATACACAGCCCTAAAAGGGAGTCTGCTTGTTCCCACAACAATATGACACAGACTCACTCAACGGGAACTAAATGTGTTTTTTACTAAGCATGTTACAAAGATGTCAGCAGAGTACTTTAATAATAGAGTCTTGGCTTATATGAAAATCAGTGTTTTCCTACCCAAAAAAAAAGGTACAGAAAGAAACCTGATCAATAGACAGCTGTTAAACGCATGAAGAACCCCAGGTCCATCTAACTCTCTTAAGTAGTTCAGTCTCTCTCCCTAGCATGAGCTTCCCAAATGAAACACTGGGCTGAAAATCAAAATCATCTGCTGCAGCAGAACACAAGTTTTCCTACGATTATGTTTGAGGTAGTTTTTGTTTAGTGTGTGTTGCTCTCAGAGACACAAGAGTCTCAGCTCTGAGTTTCAGGTTTAATACAAAGCAGTGGCTGTTGCAATCCATCTCTGTTAAGAAGTATCTATTCCTAGGAGGCACAGTAGATAGTTCTGGAGATACTTGGAGAACCTAAGAAACATAAATTACACATGTAGGCTGACTGAGAGAGAACCACGCATCACATGGGGATAGTAGGAAAAGAGGTTTTGTCAGGGAGAGAAGCTAAAAGGGACCAAGGTAAGCATGAGCTTGGAGAGGTTGTCACTCTGTTCTTCATGCCTGTGACTCCCCTAACCTCTTCCTGTAGGTCCTGTCTCTGTGTTTCTCTGTCACAACATGAGTTGAACTCAATGATCTTAAAGGTCTTTTTCAATCTAAATGATTCTAAGATTCCCCAGCTAAAGTTTATTTTCAGCTCCTCACAGAGGCCAAAGCCTCACTTTTGTGTATGTCTGGAGGACTATCAGGGGCATGGTTACAGCTGCAAAGAGACAGTCAGCTCAGAGCTGACCAGACATTCCAGTATTGTCCAAAGATGTCTTAAAACCTGTCAAGCTTGGGGCATAAACCTCCTCTCCAGGAAGCTTGTTACAGAGTTCAACCACCCTCTCAGTGAAAAAAAATGCTTCCAATCTGAACTTCCCCTGATGGAAGCAGCTTTGAACCACTACCATGTGCCCTGTCCCTAGATCCCAGGAAGAAGAGCTCAGCACCTCCCTGTGCTGGTTTGAGGTTATTTGGGATATTTTAACAGAGAAAATTATATTATAGGCTGTGAAAGGAAAACAATGGTGATGTCTAATTCACTCAGGGGTTTGCTGAGATGTATAAGACAAGAACACTAAACACAGATAAGACACTCGGGTTTGCAGACACTCTTGGGCTGTCTCGCTTCTGGCCTTCCCCTCTCTGCCCAGTAACCTAACTAACCGCTTTTCTTCTAACCCCCCCTGGCTGATCCTCCAAACTGATCTTGCACGTAAGCCAAACCCTGTGGGGTAAGGTACAGGGGTAAGGAGAAGGTGGAAGGATGGTTGGGAGTCCCTCCTGGGGACTCCAGTTTCTGGGAGGGGTGTTGTGTTTCTGTACTACCTTTAACTTGCATAGTTCTGTAAATATTCATGTATATTGTGTATATCTCTGCTTGTATGTTGTGCTGGTTGGGTTAGGTCTGCTGGGCTCCCACAGGACTCGGGTCGCTACAGCCGAGCAAAGGCGGAATGAGCAACAGTGTGAGGACAGGAGTCCCGCACAGGGCAGGCTCCATTAGTTCCCGCTTATCCCTCGGGGCCCTAGATGCGCTCCCTATCTCCTGTCCCCGAGCCCAACACCGGCGGAGCCGCAGCCGGTACGAGGGCGGGCCCAGTGCGGCCATCAACCTATGGGAGCTGGCTCTGGTGACGTAACGCTTTCCGCACACTGCCATTGGCCGGAGCAGCCGTTCGTCGGGCCGCCGCCCCGGCGGGGCTGGCAGGGAGCGAGGATGGGGCCGGGAAAACGGCTACCGAGCACCCCGGGGGTGGCAGCTGGGCTACTGCGGACGCCGCCCCACGAGCATTTCGTTACCGGCAGAGGTGGTGGGGTAACCCTGCGGCTCGTTCCGCCAAAAACCCACTCGTTGAGCGTAAATGGGAACTTGCAGCCTCCCTGCTGACCAGGACAGCCCGGTCTCTCGGACACGCAGAGCTGCTGGCACGACCCCTCTAGTCTGGGGTGCTGAGCATAATCTGCTGCTATTAAAAATAATGAAATTATATTTTAAAAGTGAGGTTATGGCATTTCCAAACTTACAGCTTGGTGCACGACTCGACACAAGCAAAAAAGACAACCAGGGAACGCCCAGATACACCTAACACCCTCCTCCTCCACCTGCACTCCCACCGGCTGCTCTCTCCCGACAATCACGTTCTCCTGCTTCCTAACCCCACACCCAAAGAAGTTATTGATGAGATAAAGAACCACAATTGCGTCACCAAGGGGGACACGGTACCTTCACAAAGAGTAACGCATCCTCCTCTCTACTAATGTGTCCCCAACGTTCAGTTACACAGACACAAGAAACACCCTCACCCTGGTATGTTGGGTGCTCAGAACCTAGCATTGGTATTCCAAAATAAACATCATGATGGAAAATGCACAGTGGGAGAGGTGACTCCAGGAACAGTTCAAAAGCTGATGACAGCAAGAGGAGTATGATGTCATATGGTTAAAGTAGGTAAATTCCCACCACAAGCGTGGGTGTAATCAGGCCACATATTAATAAGCAAAATCAAGGAACAAAACAGAATTTAAGTACATGTGTGTATGAAAATATTCTAGTGATCGTGTTAAGAGATGAGATCCCAAAATGGGAAACTGCAGCTGGTACCAGTGAGACACCAATCAGCAGCTCTGTGGGGAGCTGGTGCAGTCCAAGCAGACGAAAACTCCAGAAGCAGAGGCCCTGAGTCTGCTCCGTATCAGCCAATTATTTGTTCTGTGGCCTTCCACAGTCCTTCCTCTGTCTGCAAGGTGGAATTGAACTCAGAGGCAGCTTCCCTTCAAACCCAACCAGTCTCTCCCACTCTAAACCTGAGGCAGTCACATAGTCACACCAAGATTCTAGAGAACTTGCGTTTGGGCCTCAATTTGTCTGCAGATGGGGAAAACAAAATCCAAAGAAAATACTGGAGCCTACCAAATTTTACTCTGTGTGTGAGAGAGTACAGAAAAGCCTGGAACAAAGTTGATCTCTGTGCCAAAGTGATCAATAAATATACTGAAAAGGCTCCAAAAACTGAGTATCAGCTTTGTCTCTCAGTCCATGCCAATTCAGCACCAAGCACGGGAAAAGGCACTTCGGATCATTGTAATCCTACAGCTTCAACCTTACCACACCACACCAGGATCTGGCTGGCAGTTAACCAAATCAAGACAACTTTCAAGGTAAACAACTGCAGCAAATCCTTGACCTTACTTTGACCTCTAAATTTACATCAGAACAAGTGACACTTTCACCAGCAAAAGAGTTTGAACCACTCAGTGCCTGCTTACAATAACAGATACAGCAGTCAAACCTCCCTGCTCAGCCCTGGCTTGGCTGGGAAAAGCCACATCAGCACTTGTGCCACAGGACTGGAGAAAACATTTTCTGTCTTTCAGCAGCTCCACAGCTTGCCCAGTCAGAGCAGGTTCCACCAAGCCAACACAGAGCAAAAACCAGCTTGTGGAGACAGCCCCCAGCAAGATAAACACAGCACAGCTAAATGTAGGAAAAGGGAGAGGTCCAAAACAATAAGACCTAATCTGCTCATGTCTCCAAACAGTACAATTCTGATACACGCACCAAGATGTGGATGGGGATAGGATAAGCCGTGAATGCAAATCTGCATGAACCAGTTCTGCTTTATCCTAGTTGAAAGCTTCAAAGTAAATCAAAACCAAAGCATAATTCAAAAGCTGATGGTACTAGGTAACTGGCTGTCTATGCAGTGGGTGCTGTTCACATCACACTCCTTGAAGAACACCAAGGACTATTAGTCATTACCCTTTGCTATTCCCAGAGCAAAGGATCTGTGAAACAAGATGCAGAGGGGCAATGGAGACACTCCCTACCCATCACAGCGGCAGCTGGCCCTGACGCAGCCCGTGCAGACAAGCCTGCACCACAGAGAAGGTGGGGGAAGGAGAACAGTGAGAACAACAGGCCTTACCCCGGCCCTGCTGGCCCCGAGCCCGAGGAGAGGCCCCGCAGCATGCCAAGGGCCATCCACCTCATCCTACTTCTCGCACCGGGGCCCAGCCTGGTCAGGGGGAAGGATGGCAGCCAGCGAGGCGTGACAAGCGGCCACCGGGCCCCGCCCAGTCCGGTCAGAGATCCCCACACAGCCCGGGGGTCCGGCCCTGGCACTGACCTCTTCACGCCGCTTCTGCCAGCGTCCGCACGGCGACTCCTCGAGAATCTCGGACTCGTCCTCGCTCTCCTCCTCCTCCTCCTCCTCTGGGGGCGCCGCAGAAGTCACCGGCGCAGACACTGAGGTCATTCCCGGGCCGGACGATGCGGACTCCGGCTTGGAGTCCGAGCCACTGCTCGGCACCTGCTTGGACTCGCCCTCCGACATGCTGCGATAGCACAACCTGAGGGCGAGAAGGGTGGGCCGTAAGCCGAAGCGGTGAGACCGAGTAAGGCCAAGTCAGGCCCGGCCAGGCCAGGAGGGATCAGGCTCGCAGGACCGGGCCGGACCGGGCCGGGCTGCGCCCGCCGGGCCTGTCAGTTGGGGCCGCGCCCCGGGCCTGCTGGCGGCGCCAGACCAAGCCGGCTCCGGCCCAAGCCAGAGGGCGGCGGAGGGCAGTACAGAGACCGAGGAAGCGGGGAAGCCAGGGAAAGTGATGCGGAGTAAAGAAGTCGCAGACTCACCGGGCTCACCCGGCACCTCCCGGTCCCCAGGCGCGTCGCTGCTCCGCCGATGGACCACCGCCGCCAACCGCCGCTCTGCGTAGCGCGCCGTCCGGGGCGAGGCCTCCAGCACGACGGCCAATCAAAGGCCGCGAGCGTGCCGTCAGCCTCAACGAATTGGCCGGTGGGCGGAGCTCCAGCGGATATCATAGAACAGAGGGCGCCCGAACGCTCTCTGCGCGAGGAAGGCGGGGCGGCTTAGCCAATGAGAGTCGGAGAGAAAGGCCATCAGCTTTCGCTGATTGGCCGGTGGGCGGGGCAGAACTTTTATAAGGCGGTTGGGGCAGACTGGGCCCCTCATACTGTGAGAGTGTGGATTTGTGCTAGGACAATTGTCCTTCCTAGACCACCTGCTATGAGGGTTCGCCGCCTCGGCTGAGCTTTGGGCCATCCAACGCCACAGATGGCCAGTGGTACCGCTGGTGTCGAGTTCCCTGTTTTCCTTCCCCGCTATAGCATGAGTGCGCTCGGAGTGTGGCTGCCCGGGGCGGCATGGCAAGCTGGCCCTTGGGCCGTGCCTGGCCCGAAACGGGGGAACCTGCGGCGATGGGCGGAGAGAACCGTTGGGCAGCTGAGAGCTAGGGTGGGCAGCCCCGGGCGGGGTTTGTTCTGTGGCTGGGGAGGAGGAGTGGCCACCGAGTGGGGCGCACTCCTGCCCCCGTGCCGCTCTAGCCGCCATTGGGCTCTATGGTAGGCGCTTCCGGTCCCTGCGCTGCGACCGCGCGGTCTGAGCCCAGTTCCCCCGCGGCGACTCTCTAGCCCGCGCTTCCGGCCGCGCGACTTCCGCTCGGTGGGTGGTTCCGCTGCTCGCGCTGCCTTGCCGCCTGTGCCGGGCCGCCCGTGCCCTCCCGTGCCGCCCGGTACGGTCCGGCCGAGTGCGGCCCGGCTGCTGCCGCTGTTCCTGCCACCACTCTTCCGGACAGGGTCCGCCGCCTCGGGGACCGGCGGAGGCCGCTGCGGGCGCCATGGGCGCCTACCTGTCGCAGCCGAACACGGTGAAGAGCTCCGGGGACGGGGCTGGGCTTGGGCCGCGCCCGCTCCATTTCGGCTTCAGCGCCATGCAGGGCTGGCGTGTGTCCATGGAGGTGAGCGGGGCACCAGCCGAGGGCCCTGGGCCGCAGCTTCTCCGAGATGGCGAGGGACCGGTATTGGTCTTGGGCACAGGCAGTCGCGCAGCCCCCGGGCTGTATCTCCACTTGTGAACCCCGCAGGGAGATTTTCTCCTTTCTCAATGCCCTGCGCCCATGGGCGGGGGGCGGTCGCTTCCTTTCTCCCGTGGGCAAGGGGCGCTAGGGCCGCGTAGTGGGGAGGGGCCACCACTCCCGGTGCTACTGTGGCCATGCTGGAATGCCCGTAGGCTGTTGCTTGTCACGATGAGATGTGGGAGAGGCACCCCGCTATGGGGGCACAATGTGTTTCCTTCTCCCGACACATAGAACTTAGAGAGACCTTACAGTGAGAGACTCGGACTAAACAGTGGGGGGAAGGATAGTGTGACAGCAGATGGAGAGCCCTCGGCGGAATCCCTTCTTTACTTTTCAGGCAGAAATGAAGCATTAATCTTTCTCTCCCTGTTTCTGTCTGTTTTCTAGGCAAATTTGTTGGAGGAACTCTCATTGCTTCCCTTAGGCTCTTGTAGCCAGGCCTGGCTTTACCTTCCCACTAGGCTCATTAGAGGGCATGTGAATTACCACAAGTTAGGTATCAGACTGCAGGAGCTGGGTGCTTGTCCATGCTCCTCCCTAAGGAGGGGGAAATCTGTTGGAACCACGTTGTCAAGCTGCTGGGACTTCTCTGCCTTGCCATTGGTTACTGGTTCCTTCTATCAGAACTCTGGTGCCCTCTGTACTAATAATGTGCTGGGAAATCCCTTCCAGGCAGCCAGCATAATGGACTAAATCAGATAAGGGTACCTGCAGCCCCCCTGAGCTATGTTAGCTTTGAGTGCAGTAAAGCAACCCTTTTGTTGTAGCGCTTTGGCTAGAGCATCCTTCTCATTTGTAGTCCTTTGGGTAGTTTGGAGAGGACATCCCATCCTGACTGTCAGGGAGTGGATTTTTTCCAAATGTGGGTCAGTGAGCCATGCTATCAGATGCTTCACTGCTATTGTAATGTCGTGGCAGCTGTACTACTAACAGTATGGTGATTCCAGATGTTTCATTCTTTCTGTGTGCATCCAAGCTTCGTGAAACTCTGGGCTCTGGGTTCCAGGGCAGAAGGGGCAGGAGAATAGGTGCAGTCAGGGTATGTCTGTGCTGAGCTGTAACTGGTAGTGTCTCAACTGGTCCATCCTGGTGACCTCTGGAGTGGGGTGAAATGGTGGCACAGACATTGCTGGAACATGGAGGTGATGTGCAGTGTAATCTCTGCAAGGTGATTAGCTCCTCTGTAAGAGGCTGAATGCAGACAGTGCACTGGCACCCTGGGTGCACAGAGGCTGAAGGGGTTTAAGGAGATGGGCGTGGATGATGGTGAGCAGAGTTGCCCCCATGTATAATGCTGGTGGGCTAAAGTAGCCCACTCCAAGGTGGGACCCTGCTCCATGAGTTCACCTATTTGAGATCTATTCTTGGTGCTGTTGACCTTCACAGAACTTGGATGGGACCCAGAGCTTGCAGCTATGTTTTCTGCACTAGCCAAGGCTGATCTTTGGCTTATCTCCCTGCCTACAGGAACAATGCTGAGGCTGTTGGTGTGGACATGGTTTAGCTGTGCTGTCACAAGAAATGTGAATATCACAAGAAGTGAGAAGATGGCAGGAGCGTGAATGTCACAAGTAGAACTTCCTGAACGTTGCCCCTGAGTCTGTGGGAGAGATGGGAGAGAGACACGTTCCATGTAGAGCTCAGCAGAAGTTCTAGTGCATCTTCTGTTATTCCAGTGCTGTGTGGTCTTGTTTTGGTTCGAGTGTTTTCCATTTCCTCATGTTTAACTGTTTTTTTTTCACTCTTCTGTGAGGCTTGGAGTAAGCTCTGAGCAAAGGCTTTAGTTTTGTCTTTAGTGAAGCCAGTCAGAGTGTGTACAAGTGGTAGTAAATGGGATTTTGAGTAGCAGAATTTGTGTGCAGGAGTTTTCTATTGCCTTTAATGTGTGTTATAGGAGCCTCTAGGTGAGGTAGCTATGCAAGATGGTGAAGAAATGCTATCATAAACCCCCATTCTTAGCCCAGAAGGGTTGCTTTGTGAATGAGAAAAGGTCTAGAACAGATGTAGGACCCAAGGTTAAGGGTACCAAAAAATAGTGGTAGGTACTCTGAGCAAATATGGGAAGAAACTGAAGACAGGATTATGGTGCAGAGAGGAGTGCTCTGGGACAGTGAGACATGCAAGAGGCACTTTGGAGGTGGTTGAATGAGGCTTCTCTGTGCTCTGTGGTGCTCTTCTGATGGTATCTCCATGATGAGACACCAACAACCCCATGTGCAGCCTCATTTCACTGCTGGCCTCAAAGAAAAAAAGCCCTTGCTTCAAAAAAAATCCAAGAATTGAGTTGTGAATATGGAGACTGGTCATTCTTAACTTTCAGCTTTAACTCACTTGCTAATTTCATTTGAGTTTGATGTTTCAAACTTACTGTTTTTCAGTGCTGCCGTAGTAACCATTGTGGAGACCTAGAAGCCCACCCTTGATAGATAGCAGAAAGCTGGTGTCCAGGCTTTGTGAGCTCTTGGCTTCATCTGAAGTGCCTGAGATTGTGGTTACCTGGATGTTAGTCACTGCAGGTAGCTCACTAGGCCTGGAAGCAGGTCTGGAGATGTGTAGCTGGCAGCACATGGTGGTCACTTGGGTGTTGTCCGACCTGCTTGTAGGACTGAAAGCATCAGGACTGGTGCACAGACAAGCTTACACTGGTGCAGAGCAAGTCTTGAATGCAGCATGGGAGCTGAACCATCTCTTCCCAACATGTGTTGGCTCTGCTTGTCCACACTCCTTGACTCAGTACCCTTCCCCAGGGCCAAAATGAGGTTTGGCGAGAGCTCTAAGTAGAGACTGTTCTTGCTGCCAATGCTGGGTTTCATCCCCAGCAGCATCTGCATTACTTGTTCTAATTAAACTGCTCTTTAGTCACCTGGGACTTACCCTGGTTAATTTGTGGTGGGTTTGCTGTCTCACTGACTACTGAAAATGCTCTGAAAAGTGAGCAGAAAAATGCTGTTTCTCTATTTATTCCTATTTTCATTCACTACCTCCATTGATCTTGCTGGCTACATTTCCTACAGAGTAATTCAGAGTTCTTTGTTTTTTTCATTTTGAGCTACGATTGTAGCTCACCTATTCAGACCTTGGTTTCATCAGGAGTTTAAGTGCACAAAGTTCTGCATAAACCAGAACCTCTCCTGTTCTCTGTAGCACTTGTTACAGAGGAACAGATTCTTAAAGGATTGTGGGACCCCAAAGGGTAAAGAACTTTCATCTGCAGAGTTCTGCAATGAAAAGTAGAAGAGTTGTGCAGCTACTTAGAATCATAGAATGGTAAGGTTGGAAGGAACCTCAAGGATCATCTAGTTCCAACCCCCTGCCATAGGCAGGGACACCTCCCACTAGTACAGGTTACTCAAGGCCTCATCCAGTCTGGCCTTGAACACCTCCAGGGAGGGAGCATCTACTTGACCATGCAGCAGTTGTAGCTGTGTTGATATAGAACTTTGAGTTATGGCTGGCAGATTGGACACATCCAATCTTTGGGGCAGGCTGCCTCAGAGTCAACATAGTGTTTTGTGGCACGTGTGGCTTCAAGGGGATGACCTTGAACCACAGCTGAGAGACAAGATCACCTTGTTTAAAGCACTGCATTGTTGTTCCTGAACAAAAGCATGTGGGGTGTGACCCGTCTATAAGATGTTAGGATTGAAGCTTTAAGGAATATCAGAGGATCAGTTGGGCAGGAAAAGGGTTTGAGAGGAAGATTGAGTCGATCCATTGGTTCTGGGCTTTGCACTTTGGTGGAAAAGGTCAGATACCTGGGGAGAGAAAAGTTGCTCACTGTATGTTGGTGTATATGTTGTTGGTTGTTGTTGTTTGGGTTCCCCCGTTTGAGTTCCCCTGGGATTCACCTTCCCTCTCACTTGCCCCTGGAGATTCTGAGTTTCTGGACATGCCTCACCTTAGTAAGTGGGACCTGGGTTTGCATTTTGGGTTTTGTATGGTTAGTTGGCTATTTCTTGTCCTCTGCATCACTGCTGAAGACCCACTTGTGCAAAGCCAGGCTCTTCATCTCACTGTGAGGTAACTGTTCCCTGAGGCCTGCAGCACCTTCCTGGAACATCCCATGTGGCAGGAGCAGCACAAAGGAGCCTTTGTCCCAGGAGGAGGTTTTACAGCCCAGTTGTTTGTCCTCACTGGCTGTGGTATGTCCTGCAAGGCTGCTTGTCATCAGACTGTTTGAACAGAAAACTGCTGCCAACCATGGCCATGTTCACCAGGACAGGCAAAAGCAGAGCTACAGGTGGTTGAAGGCATGAGGTCAGGAGGCTCCCTATTGACCTTCTGGTTTTGTCAATGCCCCAGGTTGGCTTTTCTGTTTACATGGCTCTTATTGACAAGAACCAGGAAGAGAGTGTCTGGAGGAATGGCCAGATTCCATGGACCAGTTACATTTGAGAGAGCAGGGGGAGTTGACCTTGCCTGGAGCTCAGCCTTACCTAGAGTTGTTCTGAGGAGGTTTCTGGTGACAGGGTGGGTTACTGCTCTGCACCAAGAGCACCGTAACAACAAAGATCTGTGCCCCCTCTTTGACAGCCATGCTCACCGTGCTACCTCTGGTGAATGGGAGGTGGCTTGCTTTCTGTGCATGCTATCTGTCTAGCTTTGAGACTCCGTGGGTCACTGCTCAGCTTCCCTGCTCCTTTCTCCACTCGTCTGTGCGGTTTAGTGCAGCACATCTCACTCCAGACTTCTCTCTCTTTCAGGATGCTCACAACTGCATACCCGAGCTGGACAGCGAAACAGCCATGTTCTCAGTCTACGATGGACACGGAGGTAATGGCGTCCTCTGTCTGATCCCCAGAGTCCTTCAACCTGGCTCTTCTGGGCTGCTCAGTGGCTGCTATCAATTATTATAAATCCTGGTCCTTCTTGAGAAGCATTTCCTTTGATGGATGTCACCACTAAGATTCTGGAAATTTCTTGGGGTTTCTAGAAGGAAGGTCATGGGGCTGATATGAAATTGAAATGAGACTTGCACTGCATCATCTAGAAGTTTTAAGAATGACTCTTCTTGGTGGAAAAACTACACAGAGTAGTCACAGAAGAGCGGTGGTAAGAAAAACCACACACATGAGGTTGGACCAGTGAGCTGGCTCCAGTGTGCTCTGGTGATTGCCAGAACTGGGTTTCTGAGGAAGGACTGAAGAAACAGACAACTCTGGCCCTGACATCCTTCCTAACTTCCTTTCCCCACCTAAGATTTCCCTGAGCTGAAGTTTGCAGATGTTCAATCTTACAGAAACTCTGAAGGCCTCTTGATGAACTGATTGGGTCACAGAAATGATCCGAGGGCTTGGAGACCCTTTGCTCGTTGTTCAGCCTGGGGAAGAGGAAGGTCCAGAGACACCTTATTGCAGCATTTCAGCACTGAAAGAGGCCTCTAAGAAAGCAGAGTTCAGAGTTTTGGCAGGGCCTTTTGTGACAGGACAGGGGGTGATGGTTTTAAACCAAAAGAGGAGAGATTGAGAGTAGATAGAAGAAATGTTTTATGCTGAGGGTGGTGAGACTGGCGTAGGTTTTCCAGGGATGAGGTAAATGCCCCATCCCTGGAGGCTTTTCAGGCTAGGTTGGACAGGGCTCTGAGCAACTTGCTCTAGTTGTAGATGTCTCTGCTTACTGCATGGAGCTTGGTCTAGATCCCTTCCCAGACAAACCAGTCTGTGATTCTAGGAACTGACTCTTTCATGAATTTTCCTAGTTGTGTTTTGCCCTAGGTTTACGTGTTCCAGTGCTTTACTTTGGTCTAAATCTGCTGCCTGATAATTTCACAGAATCGCAGAATACATCTGGTTGGAAGAAACCTCAAAGATCATCCAGTCCAACCACTGAAGGGTCAACACTAAACCATGTCCCTAAGTGCCAGGTTCACAGGCTGCTTAAAGTCCTCCAGGGATGGTGACTCCAGCACTGCCCTGGGCAGACCATTCCAATGTTTGATAACCCTCTCTGTGAAGAAATATTTCCTAATGTCCAGCCTCAGCCTCACCTGGCACAGCTTGAAACCGTTTCCTCTGGTTCTGTCACTTGACACCACGGTGAACAGGCTGGTCCCTCCTCACTTCAACCTCCTTTCAGGTAGTTGTAGAGAGCAACTACCCTCAGCCTCCTCTCACTGGGGTTGCCGTGCAGGCAGCTGGACCTGAAATCTGTGTTGTGGACTGTGCTGTGATCTGCAAGCTATCTTCTGTGCCCAAAGAGGCACACACCTCTTAGATACGAGAACATGTTTTCATGGATCATCTTCCACAACCAGACTCCAAGCAACTGCCCTCAGCCTCCTCTTCTCCAGATGGAACAACTCCCATCTCCCTCCGATGCTCGCTCAGATGCTTGAAGGCCATGTGCTTCAGGCCCTCCGTCAGCCTCCTTGCTTTTCTATTTCACTGCAATATCCTCAACACTCATGAGAAATCAGTGAAAAATCACTTCATTAACACTTTCACTGTTGTCATTTTGGACTCCCTGTCCTTTTTGTCCACCAAGAGGAGTCCTGGGCTTGTCTCTGGTAGCACAGCTGAATCTTTGCTATTAAATGGCAGCAGCACCCATTTCTTGGCCCTGGGGTCAGACAACCAGCCAAGCCACACTGACCCTATTAAGGTCTCTTGGTGGCTGTGTCCAGACTGGCCATTGGTCCCTGGTTCCAGCCAGATCCTGAGTTGTGTCCAGAAACCAGGAGCATGCTGAGTAACTTCTTGCCAGAACTGAACAATGGATCATTCTGGTAGTTTTTAGCACAGGCGACAAAATTCTTGTACTGCGGAATTCAGTTGGCTGCTTGTAGCGAAAGTAACCAGAGATTCCAAAGATCATATTGTCTCACAGTTGTGACAAATAATTGTTTGTCCTTTTATTTTTCATCGTAAACATGCTTTGAGTGAAGCCACCTGCAGCTGCCTGTGACTTTCAAGTTACAGATACACCTTGAATTTATCGTAGCATTGTGTTCTGCTTCTTTCCCAGTCCCTTTCCTAACAATTCCTATCAGCACGTTAGCTGCTTTGATGCAATAAACTATAAGGTGACATTTCTAGACCTCTGGCCCCAGTTTCTTCCAGATATTTCCTTAGGTGGTAGTAGATGGTTTGAGTCCACCCAATGTGCACATGGAGGTTGGTTGTCTTCCCTTTTTCTACATACCTGCCTTTGTGAGTGAGGAGTTTCATCTGCCAGTATCACATGAAAGCACAAAATCCTCCTGATTTTAGTTTTGATTGTCCTGAATGATCCATCACTTCTCAATTACCTTTTGTCCAGATTGTTTCTGTAGATGTTGAACATCCAGTCCTCAGGAAATTCTCTTAGTGGTCACCCTCCATTTTCTATCACAACATGCTGCTTTTCCCATGACAGCTCAGCATGCAAAACATCTGGTGATTTATTGGAAAGCTTTTTGAAAATCTATATGGAGTAGATCAACTGAAGTGCCTGTTTCCTCTTTGCTCTTTGAAAAGAAAAAAAAAACAAAAAGCCAAACCACACAACACTGACCAGTTTGGAACTCTCTGCTGTGTATTTAACCCCTGCCCATCCTAGTATATGTATCCATGTATTTGCTGATGGTATTTGATATCATTCTTGCTGTTGGCTCTGTTCAGAGAGTAGGTTATGTTCACCTGTGGTATTATGAACCCAGTTTCCAGCACTCAGGCTTTTCAGCTTAGTTTTTGGGGTATGTTTACCATTGATTTCTCTAATGGAGCAGATTCAAGTAGAAGATTATATCCCACGGGTGAAATTTCTCTCTTTTCTGTAGAACTGAGTTAGTTCATTCTGCCAGTAAATAAGTGTTTAAAACCATTTTATCTAATTGTTCTTATTAAAAAACTCAGCCTGAGTAGGCAGTTGACTCGGGGCTCTGCAAAAGATGCAGTCTCACTCCAAAGCATTTAATGTTTTCAAATTATTTTCCTCTTGAATTTCATCTTAGAGTGTGCAGAGACCTGGGTGGAGCAACTGCTGATATGCCAAAGATTATCTTTGAGAACATCAGGATGATGGGTTGGCTCTGAAAGGCAGAGAAGGACAAAGGAAAAAGGACAAGAGGGATTTAGCAACTATTCAACCTTACATTATTTCTTGCAGGAGCTGAGAAACTGTAAGCATCTGGGAGATGTGAAGATGGGTAGCACTGAGCAAAATGCGGTCAAGAATGACTAATGTCAAACACATCTATTCTGTTTCGAGATCAGTGTAGTTTCTTAGCTCCCATGAAGGTCTCTTTCGCCTATTGGGTTTTAGACTTTGGACACTTTAAGACATTCCTGTTAGTGTATGACATGAAGTAATGTGTTTAGGTTTTTTAAATACAATGGATTCAAGATAGACATCGGGGGAAGGCAATAATCAAGATGGCAAAGCACTGCTATGGTACTCTAGTTTGTGGTTTAGGTTTACTATGTCATATCTTAACCTTCCAGTGACTGAACCTCTATAGCTCTTCCTAAATGAACCTTATCAGTAAGAGTATGGATATAGTTGATCCTGACTCTGAAGAACAACTGTTGCTCATCCCTACTTTTGTATGATATTATTGATGCCTTAGTTCTTCAGTTTGAAACAATTTCTCAGATCTGTCCCATGTAAAGAAGGTTTTAGGGTGGGAACTCTTCTAAGTTTTATTAACCATCAGTGCAAAAAAAAAAAAAAAATTTCATTTTTTTTATACCTTACTCTCCAGTAAGCTTCCTGCTCCAGATGAGCTGGGAGAGGGTTTTATTATTCTGTTATATGAAAAAAATCTGGGATTTGGAGGGGTTTTGTTCATATTTAGATTTCTGTTTTGTTCAACAGTTTTTATTTGTTTTCTCCCCATGGACAACACTTCCAGGTTTTGAAGGATGCTGCTGGGTTTTGGTTTTCCCCAGTTTCCTTTTTACTTTCTCTGGCCTCCCTGTCCCCAGATCTCTTGAGAATGGTATTTGGGTGCTCTGCACCTCCAGTACAGTGTTTGTGATCCGTTTCTGTTGATTCATCTTTTCAATTTCTCTTCAGTACATGTATTCGTTGACAGCTAGCTCTCCCTTTTCAATGTTGTCAGTGTGAGGTTTTCTTCTTGCTCCTATCAGAGTGTTTAGTTTGAGTACAGTGAGCCCTGTTGTTGCTTCTTTATAGTTTGTGTGCAGATCAGTGGATCTCTATTGCCTCCTTCATCATTTTGCCTTCTGTGATCTGCCTTCACATTCTGTCTTGCTCATTGTCTCAGGATGGCAGTTAATGCTCTAGGTTTAATACTGTAGAATCATTACCGTTGGAAAAGAACTCCAAGATCATCAAATCCAACCATTAAGCCAGCACTGCCAAGTCCAGAAGTTTTGTTGTTTGGTTTTTGGGTTTTTTTCTCCTGGTTTGATGTAGTATTTTAATCCATAGGAATTAGGTTAGACATTAGGAAGAAATTCTTCTCGGTGAAGGTAGTGAGAGACCGAAACAGGTTGTCCAGAGAAGTTGTGGAGACTCCAGCCCTGGAAGAGCTCATCGTTTGAGGCCTTGAGCAGCCTGGTCTAGTAGGAGGTGTTCCTGCCCATGGCAGGGAATTGGAACTAGGTGATCTTTAAGGTCCTTTCCAACCTTACTTCCTTATTTCATATTGAAATGGGGGAGGGATTGTGTGTCTAAACACAGATCAAATAGTGGAGTAGGGTCTACCTTCAGCCTTGTGTAGGCTGGGTTTGTGCACGTTCTCCCTAATTCCGTGTTACAAGCCAGAAGGAGCATGGGGCTGAAGCCTTTGATCCTTCCTGGAATGGGCAGGGAAGGACCTTGATGAAGAGCACCAGGCAAGACTGGGATGTCTAAATCAGCTTTCAGAATGACATAGGTCTTCAGCCCTGCTGCTGATGTCCTCAGAGGGAGGATGCTTGGTATTTAATGAAGATGAGACCTTGACAAAGTGCGGAGGGTGGGTGGATTTTGGTGTAAGTGCAGCCAAATCCAGGAGCATGTTACACAACAAACTGAAAGGAGTAATTAGTGTCCAGCAAGTAACTGTGCTGATGGCACCTGAGCTGCAGCAATGCTCCCCAGCCCAACCAGCTCTGGGACACAGTTCAGCTCAGGACCTGAAGTAGATCTCTCTACTGCAGCCTCAAATGGCTTTGTCAGTGACAAAAACCCTGGTGGGTTTCTTGCTGCAACAGGTCCAGGTCAAGTTTCAAAGTAGGAGGTGAACTTCTTGAGCCAGTTCAGTTTCTGTGGCCACTGTAGCAACAACCTGCTTTCAGTTCCTGACTCAGCTGTTGGAAATGTAAGGGCTCACTGGGGTTGCCGTGCAGGCAGCTGGACCTGAAGTCTGTGTTCTGGACTGTGCTGTGGTCTGCAAGCTACCTTCTGTGCCCAAAGAGGCACACGCCTCTTAGATACGAGAACATGTTTTCATGGATCATCTTCCACAACCAGACTCCAAAAGAGGTTCTTCTTTTTCTAGATGTTTTGGTTAAAGCACTTCGTGTCCTTTGAGCTGGGAAACAGGGTGCCAGCATGACCAGCTCACAGAAGGTGGCTTGGTTTGAAGATAAGATGCAGTTGGTGGAGAGACATCCGATAGACTGGGACAAGGGTCCCCTATGAAGCTTCATCAGTCTGCAGCAGCAGTGTCTGTTGTGGCATTTGTGCTGGAGCTGCTCAGGAAACAACAAGAGTGTCTACTCTTGCAATAATTTGGTTTTGGGTCAAGCACATCAAATATTCCCAGGTCACTATTTAACTTCAGTGTCCCTCTTTCAAAGAAACATCTTGTTTCACTTATAGAGCTTTTCATATATTGCAGGGCTGGCTTCTTGTCTCTCTAGTGACAGAGCAGGGCCTTTCCCTGCCGCTTTGCTTTGTGCAATGTTGCCAGGCTCATAGGAAGCCTCTTCCCACAGGCTGCGTGCCAGACCCTTGCCCCACCAGCTTACAGGCATGTACTGGGACTGAGGCCGCAAAGTTGTGCTAGCCTCCTTAGATCAAGCTACTTGTTGCTGTGATAACAATCCCTTGTCTTTAGTTGTGGCAGGGAGATTGCAACACTGGGTCATCTTTTCCATCTGGTGGGTGATCAGGTGTCCCTGCTGGTATTATTAGATCTGTCAGTTGCTTCCAGTAGCACAGATCACACAGAGCTACTGCCCTGTCTACAGACCCCACTGGGCACTCTCAGGGGAGCAGGCTCAGAGGAGACCTTCTTGCTCTCAGCAACTCTCAGAAAGGGGGTTGAGGTGAGGTGGTGGCTGATCTCTTCCAAGAAACAGTCTCAAGTTGTGCCAGGGGAGGTTTGGATTGGATGTGAGGAGCAATTTCTTCCCCAAAAGGATTGTCAAGACCTGCAACAGGCTTCCCAGGCAGTGGTGGAGTTCCCAACACTGAAGTGGTTTAAAAAGCCATGTAGATGTGTTGCTGAGGGACATGGCTTAGTTGTGACCTGTCTGCTGGGTTAATAGTTGGACTCAGTGATCTTAAAAATCTTTTCCAACCAAAAGGACTCTGTGATTCCATACATGTACATTTTATCCCTCGCCTAAGTCACATCAGCATGGATAGTTTTATTAACCAAAATGGCAGTATCTTTAAGAGCAGATACTGAGTTGGACTGGCAAGGTCTGCTTCCATGTGCCTGTGTCAGTGGGCATGAATTGTCTGTCCTCCTCATCTGAGATCCTGTAAAGTCCAGCTGGTCTCTTAGTTCTCTGACAGATCTGTGGTTGTCAGGTCATGTTGGTGTTCCTTTTAAAGCTCTCACTAAAGTGCTCAGATCACTCCTCTTGCTCTCCTAGATCATTTGTTTTCCTGTGATCTTCTCTTTTTGGCTTCCCTCCCCTCTTTCTCCTGCACTGTTGTTTTTTGAGAGCTTAGTCAGAATGGACCTCAGACCCTTTGTTGTCTTGATCTGTGGCACTGAACTTTTGCAGGACTGTTTAACAGCAACTGCTGCTCTGTTCATGGCTAATGGCCACTTGATCCCTGTTCTGCAAGCACATTTGGAAAGTCCCATCTGCTCTTTCTTTCTGTCAAATGTTATTACCTCTTTGCTTCCTGAGTTGTTGCCTCTGCTTCTCACAGCTTCCTATCTCCTACATTGTTCTCTGCCTCTCACATTAAAACCTCAACTAACAGACTCATCCTACAGGTTGCATTGTTCTTTCTGGTTCCCCTTACTGATCTGAACTACAGACATTCCTGATCCCTTCTGTTTAACCTTCTTCCTTTCTTAATGGTGCCTTCTTGGTCCCAAAACACATCTCCTGTGCTCTGCTTGTACTTGACAATGTTTCTGGTGCCCCTTACTGATCTGAACTACAGACATTCCTGATCCCTTCTGTTTAACCTTCTTCCTTTCTTAATGGTGCCTTCTTGGTCCCAAAACACATCTCCTGTGCTCTGCTTGTACTTGACAATGTTTCTGGTGCCCCTTACTGATCTGAACTACAGACATTCCTGATCCCTTCTGTTTAACCTTCTTCCTTTCTTAATGGTGCCTTCTTGGTCCCAAAACACATCTCCTGTGCTCTGCTTGTACTTGACAATGTTCATAACTGAGCTCTGGAGTGTTCCTGGCTCTTAAAGTCTTCCAGCTGCTCTAGGATCAGTGCTTGGTTGACTGTCAGTCCACATTAAACCTCTGCTCAGCAGTCTGGTGTTTTGACCACCATTCACTCATGCCATGCCACACACACCTCTCTCCTGTATCAGGATAGCTGCTTTGCTAATCAGGACCCCATCTTCCTGGAGGGTGTGTCTCAAGGCTATGGCATCCTATTGTCCTTGGTCCAGATCACATAATGCTTTTTGTGTTGCTTCTTACATGTTGCTGATGCTCTGAGAACGTTTACATTGACCAAAAGCATCCCTTTTCACATAATCCCAGCATGATGGGGGTTGTAAGGGACTTCTAGAGATCATCTAATCCAACTCCTCTGCTAAAGCAGAGCCACTTGGAGCAGGTTGCCCAGGATCATGTCAAGGAGGGTTTGGAATCTCTGCAGAGAGGGAGACTCCACAACCTCTCTGGGCAGTCTGTTCCAGGGCTCCAGCACCCTCACAGGAAAGTTTTTTTCTTGACTTCAGACAGAAGCTTCTGTGTTCCAGTTTGTGCCTGTTGCCCCTTGCCCTGGCACTGGGCACCACTGAAAAGACTCTTGCCCCTGCCCTTTAGATACTAATCAACATTTCCATGTTCTTTATCCCTGCACTTAGATGTGCAAATGAAGCTTTCTGGGTTTAAATAGACCTAAGGACAGCTTTATAGCATTGGCCAAACCTGATGGGCAGTAGCTCACTAAGACTGGCCAGGAGAGATCATCAAATTCTGCTGTCCTGGAGCTGCAGTCCGCTGGGAGGTGAGGTGTGAGCAAGAACCTTAGAACTCCCCAACTGCAGAACTTGCCCATGTTGGAGTTAGTTTCTGTCCCAAGGTTTCCCTCAGGGGTTCAGTTCCTGAAGAGCATATTTTGCTTTGGAGGAACAACCTCTAAATGATAGATTTCTGCTCTCTTGTAGGAGAAGAAGTTGCCCTGTACTGTGCCAAGTATCTTCCTGACATAATCAAAGACCAGAAAGCCTACAAAGAAGGCAAATTGCAAAAGGTAAGAACAAGTGAGCACCAGTGCAGAAGAGAGCCCTTATATTTAGGTACCTAAGCCTGTCCTTCCAAGGCCTCTGTCTCTATCTTCATTTCCCTCTCTTTTTTCTAGTAGTGTATATCAGGTATTTCTATTGTATTTTCACGTATAAACCACTTTCTGTTTTCCAGCTTTTTTAGGTTTGCTTTCTTCTACTCTTTACATTTTCAGACCTATTCCAATCAAAGTCAGAAGCTTTGATTTCTTTGACTGGTTTTGGTGGTGTTTTCTTGGGGGTGAGGATAGCTTTGAGGTTGAGGTTGGAAGTTAGTTCATGCCTTGCTTCCACCAAGCAATCCTTCTGTTGTTTTTACTCTCCCTCATAGTACTAATGCCTGATCCAGCATCACGTTCCCTCTGGGTTGGTGCTGAGCCCCAGTGAGAGGCAACCAAGATGCTAAATGACCAGAGCATCTCTGCTGTAGGGAGAGGTTGATGGAGCTTGGATTGGTTAGTCAGGAGCAGAGAGGGCTCAGGGGGGTTGAATTTGTGTCTGTAAATACCTTCAGGTTACTGAGAGGGTGGAGCCAGGATCTTGCAGTGTGTCCAGTGCCAGGGCTAGAGGCCAGGGGCACAAACTGGAGCACAGGAAGCTCCATCTGAACATCAGGGAACACGTTTTAGTCTAAGGGTGACAAGGGCACAGGTTATCCAGGGATGTGATGGAGTCTCATCCTTGAAGCTATTCAGAAACCATCTGGATGTGGTCCTGGGCAGCTGCTTTGGGTGTCCCTACTGGAGGAGGGAGTTGCATGAAGTGAATTGCAGAGGTCCCTGCCAGCTTCAGCTACTCTGTGTTTCTGTGTGGGCTGTGTTTTGGAAGAGACTTGACTGCACAGCATGACACGTAGGTATCCTGTGCACATTCTCATGTCCGTGTCTATCCCTAGGCCCTGGAAGATGCCTTCTTAGCCATAGATGCCAAGCTTACCACTGAAGAGGTGATTAAAGAGCTCTCCCAGATGGCTGGGCGACCCCAGGATGATGAAGATGAGAAGGAGAAAGTTGCTGATGAAGATGATGGTAAGTTGGATGCCACCAAATAGACAAGACCGCAGCTCCAGGACGGGCGCTGAAACAACTGGGCCAGTTTTCCCTCAGCAGGTTTTTACCCCAACTTCTCCACTAAATCTCAGCTGGAGTTGAATTGCTGCTCCTCAGCAGTTCTGGGTGCATCAGGCTGGTGCTGGGGGACTTGGCATCATTTGGTCTGTTGGTTTTCTTAGGGCTTCCTTCATGAGGTGCAGAATTATGGGGTGTGTCAGAAACCTCCAAGCTAGGAAGTGGGCTGAGCTGTGGAAGTGAGACAGTGTGATGTTCAGGGCTGAGCTCTCCGAAGCAGACTCTGGTCTCTTCAGCAGTTCTTTTTCCTCACTAAGAAGTCAGTGTTGTTTTCCACCAGCAAGTGGTTGCCAGACCAGGAAACCAGCTGGAATGTGAACCCCACAGGAGGACCCCATGCTGCTCTCAGCTGAATACCTCAGAGCAGGTGTAAAGTGATACCCTTACCGTGAACACTGTGGGGGGCTGAAAATGCTGAATGTATTGGCCCTCATTCTCCATCTGATGGGGACAAAGTGTTTTTTAGGTTGGCTGGAGATTTTGTTTGTTTGTTTGTTTGTTTTGTCCTGTATTTTCATGGGTATTTGAGATATGGGTGTTTCTTTTGGGGATTAATTAGCAGAGAAAATTATAACCAAGGCAATGGCAGTAATGAAGCAGGGGTCATAGTTTTCTGCGTTCTCTTCCACTATGGAGATCCTGCACTGACTGTCTGAAGCTGCTCTGTGGATCTCTGTAGCTGGCTGGGATCCCTGTGCTGCTTAAGGCCCAAACTCCAAAACCTTTTTGTTCCCAACTGCAGTTTTAGTGAACAGATCTGTAGATGGACATGATCTGTTTGCTTCCCTGCAGGCCCAGATGAGCCTGTGCTACACAAGTACTGAGCTCTTTGCCCTCCAGCCTTACACCTAATGAGCTACCTCCCAACCAGCTCATGTCCCAGGCCACAGGCACTGGACAAACATGGCTGGGGCAGGAGCTATCTGCCTATCTGTTGTCCACTTGCAGCTCCTGGAATTGGTGAGATGGTACAGGTCTGGCAACCTTTGCCTCTGTCCACTGGCTACCAGATTACTGAGCACTGCTGGAGCCTGTCTGCAGCCAGAGCAACTCAGCTCTGGGACCAGCATGTGCTGTACAGCTGCTGCCGTGGTGATGTGTCCAGCTTTCTAACTGTCTTTGTATTCACCCCTCTCCCCCTTTCTGTTTGTAGTGGACAATGAGGAAGCTGCTCTTCTGCATGAAGAAGCCACAATGACCATCGAGGAGCTTCTCACACGTTATGGACAAAACTGCACCAAGAACCTCAAAAACAAGTCCTTAGCTCCGGCCACAGAGAACGCTGCAGAGGGGACAGGCAAGCAGCATGATGGGGAGTCAAATATGAATGGAGAGGCTGACCCAGGGGAGCTTTCCGACCACAAGGAGAGGAAGAATGGGAAGCCAGACGAAGAAATCACGGGTATTTCCTCCACCTCAGACAAAGCCAGCGCTGGAGGCAACAGCCCTGCTCCGCAGAAGCCTGAACTAGGCAAAGGTGACGAGGCCGTCACCTCTTCTACTGGGGAGGCCGGGCCCTCCTGCTCCTCCACGGGAAAGCCCCAGCGCACAGCCAAATCCAAATTTTTTGAGGACAGTGAGGATGAGTCAGATGAGGTTGAGGAAGAGGAGGAAGACAGTGAGGTAGGAACCAGCACTGGGACAGAGTGGCCTTCTGGCTGGGCAGAATGCATTGCTTGCTGTAGTACTTGAGCTACGAGCCCTGGGCTCATCCTAGGTGTGTCCTAGGAATAGGTTTTTGAGGCTGGTACTCTGAGTCCATCTCATGGGAATGTTTGGGATTGTCCAGATAACCCTGAACACCCAGATTGTTCAGAACATGCTCACCTGTGCAGCAGCCATAATGGATAGCCCTTGGTCTTGCTGCATGCACCATCTCTTTGTTCACTGTGCACTGATGGTAGACATCAGGTGTGGGGGGAAATGCCAGGTCATCTCTCACTTCTGGGATCAACTTCTCATCTGTCTGGATTGAGGGATCAGCTGTCTGGGGAGGGCACCTACAGTGTCCTCTCTGACTCCTGTGATATCTCTTTGTTTCTTGTAGGAATGCAGTGAAGATGAGGATGGTTACAGCAGTGAAGAGGCAGAGAATGAAGATGATGAAGATGACACTGAAGAAGCAGAGGAGGATGAGGAGGAAGAGGAGGAAATGTTGTTACCAGGCATGGAGGGGAAAGAGGAGGTGCACACCCTGTTTTTGTGTTCTGCAGCATAGTGTAAAGCCAAGGGGTTACTTAGAGGGGACTTAGCAAGGAGCTATTTCCATTGGGATGGGGATGAAACATCCCTCTTATTCTCCTGAGGCTTTCACATGGTCAGGCTGTCAGCAGCTGTGACATGCTGAGGGACAGGGCGTGGACCTGGGCAGCAGATTAACATCAGAAGAGGCTGACCCCACTGCTTGACCCTGCCCCTCATGAACACACCCCTGCAGTGTGTCACACCTCCCTCCGGCTTTTCTTCATTGTTCTTGCATGCTTGTGAGGACAAGGGGCAAGATACAGCACCTCACAGTTTAGGGTGTTGCGGGGGTGTGGGGAGTCGGCCTGCAGTGGATGGTGCTTGGTTTTCTCATTGACCTGATACGGAGCAGGCAAAAGGAGCCTCAGCAAAGTCCCCTGTCTCTTCCAGCCTGGCTCTGACAGTGGGACAACTGCTGTCGTGGCCCTTATCCGGGGCAAGCAGCTGATTGTGGCCAATGCTGGAGACTCACGCTGTGTGGTGTCAGAAGGTGGCAAAGCTGTTGACATGTCCTATGACCACAAGCCCGAGGACGAAGTAGAGCTGGCCAGGATAAAGAATGCTGGTGGCAAGGTCACCATGGACGGGAGAGTGAACGGTGGCCTCAACCTCTCCCGGGCGATCGGTGAGCAAAATGGGATGGATGCTGGGCATGGCTGGCCTCAGTGTGCTTGGGGTGCCCTCCTTACAGATGGGAACAGACTTCTTAGCAGGGCCTGCTGTGACTGGACAAGGGGAGATTTAGACTAGACTGAAGAAACTGTTTACACTGAGGGTGGTGAGACACTGTCCCAGGTTGTGGAGAGGTGGTAGATGCCTCATCCCTGGAAACATTCTGAGTCAGGTTGGATAGGAACAACCTGATCTAGTTGAAGATGTCTCTGCTAATGAAGATGTCTCCCTAGGTTGGACTAGATGACATTTAAAGGTCTCTTCCCACCCAAACCATTCTATAAACATGTCAGGTTTCTTTGAAGTACCCACAGCCTGAGCTCCTTTGATCATGGGAGCACTTGCTGCAGCTCTGGTGGGGCTGCCTTTTTGTAGGATAGGGACAGGGTTCCTCACCGCCTGGGGTAGGGCAGTATTTCCAGGGTCATAGGGAAAGTGACCCATCTCTGAACCACAGGGGATCACTTCTACAAGCGGAACAAGAATCTGCCTCCGGAAGAACAGATGATCTCTGCCTTGCCTGACATTAAAGTGCTGACAATAAATGACGACCATGACTTCATGGTTATTGCCTGTGATGGAATCTGGTGAGTGGTGAGGGAGTGGTGGTTTCTCCTGGATGTTACTGCTCTGGTCTTTCTCTGGAGATGGGGCTCAGGAAGGTCTAAGGGCCTTGGGTGATAATTGGACACTGTGGCATGACTGCTCCACTCACTTGTCCTTCTGACCCCTCCACTCTGCAGGAATGTGATGAGCAGCCAGGAAGTAGTGGATTTCATCCAGTCCAAGATCACTCAAAAGGATGAAAATGGAGTCCTGAGGCCGCTGTCTTCCATTGTAGAAGAGGTAAGGTCCAAAGCTTCACCATCCTCTCAGCACATGCCTTCTGCATCCCAGTTCGGTGGTTTGGCCCACCCTCTCCATCAGCCTTGTGTGTTCAGCAGTTGTATCCCAGAGAGGTGCTAGATGTCCCTCCTCTGGAAACATTCCAGGTCAGGTAGGATGAGACTCCCTTGGAACCTAATCTAGTTGAAGATGTCCATGCTTACTGCAGGGGAGTTGAACTAGACAACTTTTAAGGGTGCTTCCAGCCCAAACCATTCTGTGATTCTATGGTATGGTAGCACTTGGGATGCAGCACTGGCTGGAACAGGAACAGAGATCCATATGAAGTAGGACTTGGTTTCTTTTGCACCCTAACCAGTGTTACTGGCCTCTAGGTTGCTGTCAAGGTGAAGGAGTTTTTGTCCACCTTCAGCAAACCAGGGCTGCTGAGGCTGTTTCTGTCCTCTGTGTGGTTGTGAACAGTGTTTGAGCCAAGCCTGCACCATTCTGTCTTGGCAGCCCCTGAGCCAGGGGCTTGGTCACTTCTCCCAAAAAACAAGTGATGGGACAAGAGGAGATGGCCTCAGGTAGTGCCAGGGGAAGCTTGTGTTGGACATGACAAACAATTTCTTCCCCAAAATGTTTGTCAAGCCCTAGAACAGGCTGCTCAGAGCAGTGGTCTGCATTCCTGGAGAGATTGAAAGCTGTGTAGATGTGGATCTAAGGGATTGAGTTTAGTGGTGACCTGTCAGTGCTGGGTTAACAGTTGGGCTTGATGGTCTTAAATGTCTCTCCCAATCAAAATGACTTTGTGATTGTAACTCACTGTTAGTTGTTGGGATAGGTTTGGTGTCTGGGGTTTTTCATGTGCTGTGTCCATGCTCTCTGATCTGTGCTGTCCTGTCCCTCCTCAGCTGCTGGATCAGTGTTTGGCTCCAGATACTTCAGGAGATGGCACAGGCTGCGATAACATGACTTGCATCATCATCAGTTTCAAACCCCGTAATACACACCCGCCTGCTGAAAGCGGGAAACGGAAACTGGAGGCCATGGCAGCACCAGCAGAGGAGAACGGCAGTGAGGACACCAAGAAGGCCAAGCTGGAGTAGCTGGCCTTGTGCAGGGACTCGGCTGTGCACTCACCAGACTCTCGTTTCTTAAACACGCTGAACTCAAGACTCACAAAGTCTTGTCCTGTTTTTTAGCCTTAGCAGAGGCCTTGTCTGTCTGTGTCCTGGTGGGGGGGTGGGGGGGGGGGGTCTGGTTAGCCAAGGGCGGGTCGCACTCTTCATCCATAACCATTCCAAAGAGGGAGCCGAGGGCAGAGCTGTGCCGGAGCAGCAGGAACCGGCAGCAGCAGGCAGCACCCTGCGGTTAGAGGAACGATGTCCCCCCGCCATTGTCTCCATGTGGTTGTTTCCATTTCTGTGCCTGTGAGTTTCTGTTCAGAGGGAAGAACTTTTTCACCGTTGAGGTTTTTTTTAATCTGCACCTGATTATTTAAAGCCCTTTTTGGTTTTGTGAAACAATCTGGCTGTGGTGCTGCTGCCACACCTCATTCTGTTGTACACTTTCAATCAATACTTTTTTCGAACTAAAAGCCCAGAAAACATAGCTGTACTGCTGGTCCATGGTTCTTTCCTGGAGGTGGGGGGTGAGGAAGGTGGGGTTAGGTGGACATCTGTCTGTGGTGTCTTGGCAGCTCCCAGGCAACAGCTGGCTCCTGCCACATGGGTGCAGAGCACCAGCCCCTGCTGTTAAGTGCTTGGGCCTGCTGCCTCCGTAACTGAGGTGGCTCAGCTGACATGGAGATCCATCTCTGGAGACCCGTTTGTGTCTGCTGAAGGGATAGCACTGCCAGCCACCCCCCTGAGCTGGCTTCTCTGCTGCACATTGCACCACCTCTGCTGCAGGCTCCCTTCAAGGGATGATAAGAAACAGCCACCTGGTGTGCTGGGTGGTGTGAAGCTTGTACAACCCCTGTCAATGCTGCAGCTGCTCCTTGGGTTCTATACCATTGCTGAAGAGCACAGAGAGGCACAGAGGTTTACAGGCAGAGCTTCCTCCAGCTGCTCCAAGGTTCCTGCGTCACAAGAAGTGCCTTTGGCAGTGCCTTGCATTGCAAGTCTTCCCTCTTAGAAATTGAAATCCACCTTCCTGGTCCGTTGTCAGCCCATGCCTTGCCAGCCTCAATGGGTGCTTCTCGTGTCATTACTAAGCCCCTTTCCTGGTGGCCCTGAGCTTAGGTCCTTCTGTCTAGTAGCTCCTCCAAGGAATGAGTGATAGGACAAGAGAAAATAGCCCCAAGCTGCACAAGGGGAGGCTTAAGCTGGACACTGGGAAGAGTTTCTTCCCAATGGAAGGGTTGTCAAGGCCTGGAACAGGTCGCCCAGGTCAGAACAAGAGGACACAGTCTCAAACTGCACCAGGACAAGTTTAGGCTAGATGTTAGAATAAATTCTTCACAGAAAGAGTGATTGCCCACTGAAATGGGCTGCCCTGGGGAGGTGGTGGAGTCACCATCCCCGGAGTGTTTAAAAGGAGGCGAGATGAGGGACTTAGTGCCATGGTTTAGTTAATAGGTTGGACTTGATGATCCTAGAGGTCTTTTCCAACCTGGTTGATTCTGTGATGAAGTCCCCATCACTGAAGGGGCTTAAAAGCCATGTAGATGTAGTGTTGAGGGGGCATGGTTTAGTGGTGACTGGCAGTGATGGGTTAACATTTGAACTCGATGATCTTACAGGTCTCTTCCAAACAGAAAAATACCACAATTTCATTGGTTCTACCCCTCCCACCTGGGCTGCTGGATACCCATCGGGGAAGGCCTGATGATCTGCCCCTTGTGGGCAGGTGGCTATGCCACAAGAGACAGACAGACTCTCAGAGAGCAGCTTTATTTCCCAGCAGTGCCAATGCTCAAGCCAGGCCTCAGGGGAAGACTGGATGGGGCAGAGCGCAGCATGTGGGCAACCCTGGGGACAGCCAGGACCCAGTTTGTGACCAAGGTTGATAAGGTGCTGAGCAGCCTTGTCTAGTGGAAGGTGTCCCTGCCCATGGCAGGGGGTTGGAACTAGATGATTTCTATGCATCTTGCTGCCTAAACCATTCTGTGATTCCAGGGAGCTGGTGGTGCCCCACAGCAGGTGATGGTTCTGCCCAAGAGGACACAGAAACTGGGCCAGTGGCCAGGGCTCTGTGGATCGACAGTTTCCTCACTCAGTGCTTCACAGTGCCTTCACTCTGCAGGGACACTCACAGCACTGCCCTTGTCACTGGTGCCTCCCAGGGAGTCCCCAGAGAGGCTCTGCCCCGACAGCACACTGCACAGGCTCTGCTCACGGGCAGGATGTGGCACTGCCTCAATTGACACCTCCACCTCGATGTTGACACCTTCCCTGCAGACAAACATGGGGCCTGAGGACAGCAGCCCAAAGCGGGAGATACCCCCATCTGTCTGCAAGTATGGGAAAGGCTGTTGGAAAGGATAGGTGCCCATTCCCACTGCCAGCCCTGAGGGCTCACCTGAGGGATGTGTCCTGGCCATCGCTCAGCATGCTCCCTGCCAGGGCCACTGTGCTGGCTGACTGGCTGTCCTGCTCCTTCCAGCCCGAGCCACCACGAGGGCTGTGGCTGCTGCTGGGCAGGGAGATGGTGGCATCCAGAGCTCCATCCTCAGTGGGCCTGGGGCTAGGCAGCACCGACCACAGCTCATTCACTGGCAGAAGGAGAGATGGTGCTTAGTACCCTCCTTTATAAGAACTGTTCTCTATTGGACAGGGAGCGTAATAGCCCCCACCCTGAGCAAGGACAGAGCAGCAGGGGATGTAAACAGGCAGATGGCAGACTGCTTTGGGCAGCACCCACCTCCCCCAGGACTCCTCCTTGCAACCTGCCTGCAGGGACAGAGGCATATGTGGTGCCACTCTGAATAGAACCGGCACCAACACAGCACCACAGGCAGCCCCAGCTCCTAAGATGTCACAGCCACAGAGATGAGGCAGGACCAGAACCTGCACAGCCCAGTGAAGTGGGCAGTGGCCATACAGCAGTGCAGGACTCACGCTTGGTGAGGTTTTCCAGCTCCACAACACCGAGATCCTTGGGAGGGCTGCGGCTGCCCCCACAGCCCCAACGGCTCCGGCACAACGACACCACCACCACCCCATAGACATAGGTGAGCATCAGGGGCACGCCAACTCCTGCGGGCAGAGAGACTACTGCACAGCCCAGCTGGTGGCCCTAGATGGCCTGTCCATGCCCCAGGTGAAGCCTAGGTGCCCCACGTCTCAGACGTACACTAAGACACTTTGCTGTGGTGGGCCCCAGACCCCAGCCAGCTGCACTTACCCACAGTGACAGCTGTTATGATGGGGGATACAAAGAGGGAGAGGAGAACGCTGCTAGTGACAGAGAGACACTGCTGGCACCCGGACAGGCTGCTCCTCCGGCTCTGGCCCAGCACCTCGAGGAGAAGCAGAACAGGTAAAGCACTCTGCAGAGCTTTCAGCATGTAAACCCCAAGGAGAGACCCTCTTGCCAGCCCTGGCAGAGCTGTAGCTGGCAGCCATGGCTGCCCAGACACACCCTCCTGCTTCTTCAGGGACATGGTGCCAGCGCTGCAACTCACGTGTCCCTGGAAAATACACCCAGACCCCTAGATGTCTTTTCCCTTTCACCCACCCCAACCCCTCTCCAGGCTAAGGGTTCAGAGGTGAGTAGTAGTGAGAGGAGCTGAGGGGTCAGGGATGGCACAGACACATGCTGTGGGCAGTGGCAAGCACCGTGTGTCTGTTGAGGCCTGAAGGCTGCCAGACTCAGCGGCAAGCAGGACCATGGGAACCCCAGGGCCCACTGAAGTACCTTCCTACCCATGTAAATGGGAATCCCAAAGGTAATGACAGGGATAGCGATGCCGGCGACGAGGGAGATGACCATGGGTGCCCCCAGCACCATGCCCAGCTGCCACAGGATCCTCCGGCTTCGTGACCATGGCCTCTTCCCCCAGAAGGTGCAGCCAGAGGGGCTGAGAGGACAGAGTGAGACTGGGCTGATGGTTCCTGTACAGAAGGCAGACCCCGGCACAGCCACCCTCGTGCTGAGGTGATTCTCCCACCCCAAAGCTGAGCTGCAACTGTCCCCCAAGACCCTGTCTGTGACAAGCCCAGAGCCAGCCCTGGGCTTTCAGCCCTGCCAGAGCCAGCAGCACTGACCACTCTGCTCTCCCATTGCCTAGCCAGACCCAAACCTGTCTCTCAGCACAATTTCACCCCTCCCCATCCTAGCCCCACAGCTCCTGGCAAAGCCTCCAGCCCCTAGACCTCACCCCATGGTGCCCAAGCCCTGTGCTAACCTCAGAAAGTGGACATCGGAGATCTCCTGCAGACAGAGCCAGCAGAAGAGGCAGCCACACACTGTGCAGCTCATGCGGTTGCAGCTTCCATCGTTGATCTTCATGATGAAGGCACTGCAGCGGGGACAGACCTTGATGGCCTCAGCCTCAGCTGGTGGGGGGAAGATGAGATGGGATGGAGTTGAGGGCAGCAGGAGAGGACAGTGCAGGTCCACCCCTGCAGCCCATCCCAGCACTACAGCCTATCCCATGGATGCCAGAGTCACCCAGGCACATCAAAGTCCCCTGCATAATTTCACCACAACTGGCACAAGGGTTACAGTAACAGTTAATAGTTGGACACAGAGATGCATTAGAAAAGTGTAACCAGAAGATTGAGGGAGGCTCTCTCCCTGCACTGCTTTGCCCTAGTGAGGCCACATCTGCAGTACTGGGTTCCATTATGGGCTTCCCAGTTCAAGAGACAGAAAACTACTGGGAGAGAATCTTATAGAGGCTACAAATGCTACTGGAGCATCTCTCCAATGAGGAGAGGCTGAGAGACCTGGGGCTGTTTAGCCTGGAGTAGACTAGGAGGGTATCTTTTCAAGGCTGATAAATATCTAAAGGGCATGGGGAAAGGACTGGGCCATGGGGCTACAGGCACAAACTGGAACCTAGCAGATTCCATCTGAACATGAAGAAAAACTTATTTCCCATGGAGGTACCAAAGACCTGCACCAAGCTGCCCAGAGAGGTTGTGGAGCATCCTTCTCCAAAGAGGTTCCAAACCTGCCTGGACACCATCCTGGGTAACCTGCTGTGGGTGATCCTGCTTTAGCAGGGGTGTCAGACTAAAAGATCTCCAGAGGTCCCTTTCAACCCCCACCATGCTGGGATTAGGTGAAATCCCTGCTCTGCTCACACCCACCTTGCGCCAGGTTCTCACTGTGGCCTGAGTCTTCTGGGTTGGTGAGCTGTGCTGCAGGGCTAGACAGGCTTGGAGCTGGTGGCACTGGGACACAAGGTCCATCAGGGTGCCAGGGCTGCCGGCAGTGGTAGCAGAACTCAGTTCCACAGCCTTCACGGCCACAGGTGAGGCGAGGACACTCAGCACAGCCATAGGCGATGACAGCATAGCTGTGGAAAGAAGGAGATCAGTGCTGGGGGAGGTCCAGCAGTGCCCACAGCCATTTCCCAACCTGGCACAGCCAGGTCTCAGCCCTGCACTGAGCCACAGATGAAGAGTAGGGAACTGGGAGACATTCTCAATAGCTTAGACTAGAGCAGTCTTCCCTGTCCACCACCCACCCAGCTCACCTGTACCCCCCAGACCGGCCCAAGATGGACAAAAGCACCCACTAAGGTGTTCAGCTTGGAGAAAAGAAGGCTCAGGGAAGAACTTCTCACTTTCTACAGGTGGTTGGAGACAGGTGGGAATTGGTTTCTTCCAAGGAACAAGCGATAGAGGAACCAGCCTCAAGTTGTGCCAGGGGAGGAACAATTTCTCCCCAACCCTGGAACAGGCTGCCCAGGACAGTGGTGGAGCTCCCACCCCTGGAGAGATTTAAAAGCCATGTAAATGCGGTGCTGAGGGACATGGTTTAGTGATGACCTGCCAGTGCTGGGTTAATGGTTGGACTTGATCTTAAAGGTCTTTTGCCACCTAAAGGACTCTGTGGTTGTCCTATGAGTTCCATGACCCATCACCCCCCCAGCTCCCTGCTCCATAGAGAGGCCAGAACCAGTCACCTGCAGTCAGGTGCAGGGCACCAGCGTGTGCCTGGGTCAGCCACCAGGAGCCGTCGCAGGAGGAACTCCTCATACTTGTCCCGGAGGCTGGGCTCGGCCAGGAGGCAGTGGACATCAGCAGGCTGGAGCACAGCAGGGCAGTGCGGGCAGGCCACTGGCACACGGCTCTCGCTGATGGCAATGCGCAGGTACTGCTCCAGGCAGGCCCTGCACGAGCGGTGGTGGCAGGAGGCCAGGGTGGGAAAGGCCTCGGGGGGCTGGGGCAGCAGGCATAACGGACACTCCACCAGTTCCCCACCCTCACCCACGGCCAGCACGATACACATCTCCTCAGGTTCCTCTGGCTCCTGTTTCGGGGATGTCTCCCCTCCGACAGCCTGCGGCTTCCGCCCGAAGAAGCCCAGCAGGCGGAGGGGCCTCGGCACCCACGGAGGCCGCTCCATAGTGGCCTGTCGGGGCAGCAGCCAGACACTGCACTATGGAGGGCAACAGGCAAGTGCCAAGCCCAGCGTGGCTCCCATGGCCAGGCTCCTACCTGGGCCTTGGAGCCAGCTTCTCCTCACAGGCAACAGGGGAATTGTCTCCATCTGCAGTTGATGCCACTCAGCCTGCGAAGGAACCCCATGTGAGAGCAGGCTCCGGGCCCAGGGTGTGGGAATGGGCACTGCAGCCCCTGCCAATGACTCCCAGGGCTGTCCACCAGCTGCACCACTGAAAACACCTCAGCACCACTGGGACAAGCCACAAACTGCAACCCACAGGCCAGTCAGTCCCAATTAAATTCAGCCCTTATGGGTTCGGGGCGGCAGGGCCAGCCCTGACAGCAGCACCCTGGACCCAGCACAAGCCCCTCAGTGTTTGCCCCTCTCTGCTCCTTCACCCAAAATGTAGAATCATTCAGTGTTTGGTAAAAAGGGACGTTGAAAGGTCTCAAAGTCCAACACCCCTGCTGTCAGCAGGAACATCTTCAAACACAGCAGGCTGCTCAGAGCCCTGTCCAACTTAACCTGAAATGCCTCAAGGGATGGGGTATCTATCACCTCTGTTAAGTCTCTCCACCCTCAACATAAACAATTTTTACCTTCTATCTAGACTGAATCTCCCCTCTTTTAGTTTAAAATATTCACCCCTTGTTTGTAAAAGAGACAACCAAGCCAAAGGACCCAAAAGCCAATTAATTCAGTGACAAAAGTCAGGTGATTACAAGAGAAAAAGGAGGCACTGCTGTCTCGCTTCACCTCTAACAGCTTCAGCATTTTTTCCTGTTAGAGCAGAGTAAGAACAGCAGAGCTGGCACAGGAGGAAGTATAGAGTAGTGCTGGCTCAGGTAAGAGTGAGAAATCCAATTTCAGGGTGACATAACTCTGGAAAATATTGCCCAGAGAGGCTGTGGAATCTCCTTCTCTGGACATTCCAAACCTGCCTGGACACAATCTGGGACAACCTGCTCTGCTTGACTGTGCTTTGACAGGGGCTGTGGATTAAACGATCTCCAGAAGTCCCTTCCAATCCCCACCATGCTGGGATTCAGGGATTCTGTGATGTGCTCTCCTGGGAATGAGCAAGGTGCTGCACATCAGCTCAAGTGATACAGCACTTCCCCCTGAGGTGGTAACTGAAGAGCTCGTGGAAATTGGGCTGAGCATGGAATGAAACGGTTCTTAAGAGTGGGAGGTACTGCAGGAGGACAACGGGAAGGAAAGCACTCAAACACGGGGAGGGCAGTGGGACCACCATCTTGGGTGACTGATGGGACACTGCCCAGCAAAACAGCAGCAGTCAGGGCTGAAGCAGCCGCAACGACACTGTGGCCAACAGCTGTCCAGCCAGTAAGGAGAGCCCATAAGGAGACACCACGACGCATCAGCTGAACGTTCGGGGCTGCGAGACACAAGCAAAGAAACACCAGCCCGTCCTCCGTCCCCCAGGTACCTGTCAACGGGGGATCATTGCTGATTGCACAGCATAGCCATGGTTTCCCTGGCACCGCCGCAAAGCCCGACACATCCGAGTCCCTCAGGGACCTGAAAATACAGAAACACTCCGTGAAGAGGCTCTGATGGCAGGCAAGGCAAGGTCCGGGATGCTGGGATGGCCAAACCCCGCGGTGGGGTTGCAAGGACTGGGACCAGCACCGGCATACGACTCACCGAGCTGTTCCCTTGGCTCAGGAGCCCGGGCCTGGCTTCCCCGGAGCAGAGCCAGGCCCGGCGGGGCAGCGGCAGAGGTGGCCGCAGCCGCTCCTGGTAGGGCACAAACACCATCAAATCCCTGCCCTGGTGCCCCGGTGCCCCGTCGACCCTTCGCCCTGGTGTCCCGGTGGCACTCCGTCCCCATGCCCCCACCCCTTCCCGCTCAAGGACCCCGCAGCCGCCCCCGCCC
>VWZE01008042.1:200254-212811 GCA_013396675.1 Eubucco bourcierii
GGCCAGCCTAGGCGGCACCGCTCCGGGAGCGCCGCCGGGCGGGGACGCGGCCCAGCTCTGCCGGTACCGGCAGAGCGCTTGGCCTTATCGTACAGCCACCCTCCCCGGAAGCGGTCCCTCCCGGTGGCTGGTCCTACTGCGGGCGCGTTCCCCGTCCCGCATCACCTCCCGCGAGTTGAGGCCGCGGTCTCTGGGGTGATGCCTGCACTGGTCTCTGGTTGCTCGACCCTGATCCTCGGCAATGACCCGCCCCTCACGGTTGCTCTGGGACACGGGCTGCCCGGCCACATGCCGCAACCACACACTGGGCTCATCCCTGGAGCCCCCGATTCCCCCGAGACAAGGCTTTGCTGCCCCCCTAGAGCCGGGGCCTGGTTCTTCTGGGGTCCTTGCCCGCAGCCATCCCACGCCTTGTGTGGGATGGTGGGAACTGGGCCGAGTCTGTCTCTGCTCCCCAGCACTTGCCTGCTCTGTGGGACCCCTAGTCTCTTAATGCAGCTCGTCAGCACCAGACACCAGGACAGTCAGGGGAGCCGAGGTGCTCCAGTCACATTAAGGTGTCTCTCAGAAACCAATGGAAGCATCATTCACGAGCAGTGAATAATGTGAGGACATTCTCAGTGGTGAGAGGAGGAAAACACAGACCACCAGTGGGGCTCTCTGTCTCCTCGCTGTCCTTAAGGACTGTGCTCTGGTCTGTGTGCTCAGTGGCTGTGCTGGGCTGTGTCGGCAGCTCTCACTGTCATGTTGAGCTGCTGTCCAGCTGCTGCCAGATGAGTTCTTGTTTTCACTTCTCTGCAGCCTGTGTGCACAGAGCTCAGTGTCAGGACAAAGCCATCTCAGCAGCTGGAGCTGAAAGCATATTTTTGCAGACCTTGTGCCATCAGAAATACCCTCATTTCCCCTCTTGAGCTGGGGAACAGGACCAGGCACTTTAGGGTATGCTGAGGTCAGGAGAGCCATCACTGTCCTTAGCCTGTGGGCAATACTGTCCCACCTGGTCTCACCAACCCAGTCACACTCAGAGGATGGCATTCCAGGGAACCTGTGGCACTGTGGGTCTGAGCTGAGAGGCAGAGAAGACCCTTGGTGTGGGGCTTCAGAGAGGTTGAGGGTCTCCCCAGCAGGAGCCAGGCCTTTGCAGGATGCCCTGGTCTAGTGTCTGCACTTCAGGCAGTGTTTATGATTAGACTGGAGGGTAGAGGGTCTATCCCACCCTGTAGCATGGAGCAGCCTCACCTGTGGGGCTTGGAGCTGGACTCAGACAGGTGGGCAGCAACAAAGAGAACTGCCTAGGCTGTTTACTGGCTTAGTGGCTGTCTGTTGGGTCTTTCAGGGCCCCAGGACAGGCACTGCATGAAGAGAGTTGGGTACAGCTTGAGGCTTGCAGTGGCAAGGCTTTGGGTGTATGCCACTGCTCTGCCAAACCTGGGGCCATATCTGGGGCACAGGAACAGCCCAAAGCAGTTACAGGGAAGCAGGTTTCATTCCTGTTATCTTTTCCAGGGCTCTAGAGCTGCCCCTAGGGTCTGTGCCCAGCCAGGAAGCAAAGATGTACTCTGAGAGATAAGCATAGACTTCTCACCACTGCCATGGAGCAAGGGGAGGTTTGATTTCCTCCATGATGCAGGGGTGGTGGTGATGGAATCTTGTGGTGTTTGCCATGGGAACAGGATTGGGTGCCATCCCTAGGGCTGAGGGAGTGACACATCCTGGGGGAGCCCAGAGTAAGAGCTGTGGACACACGGCCCTCCTGCCTGAGCCATCCTGTGCCCACCACTGCTGTGTCCCACCAGCCAGTCCTGACACACTGGTATGCTGGCTGCCTACCCCATGCACCTCTTCAGCTACCTTTCTGATCCTGAGGTCTGGCTGTTGTACTGACACCCAACTTAGCCATCTACTAAGGGTGGATGTGACAGGGCTTCCTGAGCCACCCAGAACAAAGTGCTCAGGAAGATGGGGGCTGTGAGGCTCCTCACCGTCCTATGCACAGCATGGTGGGTGCTGCTGGGGTGCACTAGGCAGCTGCCTAGTGCCTCCTGGTCACAGTCCTGTCAAGACTGGGACTGGTAGCCCTCGTTCAGGGCCCGTGGTCATGCCATCTGGCCTGACCCCATCCCAACACTGGTGAGGCTGCAGCTTGAATACTGGGTTCAGTTTTGGACCCTTCATTCCAAGAATGACATGGAGATGCTGGAGGGTGTCTGGAGAAGGGCAATGAAGCTGGCAAAGGGTCTAGAGCATATGTCTTGTGAGGAATGGCTGAGAGAAATAGAAATGTTTACATGGGGTAAAGGAGGCTCAGGTAAGACCATCTCACCCTCTACAACTCCCTGAAAAAGAGGTTGAGGAGGGGCAGAGGGTCAGTCTGTTCTACCAAGTAAAAAGCAATAGGACAAGAAGAAAGAGCCACGGGTTGCACCAGGGAAGGTTTAGATTGGACATTAGGAAAAATCTGTCCCCAAATGGGTTGTCAAGTCCTGGCCCAAGCTGCCCAGGGCAGCAGTGGAGAGGTTTTAAAGCCATGTAGTCATGGTGCTGAGGGACATTGTTGTGATGACCTGGGAGTGCTGGGTTAATGGTTGGACTTAAGAGTCTTTTCCAACCTAACTGATTCTGTGATTCCATGATCCCCACGGTCTTTTCAGCAGACACGCTGGTGGGGAAGATTGCCATCCCGGCGTACGCGCTGAGTGACGACGACTGCTCCTCTGGCTACCAGCAGCTGAGTGTGGAGAGTGACCCTGAGGAGGGTGGTGAGCCAGGCCCAGCTGCACTGCCCTGCCGCCAGTGCGGGTTGCAGCTGGCTGCCAGCCTCGGCCAGAGCTGCCTGCAGTGTGCAGGCACCGAGGCGGGCCGCAGCCAGCGCATCGTCTACTCCTGCCAGCTCTGCCCCTTCGCCTCCCATTATTCTAGCCACCTCAAGCGCCACATGAAGACCCACAACGGTGAGAAGCCGTTTGCCTGCCCTCAGTGTGCCTACGCCTCTGCCCAGCTGGTGAACCTGACCCGGCACCTGCGTACACACACCGGGGAGAAGCCGTACCGCTGCACCTGTTGCAGCTTTGCCTGCAGCAGCCTGGGCAACCTCAAACGCCATGAGCGGGTCCACAGCCAGGACAAGCCCTTCCAGTGCGCTGCCTGCGACTATCGCTGCAACCAGAGCCGCAACCTGAAGCGGCACATGCTCAGCCACCGCATGCCCGAGGGCGAGGGACCGCACCAGCAGGACAAGGACACAGGTAAAGACTAGGGTGGTGGTAGAGCTGCAGCTGGAGACCCCCCACCCCCATCCCCCTCCCATGGCATAACCCCTGAGGCTAGGGAAGGGGCAAAGCTTAGCTGCATGCTGCTGCCCTGCCAGCATGTCATGTGCCAGGCCTGAGGCCACAAGGCACCTTCACCCCCAGCTCCCCCTGTTGACAGCCTTGTGTGTGTTTGTCCTGCAGAGCCGCTGCTACCGGAGCTGAGCCTGCACGTGGGCAGTGGCAGCGGCCCGTTCCTGCCCGGCTGTGCCCGGCTGCGGGGTGAGGAGGCGGCTGCACTGCCTGAGCTGCTCTTCCCCTTCACGTGCCGCATGTGTGGGCTGGTGCTGGACGACGGCTTTGCCCAGGATGAGGGCCTGGCCGAGCAGGTCTGCGGGCGCTGCAGCCTGGCAGTGCTGGGCACCGAGCCAGGTGCCAGCCCCCGCAAAGGCACTGGGGACAAAGGCTTTGCCTGCAGCCTCTGCCCCTTTGTCACCCACTACCCCAACCACTTGGCGCGGCACATGAAGACCCACAGCGGGGAAAAACCCTTCGCCTGCCCACTTTGCCCCTATGCCTCTGCCCACCTGGACAACCTGAAGCGGCACCAGCGGGTGCACACAGGCGAGAAGCCCTACAAGTGCCAGCTCTGCGACTATGCCTGCGGCAACCTGGCCAACCTCAAGCGTCATGGGCGCATCCATTCGGGTGACAAGCCCTTCCAGTGCAGCCTCTGCAGCTACAGCTGCAATCAGAGCATGAACCTGAAGCGGCACATGCTGCGGCACACGGGTGAGAAGCCCTTCCAGTGCCGGGACTGCACCTACACCACTGGCCACTGGGACAACTACAAGCGCCACCAGAAGATCCACGGCCACACGGCTGAGAGCTGGGTCAACCCCCGCAATGCCAAAGCCCTCGTGGCCCCTCCAGCTGTGGGCACGGCCTTGCCCTGAGACAGCACTTAGCCCAGCTGCGGAGAGGCACTGGGCCCCGGCTGCCTGGGTCCTCGGAACTGTTCCCCCAGCCACAGCCCCTGCCCTCCCTGGGGGAGGGATGGGCAGCAGACTCCATGGGGGCTTGGGGCTGCCTTATGCCAAGTTTTCCCAGGCAGGGTGAAGTCACGACCAGCGGCTCTGGTGCTTTCCCCAGTGACTGGTGCTGTGTCCCCAGGTACCCCTGGGAAGCAGTTCCTGCCCACTGGAGCCTTCCTCTGCCAGAGTCTGGGGAAAAGGGGGGGAGGGGGAAACAGGACTGGTTCTGTGGCTGTCGCCATGCCAGTCAGTGTAATTTATATTGTGTATAAAAGCATTAAACAGTTGGTTTTGTTATCTGCTATTCTCCCTGGGGACCTTGTTCTGCTTCAGGATAATGTGGAGCTGGCAAAGGTGTACAGGGATGGGAGGGACAGTGCCCACCCCTCAAAAGACAGCCTGGTACCAATCAGAATCCATTTTAATCATCATTGCAGTGTGTAAACATCGGTTACTGTCCATTAATGCTCTGGTCGTTCTGAGCAGCAGGAAGTAGGTGGTTATAAAGCCTAGATTACGTTGGAGTCTATGAGCGGGTTAGAGAGGGGGTTCTGCGCAAGGCCTCCCCCTGTAGACAGCTTACTGCAGTTTCCCTGCAGAAACCTAAATGCTAATTTGGCATTTACAGAGCCTCATGAGTGGCTGCTCAGTGCCACTCAGAGCAGCTGCCCTCCTGCAGAGCCGGGCACTTGGGGCAGGGGCAGCTCTGCTCCCCACACTGCTCCAGGGTTCAGCCTGGGCATGCTGCTCAGGTTGGAACAAGCCCTTCTCCCAGCTAGAGCCAGCAGCAGGAGGAGGGCAGCTGCCCCCAGCCCAAAGGAAGGCATTGGTGGGTTGAGGGCTTAGCCCTAGGGAGCAGGGGAAGGCGGATGGAGCGGGTGAGAGGCACATCAATTGCAACCTGACTGCAGGTCATACATTCCTCAGCGAAGGCCCTTGGCCAGTGCTGTCCAAGGAAGGTGTGGGGGTCACTACAGATCTTCATCACCGATGCCCTCAAAGGCATAATTGCCATGGAAGTCGTTGGCGCCCGCATCGTTAGCTGAGCTGGAGTGGCTAATCCCTCGCAGGCTGACAGAGGTGAGCTTGCTCTATGGAGAGGGGAGGCGTTAGGATGGACCCCCACTCCCCTAGGGGGTGGTGATAGTGATGATGCAGATGCACAGAACTCACCGAGAGTTTGGCCATTGGCTCCCGGGAGGCATCAGGTGAATCCTGTGGGGAGCAGCATGGTCAGTACGTGGCTCCAACCATCTCACTCCCATCACCAGGGACAAGGCCAGGCCATCCTCCCTTTCCTCCCACAGTGAGTCAGCTCCCAGGAATGTATAAAATACCCTTTTTCCCAGGGCTACAGTAGTGTGGCACTTCAGCCTTGCTGTTCTTGAGGCTTGCCCCAGCCCTGCTGAGCAGACCATGGCACCTCTGGGGGTGGTGGGCACACAGTGATGACCAGTCATGCCTGTCTCCCCTCCCAGAGTTGCAGGGTCCCGCTTACCAGCAGTGGTGGTGATTTCACAGCTTGCTGGCTCTCTGAGCGACGCAGGGCCCCATTTACTCGACGACGAAACATCTACAAGGAAGGAGCTGGGCTCAGACGTGGGGTCCCCAGGAGCAGCTCCAGAGGTTGAGATAGGCCCTGGAGATCCTTCATCTGGCCATATTCTCAGATCAAAGCAGGGCCCAGTGAGAACCCAGGGAGTTATAGGGGCAGGATGGGATCAGAGTCCAGAGAGAATACCTAGTCTCACCCTCACCTTGCGGATGCTGCCTCCAGACTTTTTCACCATCAGCTCATCCACCATGGACTGTAGGCAGATGCTCAGCATGATGGCCTGCAGGGGAGATGTGTCACAAGGCTACACACACCCCACAGCCTTCCCAACACCCTATGCTGAGCCCAGACCCCCACTCTGCTCCCATCCTTGTCCACCACTGACCTAGCACCAGGCAGCCTTACCTGTGGACTGGTAATGGTAACCCACTGCAGTCTATCCTTGCTCATTAGATACTCAAAAGCCAACTCCAGCTTCACCTCGGACTTCCCTGGACTGCTCCCCGACGGACCATTGCTCATAGGCACCTGTGAGGGGACATGCTGAGGCTAGAGCATCTGTAGTGGCAGGAGACAGCTTCCCCGGTCCCAGGCACCCTACCCAGCTTCTACCCAGCTCCCACTGGCCTTCCACTACTGTCAGGTTGCAGCAACAATCCCCTCAAATGTCCTCACTCCAATGACCCTTAATACATTTATTAATGATCTGGCCAAGGGGAATCAAGGGCACCCTCAATAAGTTTGCACACAACACCAAGTTAAGTGGGAGCATTGCTGAGAGTCAGGAGGCCCTCAGAAGGATCAGGCCAGGCTAGATAAATGGGATGAGACCAATGGGACGAGGTTCAAGAAGCCCAAGTGCCAGACCCTGTACATGGGTCACAACCACCCATGTACATGCTGTGGTTGCTCCAGACTTCAGTCAGAGTGGCTGCAAAGCTGCCAGATGGAAAAGAACCTGGAGATGTTGGTCAACAGCCAGCTGAAGAAGAGTCAAGGCGTGCCCAGGTGGCCAAGAAAGCCAAAAGTATCCTGGCCAGTATCAGCAACAGTGTGGCCATCAGGACCTGGGCAGATAGTGTCTCCCTGCACTGGTAAGGCCACACTTCAAATACTGAGTTCAGTTTGGGGTACCTCACCCCAAGAAGAACACTGAGGTGCTGAAGCATGTCCAAAGGACCACAAAGCTGAAAAACAACCTAGAGCACAAGTCCTGTGAGGAGCAGTTGAGTGAACTGAAGTTGTTTAGCCTGGAGAAAAGGAGGTTCAGGGGAGACCTTCCTGCTCTCTACAACTCCCTGAAGAGGCTGGATAGAGGTGGGGTCAGTCTCTCCTCCCAAGGAACAAGCAATAGAACAAGAGGAAATGGCCTCAAGTAGTGTCAAGGTGGGTTTAAGTCGGACGTGAGTAAAAATTTCTCCCCAAAAGGGTTGTCAAGCCTTGGAACAGGTTGCCCAGAACACTTGCAGAGTCATCATCCCTGGAGGGGTGTAGGTGTGGTGCAGAGGGACATGGTTTAGTGGGGACCTGGCAGTCCTGGGTTAATGATTGGACTCAATGATCTTAAAGGTCTCTTCCAACTAAAACCATTCTGTGACCCCCAAATCAGAACTCAGACCCTACCCAGCTGACTGGGCTGGAAGCGGGTAGCGCAGCCAGAACCTTTTCTGGGTGGAGCTGCCAGTGCAGCAAGGTCTCAGCTCTCTGAGGCAGGCAGGTGGCACTCACCGAGGACGTGACCCGCCAGCACCGCATGCGCGTGACCTTGAAGCTGCCCTCCTTGATCTGCTCATTGGGCAGCCGCACCTGGAAGTTGAGCTCGTTGTTGCCAGCGCTGACAACAACGTGGCAACCCTTCTCAGGAAAGTCAGTAACGCAGGGGTCGAACTTGAGATAGCCATAGTACTTCAGGGTCTGCGCCAGCCGGATGAACTGTGGGCACAGCCAGGGAGGGAGCTCAGTGCTGGTGGTGGCACCACCCAGATCAACAACAGGCACCAAATGCAGCACCACATCTTCATGCAGTGCTGAGAATACTCCAGCCAGAACATTCTTCTTTGCCCTACCTCCTTCTTGGAGACTTTTTCCTGCAGAGACTTCAGCTGCCGGTGCTGTTCCTTGTTGACAGGGATCCACCCATGCTCAATGTCTGACACCGTCTACCAGAGAACAGATGCTGATGAGTAGCTGGGCCCGGAGCCACCCGAGACCCTGCACAGCTGTAGCCAAGGGATGCATAAGCTCTCCTCACCTGTCTGGGCTGCATCAACCCTCACCTGTGCATACAGCAAGTTCAACCCCACGCGATGCTCCATTACATCATCGTCATAGGAGGAGTCCCAGTAGCTAGAAGGTAACCACATGGGTCAACCTATTCCCCAGGTCCTAAATAGTGATGGGGAAAAAAAACACCCCACACACTAGGACAACATGCTGAGCTGTCTCTCTGACCAGCACCTCCAGTGGTCTGGCAGTTCCCATGATCCTCTCGGATCTCTGTGTCATGGCTGAGAACATCTAGGTGTGTTCCTGGTGGTCAAAGCTCCCTGTGATTGACGATCCAGGCAAGGGAGGGGTCCCTCTGCAGAGCAGAGACCCCTGGACACCAGCCCACTGCTTCAACAGCCACTGCTATTCCATCCCCACCGCTCACCTCTTGCGCAGGATGATCCTGAACTCAGGGTTGTGCAGGCTGGTGACAGACACATAAGGCAGCTCAAACTCCTGCAGCTTCCGCACAACTGCAGGGAAATAGCAGCTCAGCAGTGGTTTTGGGCAACACGAGCCCACCAGAGCCCAGCCAGTCGTGGCACTCAAGAGAGCCCACTGCATCCCCACCACCCAGGACAGGGTGCTTGGGGCAAAGCACAAGGCAAATGTCCCACCACAACCCTCAGAAGGCTCCAGTATGCTCTACTCACAGGAGAAAGCTCCATCCTTGGTCTCCCTCACTAGGAAGAGGCTAAAGTACCCAATCAGGTCATCTGGCAGATCCAGCTTGGAGGCCACTGCCTAGGAGCAAGAGCAGGAGGTCAACATTTCTACCAGAGAGCAATCCTACCTCCCTACATCACGTCAGGATCCAGCCCATGTACACCATGAGACCTCCAGACAGGAAGGGAGTATCTCTGTGGTACTGGGAACCTTGGCAGTGGGGACAAGTGGGACCCAGGGGATCACAACAATGATTAAATGGCTGGGGACCTCCTGACATCAACCTCGGCCCAGAGAGGGGCACCAGCACATGGGGACACCCCTCCCAGCTTCGGCATTCTTCAACCTCCAAGACAACCCTTCTGAAGGGTACAGACAAAGCAGAATGGGCCAGGACTGACAGGGTGAGGGAAACCACAGAACTTTGGCTGCAGGAGCCTGTTTTGTCCAGCACAACAGCTTTGGCACCTCAAGGACATCCTCCGTCTGGTCTGAGGTAAGAATGGTGACCTTGACCTTCTGACCATTGGAGAGCAGCACTTCCAGCACCACCTCCTCTGTAGGTATCTGCTGTGTCTCCTGGAGAGAGAAACAAGGCTGGCACGTTGGGTCCCCACCCTTCGCTGCCCCACACTCCAAGGGCCCTGGTTCCCAGCACTCACCCCCATACAGGCTGCCCCAGCAGCCCACCACCTCCAGCGGCTCCAGCCCCCTCACCTGCTGGGCCTTGCGCAGGAAGCTGTTGAAGGTTTCGCTGCCTCCCAGCGTTGGGTCCTGCCTCACTGGGGATGAAGATGAATAAGGAGTCAGGCATGACATGAGAAGCGTCACAACAACCTCCTGCAACCCTCGAGGTTTGGGGCAGACTGGCTGGAAAGTTGCCCAGTGGAAAAGAACCTGGGGATGTTTTGTCAACAACCAGCCGAAGACAAGCTCAGGTGGTCAAGAAAACCAACAGTATCCTGAATGGTATCAGTAACACTGTGAGAGTACAAGAGAAGCAATTGTCTTGGGCACTAGGGAGGCTCAACTCTGAATACCGGGTTCATTTTGGGGTCCTTCACTCCAAGAAGAACATTGAGGTGCTGAAGCTTATCCCAAAAAAAGACAACAAAGCTGGTGAAGGGTCTAGAGTACAAGTCTTGCAGAAGCAGCTGAGGAAACTCGAGTTGCTCAGCCTGGAGAAAGGGAGGCCCAGTGGAGACACTCTCACTCTCTACAATTCCCTGAAAGGAGGTTGGAGAGAGGTAAGGGTTGGTCTCTTCTCCAAAGAAACAAGTGACAGGACAAGAAATGACCTCAAGTTGTGCTAAGGTAAGTTTAGGTTGGACAGGAGACACAATTTCTCCCACAAAAGGGTTGTCAAGGCCTGGAACAGGCTGCCCAGGGCAGTTGTGAGGTCACCATCCCTGCAGAAATTGGAAATCCATGTAGATGTGGTGTTAAGGTGACCTGGCAGTGCTGTTTTAGTGGTTGGACTTGATCTTAAAAGTCTTTTCCAACCAAAACAATTCAGTGATTCCACGATTCCAAGGCACAGCAACCCATGCCAACACCCATCCACTCTGCAGCCACTCAGAGCTACACATGCGATGCAAGTAGGATATGCACAAGAGCAGCCATGAACTCCCTGCAGCTGAAGGCACCAGCAGGTCCCCACCTCTGCCAGCGTTGGGACAAAGGAGATGACAACCAGCCGACAAAACGAGCCAGCACCAGAGCTAGACCAAGAGCTTCAAGATGGGCCACAGTGTGGGGAGGAAGATGTGGACAGTGCCTTAAGTGACTGAGCTGGGGGCAGCCAGCCGTGAGCCGCAGCATGGGGGACACTCAGCTTACCTGCCTGCATGTATTTCTCCAGCTGTTCCCGTCGCTGCTCTACCTCTGCGGGGGTGAGTGTGAAGATCTTCTTTGGGGGGAAGGCTGGGACCACGTTAGCGCCATATTCCTTCCTTAGCTGGGAAGAGAGCAAAGCACTGCAGGAACCTCCAAACAAGACGGTGGGTGCTGTGACTCCCCCACCCCAACTGATTCCCAGAGCTCCAGTGCTCCAAATCCACACAGTGCAGCCAGTGGTTTGCAAGCCCAGCTGCTTGCAGCTCCATACCTGCTCGTGTAGCCCCAGGAGCTGGCTGTAGCGCACTCGGCAGTGCAACACCCCATTCACATGGATGTTGTAAGCCTGGGGAGAGAGACAAGTCAGATGCGACACCAGTAGTCAGCTTGGAGGAAATGTGCCAGAAAGAAGCCCCTGCAAGGCCCAGCCTGAGACAGTGGTCCTGAGGACTCTGCCAAGGCATAGATGGAGGCCCCTCCTGTCATCAGAGCTCAGCCCCTGCCCCAAGAAGTGCCAAGACCTCCCCCATGGTACCCTGTGCCAAGGTGGGAACTTCTGTGGGTGATGGGTTTGCCTTGCAGACATCAGTCTGGATGCACCAATTTTAGCAGCATGCTGCCCAGACACCCTCCAGGTACCGCCCTGGAGAACACAGCTACACAGAGCTGCCCCTGGAGGGCCAGCACCTCTCCAGCTCTCAAGGGCAGAACCCCAGTGGACACCGAGGACTGCCGACAGAGACTGACACAGACAGGCAGAGCCATGACCTCCAGCATGGCAGGACCACGAGGAGCTGCTGGTAGCAGCCAAGGGCTATATGTTAGTAAGTGAAAAAAGAAAAAGCACAGTAACAGCACCAAAAGGACTCCATGGAGATGGTCCCTGTTGCTGTCTACTGGTGCTCCTCTGCTCAGCCACCTTCTTACTGGCAGCCCCAAGTGTTCTCCTGTCTGTGTACGCTGGGGCTACCCAGGGTCAGCAGAGACACCTCTCCAGGCCATGCTGGAGCTCACTCTGACTTCTCACGCTATCATGCTCAGGAGCCCTACGGAAGGCTCAGGACACCACAGGGGATGCTGGGTGGCCCAGACAGCACCAACTTGGGGGCCATAATGCCAGGGGTCTACACGGCATCACCAGCTCCTGCTCAGGCTCGGGGCTGTAAACGAGCTCTCTGACGCCACGGATGAGCTCTCCTCCGACTCTGATGACAGACTTTCCCCACTCAAAGAGCTCTCCTCCAACGCTGGGGGCAAGCTCTCCTCTGATTCTGGAGAGGTGCTCTTCCCCCACCCAAGAAGCCATCGTGATACTGGAGGGCAAAGTGCAGAGAAAGACTCAGGGCCAAACACTTCGGGTGCAGCTTTGCTCCTCCAGCTTCGTTCAGCCGCAGCTGTCTGCGGATCAGCAGGTCCCTTCTCAGACCTTTCCGCAGGTCACGGCCTGTCTGCATCCCCGACGCACTGGCGAGACCCCCCGAGATGGATCTCAGCAGAGAGAGCAGGCAAGGGATCCCCCCCAAGAAGAAGCAGAGCAGCTGCGGGGCACGGCATCCAGAGCCGCGGGGAGCACAGGTCGGGAGCATCCTCGCTGCCTCTGCGTACCCCGGGGTCTCCGACGCTGCTGGGGTTCTCGGTACCGGGAATCTGAGGGACCCCACCCCGCAACATCGTTTCCCTCCCACCGCCCGGAGTAGCTGCCAGGCGGGAGGGCGTTCACAGCAAAACAGGAAGCCTGGACAGACGGATGGGCCAGGATGAGCTGGGCCCCACGGACCGGACGGAGCCCCCACCCGCTGTCCGCCCCCGCCCGCAGTACATCGGGTCGGCCGCCCCCCAGGACCTCAACGAGTCTGCTAGGGCACCCCCAGGGGGCTGCCCGCACCGCCTGGCCCGGCCCCAGACACGGCCCGTACAAGCCACCCGCCAGCCCAGGCCTGCACGATCCCC
>VWZE01008043.1:1460-11999 GCA_013396675.1 Eubucco bourcierii
TATCACCCTGCTTACACTCTTGTGGACTTGGACCTCCTTTGCATTTCCCTGTGTTTTCATCTCTATGCTGGTCTCCTGAGCTTGAATCCTGTAAACTTCTGTCTGCTACTGCCATCATCAGTCCTTCCAACTTAGAAACCTTCGCTCTGTCTGAACTGTCTCTCACTTTCCTTTTCCAGTATAGCTTTAAGATCTTTCTGTGGGCACTGGGTTACCTGTAAGGAACCTTCAGAGCTGAAGGAGAGAATTCTGTTAAGGCTCTGATAAATTAATTCAGTTGTCTTGTGCTTCAAAGATAGCTGTGTGTAATTTTAGCAACAGACTGACTTTAATAAAATAAGAAAAAAAAAAAAAGTCTTGTAGAAGGGGCACATCCAGCTTAGATGAAGACTGCTGTGTGTGTGTATTCATGGTGGAAATCTGAACAAAAAGAAAGTATGGGATATCATGGAAAATTGCTGTTACACAAACCCCCAAACCTAACAAACGTACACATGTTCAGCAGAAGTAATGACTGTGAATTAACAGAAGAAAAACTATGCAAGTTAAAATAAGGCTTATAGTGCTATGCTTTCATCCCTTGCTTTGTGTTTTTTTTTTCTAAAACCATCTCTTTTAAAAAAAAAAAAAAAGACTGAAATGACTTTTAAAAAGTGTGCAGGCTTTTTAAGATTTCATCTTGTGGGAAGGGTTTTACAGGTAGGTGCTTGCAGTGCATTTAAAGGGAAAAAAAACCCCAGGATACTCCAGTGTTGAATTACCAGTTACAAAACACTGATCTGCAGATATTCTTTTAATCTGTATATGTTTGTTGCAGAGGCTTTTCTGCTCATGAACTCTTAGAGGAAATCTTTATATTTCTGCAATTACATTGGGGTTTTGTTATTTCCTCTTCCAAATGCTCTTGTCCGTGGCATATCCATTGCCAGAAGCAAGACACTGGACAAGATTGATACTTTGTCAGCATCTGGCAGAAATACTAATTTCTTCAGTACTGTTCTTTGATTTGTTTGGGGTGGTTTTGTTTTTTTTATTTGGTTGGTTTGGGTTTTTATGTTCTTACACTAGGAGAACCTCTCTAAGCTCTAATTCAGGCAGACCCTTGGTTTGAATATTTCATTGTTAGGAATGAGAAATCTGTAATAACCCATTTCTAGCAGAATCATAGAATGGTAAGGTTGGAAGGGACCTCAAGGATCATCTGGTTCCAACCCCCTGCCATAGGCAGCGACACCTCCCACTAGTACAGCTCACTCAAGACCTCATCCAGTCTGGCCTTGAACACCTCCAGGGAGGGAGCAGCCACAACCTCCCTGGGCAACCTGTTCCAGTGCCTCACCACCCGCACTGGAAAGAACTTCCTCCTAACATCCAGTCTAAATCTCCCCTCTGCCAGTTTAAACCCATTGCCCCTTGTCCTGGCATTGCAAGACCTTGTCAATAGTCCCTCCCCAGCCTTCCTGCAGGCCCCCTTCAGATACTGGAAGGCTACTATCAGGTCTCCTTGAAGCCTTCTCTTCTCCAGAGAAACTGATGCTCAGCATCTAACCTGGGCTCTGTATTGCAGGTGAACTGGAATTAACCTATGAAACTGGATGTGTATGTAGGTAGAAAATAATTAACTTCATTTAAGTATGAAGACTCTTCAATTTCATACTTTTGGCAGCTGTGGTTCAGCAAAGCACAACATTGATAAAAGTTCTTATGTGCCTTTCCAACCTCTTCCTCTTCCCATAATGTGACTCTTGTCTTTATCATTTGTGATCTTGACTTCCTTGACTACAGTTTTTACAAGAAACAAAATAATCAGTGGTTTGTCTTCCTTAAGCATGGCTGGCTTGCAGATTTCAGTATCTGCCTAACTGCAGATGCCAGAGATTCCAGCATAGCATCACTTGTTAACTTCATGTGCTACAGATTCACTTCTGAATGGCTCAAAAAAAGAGTCTTTTTTATTTCATGTTGGTAGCTCTTGCTAGAGGTAGATCAGCTGGACTCAATACCCCTTCCTGGCAGAAATTTTTCTTAGCATACATGTCTTGCTTGGGAGATCTTGATAGGAGCAACCTAGTGTGATGGCAGAGTGGTTTTGTATGTCCTTTGTGGCAGCAGTAGAATTGTAGAATCATAGAATGGTCTGGGTTGGAAGTGACCTCCAGAGATCAAGTCTGGTCTCCCTGCCAAGCAGGATCCCCTAGGGTAGTCCACACAGGAATGCATCCAGGTGGTTTTGGAAAGTCTGCAGAGAAGGAGACTCCACAACCTCNCCACCCTGCCCTTGACCCCCTCCAGGGAGGGAGCAGCCACAACCTCCCTGGGCAACCTGTTCCAGTGTCTCACCAGCTGGCAATTGACCCCAGCCACTTGACATCCACCTCTCAGATAGTTGTACACATTGATCAGATCTGCTCTCAGTCTTCTCTTCTCCAGACTAAGCAGTCACAAGTTTCTCAGTCTCACTTTGTAGGGGAGATGCTCAAAATGGGTGGTGAGACACTGGAACAGGTTGCCCAGGGAGTTTGTGACTGCTCCCTCCCTGGAGGTGTTCAAGGCCAGATTGGATGAGACCTTGAGTGCCCTGTACTGGTGGGAGGTGTCCCTGCCAATGGCACGTGTTGGAACTAGATGATCCTTGAGGTCCCTTCCAACCATACCATTCCATGATTCTGTGAAGTCCCCAATCATCCTCATGGATCTGGGTCTCACTTTGAGGTTTTCCTTTTGTATTGGCAAGGTTACATACAGGGACATGATCTCTCAGACCAGGAAATGGGCTGGAGTCGTGAAATAGGGCTTTGGGCTTTGCTTAGTGCTACTTTCAGGTTGTGAGGAAATGATACTGTTCAATGACTGCTACTTTTCAGTCTTGGCTCAGACATCTGTGTTTACATCCTGACTTGTAAAAATGGCATTGCTATTTTCTGATATTTGGGGTTTTCTGAAGTGTATGTTAGAAATGTTTCAGCACTTCAAATTAGCTCATTAGTTTGTGGCAAGAGAGAAGGGATCCATCTACATCAACACTACTTTCATTTTTCTCCATTGTGATGTTGTGCAGTTACAGAAGTATGAATTATTTTAAGTTTCTCAAGGCTTTAAACTTTCAGTTTTAGTCAGCACTAGTCTTTGTGCTCATATTGGAAGTGAGAGTTCGCTGATCTGACGAGGAGAGGGCATTACATGCATTACAGGTAACAATAGTTGTTGGAAGATGAAGTTATTTTTTCTAAAGAAAGAAATAATACATGTACCTTTTTACTGTCTTTTCCAGTAGGACATAATTTGAATAGTAACCATCACAAAATTTACTTCAAAGTTCTAGGCACAAGTACAAACTTCTGATTTTGAGAACAGATCATAGAATCATAGAATGGTAAGGTTGGAAGGGACCTCAAGGACCATCTAGTTCCAACCCCCTGCCATAGGCAGGGACACCTCCCACCAGTACAGGTCACTCAAGGCCTTGTCCAGCAGCCTTGAACACCTTCAGAGAGGGAACATCCACAACCTCCTTGAGCACTGTGGATGAACTTTCTCTTAGTATCCAGTCTAAATCTCCCCTCTGCCAGTTTAAACCCATTGCCCCTTGTCCTGTCATTGCAAGACCTTGTTAATAGTCCCTCCCCAGCCTTCCTGTAGGCCCCCTTCAGATACTGGAAGGCTACTCTAAGGTCTCCTGGAAGCCTTCTCTTTTCCAGGCTGAAGAGCCCCAACTCTCTCAGCCTGTCCTCACAGCAGAGCTGCTCCAGCCCTCTGATCATCTTTGTGGCCTCCTCTGGACCAGCTCCAACACTTCAATATTGTTCCTGTGCTTGGGGCTCCAGAACTGTACACAGAACTCCAGATGGGGTCTGATGAGAGCAGAGTAAAGGGGCAGAATCAGTTGTGAGGGATTTGTCTTATAGTAATGGCCAGTTACTTGAAAGATACTGCCATTTTTGTTTCCTAGTAAGGAAGCAGGAGAGTTGTGGTTTGACCAGGATGCTGTTTTAAACATGACTACTTAGTGAAGAGAGAGACCGATGTGTTCTAATGTATTACTGTAATATTAGTATCATTTTACAGTGGAAAAGGTGTTTCTGTATGTCCTGTGACAAACCATGCTTCATCTTTTTGTGGTTTTCCAAAACACCCTGTGAGGACTTTATCTTTTAGGCTGTTAACTCTTTCTGTGCAAGCAGCACGGCTGAGTAGAGCTTGCAATCAAAATGAAGCTCCCCTGTTAACATCTTGTCACGGTGCTGCTTTTGCATTGAAGTGTAGTGAGTCTGATCCCTTTCTGATAGCCAGGGAGGGGAAGGGTTTGAGGGTAGATAGTGTTTCAAAGACTGAGTGACTCTACAGATCTGTGATTTGGAGGAAAATGGAAACCAAGGAGTTTCTGTGAACAGAAGCAAGAGTTGGCAAATAACTTTAAGTATATTGCCATGAAGCATTCTGTGCTGGTGGAATGCATAAGCAACTGTTTGGGCTAATTGCCAGTGGAGCTCTGCTTTGCCATTCTCTTTGAAGACTCTTCTTTTAGTCTCATGAGGATAATCTACATATAGCTTAGCATATGATGATAAGGTTCCTTTGGTGTCAGCCAGAGGGGTTTCTGTGGGGCTGTGCCAACTCCTGATGCTGTGGCACAATGTCATGCTGTTCTAGGCTTCCATGTGAACTAGTGGAAAAAGGAACGTGGCATTAGTGCAGTTGAGAGGCTAATTAAATGAAATACCTAATTGCATAGTGGAAACTGAGGAAACTACTTTAAGCCTCTGCAAGTGCTGTTAAGACTTATAAAAAAATAAGACTAAAGGCAGCCTCAGTTCTGTCTCTTGCTAGCACAGCAAAGGGAAGATCTTTTTGGGTATGTGGACCCTTTTACCTTCTGCCTCTGCAGTTGCAAGGAGTTACCAGGACTGACTGATTGCAGAATGACAGACTTTATAATTCAGGCAAAATAAGTCTTGATGGAAAATCATTTTGTGCCTCTGCCATGCTCTCTCTCCCTTCTGTTCAGAAGTAGTGGGGTTTTGTGTGTCTGGATTTGCATCTGCTTGGGTTTTAGACAAAGGTATTAAGAAGTTCAGGTGGGTGTTTGCTACTGCTTTGGTCGAGGGTCAGGTCTCTGAATCGGCTGTAATTTCCAAAGAGAGCTCTGCCTGTTGGCTGACTTTGTGTATCAGGAGGACTAAGTGCTGCTGGGGTTTATGCTGCACTTCTAGAAAAGCCTAAGAGAAGGTATTAATGCTATGTGGCAGGTATGTGCCTTGTGGGAGTTAAGATACAATGTTTTCCTAAGGCAGCAAAAGCACTCTGAAGCCAGGAGAGGTTGAGGAGACTGGTACCTGGTAGAGCTAGAAAGCTTCTGGTTCTGTGAAGTATGTTTGCTGCAGTTGGCTGTGTGCTGACCAGCTTGTAGGGCTTCCTAAGAACCCCAGTTCCTCCTTCATTCCCAAACACAGTGAGCACTTTGTCAACTAACTTTAGTTACCATAGATCAAGCTGCTGTCAGGGAATTTCAGGTTGTTGCAAGGGGAAGTTTTCAAGCTTTTCAGCAGAAGCAGAATACAGGATACTTCAGTGGTATTTATGGATTCACAGATGGAGGCTGTTGGTGGTGTAGTCAGAGGTGTAAAGTAGGCTACTAGGTATGTGCTTTAACTGAAATGAGATCCTCCTCAGGACTGAAGAAATTAGATAAAGCTTTACTGCTGCTGAACCTGAATCTGCTTTAATTTCTGACACCACAAAAATAGATGTATGAGGGTCAATGGCTAGAGGAACTTCTGTTTCTTGTTCGAGATGGAGGAGGGGAGTGAAAGGTATTAGGCCTGTCTGGGTGTTGTTTTGTAGGAGAGTGATAATTGGTCAACAGTGGGACTATGTTAACCTGCCTAACTTGGCGTGCAGCCCAGGAGTTCTCCTGTGTTTGGTATGCTGAAGAAGCACTATTTTTGCCAATGTTTCCTAATATAATTGCCTTCCTAACTTAGTATGTTAGCCTAGTGTAAACATCATGGTAATTCCTTCAAAGAAAACTCAAGTCTCTTTAATTCCTTCATACCTGGTACTTGCAAGAGCTGTCTGACTAAGAGCTGGCTAAGCACCTTGATCCTGAAAGATGTTGTGTCAGCATGTGGTGCTCAGTGAGTCACAGGGTGAACTGTGTTATGGCTGATGCAGGGAAGGAAGAAGGTAAGGTTTATCTAAAAACTTGTCCTCAGAATTTCATACTGTCTTTATAATCTTTCATGGGAGTATTGAATAATTGTAATAAAGTAGGAGAAATTTGGGTAGGAAAGCAATGAAATCCGTGCTGTCTTCAACTGACAGAAGGAACAGGTTGCCCATGGAGGTTGTGGCTGCTCCCTCCCTGGAGGTGTTCAGGGCCAGGTTGGAGGAGGCCTTGAGTGAGCTGTACTAGTGAGAGGTGTCCCTGCCTATGGCAGGGGGTTGGAACTAGGTGATCTTTGAGGTCCCTTCCAACCTTACCATTCTATGATTCTAAGGTTTGCTGAAACCTTTCTGAGAGCAGATGTGGTTTATGTTTTTGTTTGTTTGTTTTTCCTTCCTTTCAGTTGATGCCGATGAGATAAAACGACTAGGAAAGAGATTTAAGAAACTCGATTTGGACAACTCTGGTTCTTTGAGTGTGGAAGAGTTCATGTCTTTACCTGAACTGCAACAGAACCCATTAGTACAGCGAGTAATAGATATATTTGACACAGATGGAAATGGGGAAGTGGACTTCAAAGGTAAGACACAGTGCTTTGGGACGGGTGGTGGCATTGTACTGGAACCCCTGAAGCCTCAGAATTCAGGTTTTGCTTTATGTGACAAAGGAAGGGTGAAGAAAACTGGTTAGTTGAAATGGGGCTCTAGTTCCTAGTGAAAGTGAGTACCAGTAGAGCTAGTTTGTCTGAGGCATCAGGGCAATGCACTCTGGAAAAAACTGCTTAAAAGCAACTTGTCAAGTAAGAGCTTTCCGGGTCACGGCAATGTAGGACTGCTCATGAAGTATCTCTGGAGGTATGCCGATTCAGACTCCTAATTATGGTTCTGGCTGAAGAACATTCTTAGATTGAATGAAAAAAAGGGAGGTGGACTGTGTAAGTGGAGTGTGTGTGCAGAAAGTGTCCTTATCCAGATGTTCCAGACCTCCCTTCTGGAGTATTTTGAAAATAGTCTTCTGTCTTGTGAAAGTGAGATCAATTCCTCTGTTGGTAATTCCTTGTACAGGATTCTTTTGGTGATCTTAGGGAGACACTTGAAGTGAAAAACACAAGTTTGTGATTTCTTACAATCATAGAACTGTTTCAGTTGGAAAAGACCTCCAACCATCAGCCTAACACCACCATGCCCCCTAAACTAAATCTTCAACTGCCATGTCCTGCATGTTTCTTCAACACCCCCAGGGATAGTGACTCTCCCTTCCTGGGCAGCCTGTTCCAATACCTGCCCACTCTTTCAGTGAAGAAATGTTCTTAACTTCCAACCTAAACCTCCCCTGGCACGGTTTCAGGCTGTTTCATCTCCTCCTATCACCTGATACTAGGCAGGAAAGACCAACACCCACCTCACTCCAACTACTTTTCAGAGAGTTGTAGAAAGCAAGGAGGTCTCCCCTCAGCTTCATTTTCTCCAGACTGAACAATCCCAATTGTCTCAGCCTCTCCTCATAAGACCTGTTCTCTTATTTACCACATTACTCCAATGTTTCCTCCTTGTTGGTCATGAATAGAAAAGGTTATCAGGTTTTCTTGATTTTTGTTGTTGTTGGCTTTTTGGGTTGGTTGGTTGGTTTGTTTTTCAATTGGATAAAGTTACTAAATGTCATTTCTGCAGAAGTTGTTAACCTTTGCAGATCCCTTTACATTTCTGTTGGGAGAGCTGAGATTTTGAGACTTGCTTGGTAGTGGTTTCCAAAGCACTAAACACTGTCCCAAATTGCCTTGTGAAGGCTAGGCAGTGATGAAAGGTGATGGTGTGTTGTGGGTGAGGCTCTTCCTCTCAGGTGGGAACAGGAAGTTGTCAGAATCCATTTTGTATGGTAAGATGATGCTACCTGCTGCAGTAAGTGGCAGTGAATTCTGTTGTTGTCACCTTGTCAAGTTTGATTAACTTCTACCTCAGAGGGAAGCTCACAGGAGAGGTTTTATACTGAAGAAGAAATTTTTTTGTGATGAGAGTGATAAGACACTGGAACAGTTTGTCCAGAGAAGTTACACATGCCCCACCATTGGATATGTTGAAAGATCGGACTTTAAGTAACCTGATCTGTGGCAAGGAGGTTGGACTACATGGTCTATAAAAGTCCATTCTGACCCAAAAAACCATTCTGTGATTCTCTCCAAAGGAGAATCTCTAATGTGAAGTAATGCCCACTCTTATAATACTTTTTTAAAGAAAAGTATTACTAACCTTTAACCAAAAGTGTTTACAAAAATGAGCAGTCAAGTGTCATGTTGATAAATCCTCCAGGAAGTGTTGATTTTCATTTCACAAACTATGGTGAAGCTGCAGTAGTCCTCTCAAGCTGATGCTCTATTGCCATGTCTCTGTGTTCTTCCTGTACCGTAGTTCAATCTGCAGCTTGGCTCTGTTGTCATTTTCACCACCAAAGTTTTCTTAGTTACAGGATTTCATCCAGACACATCACAATCCCAGGGGCTTATTTTATTTGGCAACACAAGAGCTTGCTCTTGAGATAATGACTTCAGTGTTGAACATTTTCTTTTGACCCTATTTATTACAGAGTTATTTAAAAAAAAAACATTTATTTTAGAGTTGCTTTCAGTTTTAATGTAATTCTTGCTTTAAGTTGAGAAACCAATCTTGCTTTAAGTTCAGAAACCAATCTTGAGAGGAACTGTGCATTTAGAATATTCTCTGGAGCAGCTTTAGGAGAGATCTCTATGAAGTTCTGTATATCAGAGTCTTGGGAAAGCCTAGCAAGAAAATAAATACAGATGTGAAAAATGTCAGTTCAGTGAGCTCACTTTTGGTTTTGGACAACTTCCTACTAAAGAACATTGAAGCATTCAAGTATGTGGACACTTAAATGCATGTGGTAGACAATATTTTAAGGTTTTGATGGGTAACTTAGAGCTTTTTTACGTTATGTAAGGCTTCTGAATGCCAATTTCCTTTGTGTATTAAAACAAAATGTTTTGGTTGTTTTTTTTTTTTCTGTAAATGACTTTTCTTCTTACATTTTGTAGAATTTATAGAAGGAGTCTCCCAGTTCAGTGTCAAAGGAGATAAGGAACAGAAGTTGAGGTGTAAGTATTTTGATTTCCTTCAGCAAAAATTGCCTTCTGAATATCTCCAGTTACCTCCCAGCTAAAAGAAGAAAAATAATGGAGGAAGACTCTGTTCACAAAACTGTGCAGCAGTCTGCTTTATGGGATTGTAAGAATAGTTGCTACTAGGTGGAACAGCACAAATTCTTGTTGGAGACCTGCATCTCAGGAACACAGCATGGCCCAAGGTTTTGGGGTGTAGCTTTCCTTAAGTTAGACTGAAGTACTTGAAAATAAATTCAGCCATAATACCAAGCTGTGTGCAGCAAAGTAAGCAGGCTGGATGTTGATTCATCTGTTCCCTGTCAGGCTGCAGTGTTTCCTGCTTGCCAGTGAGCCGCTAGCTGGGTGCTTCACCTTGTGCTGCTGAAGGCTTTCCAGTGAGTGGTTGTAGAGTTCTTTTACTATAGATGCTAAAACCATTTTGATTGACATTTCTAAAGTGAGGGTTTTTTCTTTACAGTTTGGTAGTAGCACCCTTTATTGTATTGGTTCTTGNGGGGCTCCCAACCACCCTTCCACCTTCTCCCCATCCCTGTACCTTACCCCAGGGTTTACCTTAAGCGCAAGCTGAGTTTGGAGGCTCTGCCAGGGCGGGTAGAAGAAAAGTGGTTAGTGAAGACTAATCTGGAAAGAGGAGCTAGAAGCTAGACCACCTGAGATGCTGTGCCCCTACAGACTGAGTTATCTAAACTTTTGGGTTCTTTTCGCAAACATCTCAGCAAGCTTATGAGTGAAATAGACATCACCATGTTACTCTTTCACAGCCTATAGTGTAATTTTCTCCATTAAAATATTCCAATTAGCCTCAAACCAGCACAGTTCTCCTCTTTTTCCTGGTGTTCAGAATGAAGTGGAAAGGCTGTTAGAAACATCACCTAGAGGACAGTCTTGTTCTCAGCTCATCCAGGATGATGTCATGACTTGTGTTAAGGCAAAGTAGATGAATGATTGCTCTTCTACCATGGCACTGGTTGCTGAAAGCTTGACGTGGATACCTCTTTTCTTTCTGCAGTTGCTTTTCGCATCTATGATATGGACAAAGATGGTTACATCTCAAATGGGGAGCTCTTCCAGGTGCTGAAGATGATGGTTGGGAACAATCTCAAAGACACGCAGTTACAGCAAATTGTAGATAAAACCATAATTAATGCAGATAAGGATGGCGATGGAAGAATATCCTTTGAAGAATTCTGTGCTGTAAGTAACCTCTAAAGAAAGCTTTGGTAATATGGAGTTCAGATTTCAA
>VWZE01008043.1:12014-47892 GCA_013396675.1 Eubucco bourcierii
TAGGGAGGTAAGATTACAAAAAAAAAAAAAAAAAAAAAAAAGAGGAAAAAACAGTAAATGGTATAAAGGGTAAGACTGTGAAAGCAGTGTGTTTCTTCTGCTCTGGCCACAGGCACTTTTTGACACAGCTTTATTATGGGAGGCATTTTTTGCTTCATGGCTTATAGAATCATAGAATGGTAAGGTTGGAAAGGACCTCAAGGATCATCTAGTTCCAACCCCCTGCCATAGGCAGGGACATCTCCCACTAGTACAGCTCACTCAAGGCCTCCTCCAACCTGGCCTTGAACACCTCCAGGGAGGGAGCAGCCACAACCTCCCTGGGCAGCCTGTGCCAGTGTTTCACCCCCCTCACTGTGAAGAACTTCCTCCTGCCATCCAGTCTAAATCTCCTCTCTGCCAGTTTAAACCCATTGCCCCTTGTCCTGTCATTGCAAGACCTTGTAAATAATCCCTCCCCAGCCTTCCTATAGGCCTCCTTCAGGTACTGGAAGGCTACTGTAAGGCCTCTTGGCAGCCTTCTCTTCTCCAGACTGCAGAGCCCCAACTTTCTCAACCTGTCCTCACGGTAGAGCGGCTCCAGCCCTCTGAGCATCTTTGTGGCCTCCTCTGGACCTGCTCCAATAATTCCATGTCCTTCCTGTGCTGGGGGCTCCAGAACTGCACACAGTACTCCTTCCAAAGGAGTAACATCCTGTGGCATACAAGCAAGTTGTGAATCCTTTCTCCAAGATGGGACTTCCCCATTGAATCTAGTGTGCCTGAGAAAGACTGGAAGTTGCTGTGCTCTGAAGGAAGCACAGTAATTGCTATGTCATTTTCTGACACACTGCACACAAGACCAGTCCCAGTTAGTTTTGTACTACAGGCAAAAATGCTCTAACCTTCTATGAAGATGTGTATTGGATTCCAGTTTCTGTGCTGGTAGAAAATAGCAACTTCAAAGATGAGTTGTGAATGACTGACTTGTGTGGTAGGCAGGTTTTCCTCCTTTCCAACCCCAAAATTTGGTTAAAGAAGCAGCACTGTCAGGTGTTTGAAATGTCTTTAGATGCTTCATGGAATACACCAAAAGAAAGTATGGCTGGACAGGCATGTACAGTCTGCTAAGGGAAGAAAAAATGCTTCAAACCACCTGAAAGCTCTAAAGATAGTGTAGGACACAGCAGATCTCTCTTTCAAATAGTGTCACTGTCAGAGGTGGTGCCTGGAGGGGTGAGTTGTGTTCCACAGAGGTGAACTCCAGGTTAATCCCCCAGTCTCTAACCTAGGTGTCTGCTGCAAATCGCCCTGCCCAAAGATTTATCTTTGCCGGGTGTGGAGAGAGCCTGGGGAGATTATCACCATCTGTAGGGATTTGACAAAGGCCATGTAGGGGGATTTGTGTCAGTTGCAGGGGGAGTTAACCCCTCGAGTGCTGCTCTTAGAGAATCACAGAGTTGAGAGGTGAATTCTGGCAGCTCTGGATTTTACTGAGCAGATGTCGAATGTAAGAATTAAGGCTTGAAGTTGCTGATTTTCACCCATGTTGTATATTTGTTGACAGCAAGCTGTAAATTCTTTTTTTTCTTTAGAGAGAAAATAAATGACACATTTTAAGGTGAATATCTGCAAATGGCACTGAATGTTGACATGCTATTTTAAAAGGTGTATTAATGAGCAGGCACCTGGGTGCAACAGTTGCAGTTGGTAGGCACTCAAGCATTGCTGGTTTCTTACTTCTCAAATTCACAATCTTCACTTCAAACAGGACTTGTTCATGCTCCTGCTCAGTGTAAGATCTGGGCAAGTCCCAAAGTAAAACTGTTATATTACCTGTGTTACTTTGGTAGAATTGAGCTGTTTTTCATGGCACTGTGTGAAAACACTTTGTCACCTACAAGGGACTCAGAAAGAGTTGCAGCCTGCAGACACCTGGATTTGTGAAAGAGCTGTTTGGCTCTTGCACTGTCTTTCAGACATCATGCTGCCCCTGCTTTCTTTTGTCCTTGAGCTTCTGCCCAGACAAATTATACTGTTTGGTTTTCTTCTACCTTTCTTTTAATATCTTTTAATATTTTGTAACCTTCTGACAAGACATTTTTCATTCCTACAATCTCTTATTCCCTTATCCTTGCATTTTACCTTTGAGTCCTATGCCATCTCTCTACAAACATACTTCTGCACCTGTGGCATTTGGCCGTTGACATAAAACTTCCTCTGACATCACTCCTTTCCTTCTTCCTTTGTGCACGAATCATACACCTCTGAACTCTGGTCTGTCTTCCTTTCTTGGGTGCCTGCAGTGTTGTCTGAACTCCTGGTGCCTTTCCTTAAGGCACTCTGCTTCTCCTGTAAAGATGGAGTTTAACAGGGTGTTTCAGACATAAAGTGTTTCGTTTTCTGTGTGAAACAGAATAGAAGGTCGTGATGTGAGATCAGAAAGGAAAGCAGAATTGTGTCATTTACACTTCTTCAGGCCCTGGAGTGTGTGGCCCTGCACTTGGGCCACAGCAGCCCCAAGAAATGCTACAGGCTTGGAGCAGTGTGGCTGTAAACCTGCTTAGCTGAAAGGGACCTGGGGGTTGTAATTGCCAAGCAACTGAGTATGAGCCAGCAGTGTGCCCAGGTGGCAAAGAAAGCAAATGGCTTCCTGGCTTGGATTAGAAATGCTGTGTCCAGCAGGAGCAGGGAGGTGATTGGCCCCTTGGACTCTGCTCTGGTGAGGCCACACCTCAAGTGCTGTGTTCAGTTTTGAGCACCGCATTACAGGAGGGATGTGGAGGTGTGGGAGGCAGTGCAGAACAAGGAAGGGGAGGGGAGGGGACTAGAGAATAAATCTTACAAGGAGTGGCTGAAGGAGCTGGGGATGGTTAGCTTGAAAGAGAGGAGGCTGAGGGGAGACCTCATGGCTGTCTACAGCTACCTGAAAGGAGGTTATGAAGAGGTTGGTGCTGGTCTCTTCTCACAGGCAATTAGTGATAGAACAAGAGGGAATGGCCTCAAGCTGCAACTGGGTAGGTTTAGACTGGATATTAGGGAATGTTTTTTCCCAGCAAGAATGATCAGGCATCGGTATGAGCTGCCCGGAGAAGTAGTGGAGTTACCAACCCTGGATGAGTTTAAAAGTCGATTGGATGTGGTGCTTGGGGATATGGTTTAGGGTGCACCTTGTAGAGCAGGGATATGGGTTGGACTTGGTGACACTGAGGGGCTTTGCCAACTGGAATGTTTCTGTGATTCTGTGAGCTCTACTAACATAACTACCTTGGGTAATCAGCGAGTCATGGACATACCTCTCAGTACTTGTGAAATGTCAATCAGTGCAGAGAGGCTGGGGAAGGTCCTGTAATTATGCTTGACCTGACTGTATCTTGATACCCTGCTGATTTTTAATTCCATCTATTCATGAGCACCTCCTTTCTTTTTCTTTCAGGTTGTAGGAGGCCTAGATATCCACAAAAAGATGGTCGTAGACGTGTGACTCTGTAGGGCACCACCCAACACTTTTGCTTTCTTCTCCATCTCTGAAGATCTGCTCAAGACGTCCAGCAATGCTCTCTGTGTATTTAAATGGAAGTATTTTTCTCTGTGAAGCCACATTTTCCAACATGAGCCTCATGAAGCCAACTAAGTGTTATTGAACTTTGATTCTCTCAATAACTCAGTGTAGCACTTTAAAGTCTGAAGGACAGCAAAGATGGAAAGAGCATATCAGTGTGGTGGAGAAAGGGAAGGGGTTGGCTTTTTAATTTATTTTTCTTCATCTTTTATAACAAGGAAATATCTATATATATATATGTGTGTGTGTATTTATATATAGATATATATGTAGCTTTCTATATGTAGTAGCTAGGTGGGCTTTAATTTAATATACTTGATTCAGAAACAAACAAACAAAAAAACAAAAAACAAACTAGAGTACAAAGTGCCAAGCAGAATATTAACAGATCAATATATGGATCATACATCCTTACTTTTATTTCACACAGTTTTATATATATAGTAGAAGAATGTAAAATTTTAACTGGGTGTTAGGTCAACTCTCTTCCTTTTTCCTGTGACTGTTCAGATGTTTCTATATATTGACTGGCTGACAAAGCAGCGCTTCTTAATTCACCTTAATGACTTCTTTTTTTTTTTTTTCCTTTGTAACACAGGAGACTAAGTTTATTTATACCTGTTAATATATTACCAGGGACTGTGTCTCTTCACTCAACGACTTAGTACAGTTCTAGTTCATAGGAGAATATAGTTTAATGCTACTGCCAAGAACCAACCCTCGTGTGCATATAGAATACTTGGATGGCTGCTCGGCTTTGTCACCTAGGAACTGGGAGCACTTAACAGCTGTCCTGAGGTTAAGGCAGATCTGCTGTTCTGGATTCCTGTCAGACACAGCTGATCAAGGTGTTAGACGCATTCCTGATTTTTCTCTTCGTGCTTAGCTTAATGAAATTAGGATCAATGTAACTGTGTAGGATTTCCCACCTATTTTATACACTATTTAGATGGGAAAAAAAAAACAACAACAACCCAACATTGTTCTTGCCATTTAAATTCTGTTGTTTCAACCACGGTAGTTTCCCCTCTGGATTTAAAGAATACTACAGGTAGCATAAATAACTGGTAATATTTTATATATATATATGTATATAGGATTCATATGGGGGGGGAAAAAATCTTGTTAACCTATGCCATAGAGGAAGAAAACTTCACACTATCTAAATTTATACCTCTTGCAGTTCTCCAGTCCTTTGCCTGGAGAATGATTGTTTAGTTTTGTTTTTTTTTTTTTTCTAGATCTGTCCATATCATGATTTGTAACGGATGGTAACTTGATATACATTTGTGTGATATAAAAGTAGAGAGCTGTGTTTTACAACTTTATATCATCCCTTCCCTTTTCTGCAATGGTACTATTGGCTGGAAGTAAAAAAAAAAACAAACAAAACCCAACACACAAACCCATTTGCTAGATTTTTTTTTTCTAATAGGACAGTACATCTTTCCTGTATAGTAGTTTTTCTATTTCAAGAAATTGTTTTATAATCAGCAGTGGGAAGTGCAGGTTGTCTGAATCTACTTCAGTCGAGCACCTGTCTGCCATAGCTGTTCCTTCAACTGAGTGCTGCACATCATGGGCTCTATCTGTGAGAGAGAAATCCAGGTGCTTGGTGTCCTTGCATGACATGAAGTTTTGCATGTAGATCGATTTGAAATGTTCCTCTTGTTTACATAATTTGCATAATTTAAAGGATAATGTTGCCAAACTTTGGTAAATGTTAATGTTCAAAACAAAACTCTCCACTACATGTAACTTTTTCCTTCCTCTGGATCAGTACGTGGTTTATAATCCCAGCCAGTGGTTGTATCTGTTCCAGTGTCAACTGCCATGTGCTCTGCTTCAAGGGGGAACTGGTCTTTTGTGAATTAAATTTTTTTTTTTTTTCTGGTTGTACATAAGTATTTGTTACAAACATTTTAGCAAATGCTTTTGGTTTTTCTCTTACTCGCTTGTGCATATCTTGGCTGGCATTCTAGAAATTAGTGCTAATGTTATTTCCTTAGGGGGATTGGAAGGGGAGGGATGAGGTGGTTTTGTTTTGTTAATTTTTGTTTTGGTTTTTTTTTTAATTATTTTAAATTTTTATTTTTTGTTTGTTTTTAGTTTGTGTGGGGAAAAAAATGATTTATGTTGAATGTTTAGTTTTTCCTCTGCATGCTACATCATATGTTGTGGGAACTATTAAGAACCTTCTTCATACTCTATGAATACAAAATAAAATATTTGAACCTTGGCTGGGGCACTTCAGTAGTTACCTGGACCCTTCCTGTTGAATTTAAAGCAGCTCTAGAACCTGCTCTACAGAAAAGAAACTTTACTGGTCATAGCTTTTGTTCCCTCTTCAATTACCCTCACTGAAAACCAGCACAGACACAGCATTTCAAGACCACTTACCTAATTCTTTCTTAAGGGCACATCTGGTTCCTTAGCTAAATATCCAAATTGGATCAAATGGCTGGTTTTCAATCCTACTAACATCAGAATGGTTGTGCTGAGTGGAAGGTGGCTTAAAGAGTAAAACCCCAAAACCTTTTAATCTAGGCAGAGAATGAAAGGCAGCTTCTTTCACTGTAGCAGGTATGTCCCTTTACAGAAGCTCTGTGCTGGTGCTCCTTCTACTACAGTTGTTTGGGCCTTGTGTGCTGCCCTCTCCCTCTCATCTGCCTTTGGTCACTATCAGTATGCATCTGCTTTAGGATAAAAATTATTCTGTCTGTGCCTGACTCTTGTCTTTCAGGCTTGCAAGAAGGACCAGAAATGTGGTAACCAGGTAGGTGCAAGATTTTACCTTGAGCTGCCCAACATCACCACCCTCCCTTTGTTAGAGCTTACACTGCTTCAGAGGTGTACATGGAGGTCTTAAATCTCTTGGCAAGGGAAGGCTTGAATGAATTTGGCTGTAATAATAATCCTAGGTGGTAGAAGTGCTGCACTGCAACCAGGGACACTGAGAGCACTGCTTACTCAGTTTGCCGCAGGTTGTATCTTTTAGTTTTGTTCACAAAACCAAGCTGAGCAACTTGGGCCAGAGACTTGGTAAAAGGTTTGGCTGGCAGGGGTAGCAGCAAAGGGCCCAGGTTTATGTCAGACTCTGACTGCACCTGGGCTCTGTCATCTCTGCCCATACTGTTCTGTGCAAGTATCATTTCAAGGAGATCCAGCAGCTGCCAGTTGTTTGTGCTCTGGTACGCTGGCAAGTACTTAACCTGGTGACTCTTGGCTTCACTAGGCTGTTTTTACAGATCAGAATGAAAAATGATCCAAATAATAGACTTGAGTTCTAATACACTGCTTACCTCTGTGGTTCACCACATTCATGTGACACCTTCTTCCATCAGCAGCAGAGACTTCTTGGGCAACCTGCTATGGAACTTTGCACTCCAGGTGACTCTCTTTTTTCCCGGGAAAATACTGATCCATGCTGTGTGGTGATGAGCACTTAACTGTGATGATTGCTTTAGGCTCAAAGGCTTCCTTTGATGCTCAGGAAGTCAGTAATGAACCATGGTTCCGTTTGAGGAAGTTTAAGTAAAATCAAGTATCTCTTTCTAACAGACACAAGCAATTTAAAATATTTTTTAATGGCTGTGTGTGTCCAAATCAGACTGCACAAACAGTCCCAGTTCTCCTCTGGGCTTCCACATCAAGCTCCATGCTTCTTGGACATATAGGAACCACAACTCCCAGTCCTTGGTGGTTCAGCTGTGCTGCTGCTCAGAATCTTTCAGCTGCTCTGCTGGCCACTGCCCGGATGTTGCCATAAACTTTTGATGGAGGACTGCCTGCAGAAGAAAGCACAAATTCAGTCAGCACAGAAGATAACTGATGTCACAGAAACAGGTATTTTGTCCTCACCTCTGTTTCACAAGTGAAGAAATAAGCCCATGGGAGGAGTATAATCAAGGTTAACCACCTTGACTACTGCTGCAACTGCAGAGTTACACTTAACAATGCTGTCCATACAGGCTGCCTGCAGAGTGCACTCAAAACAGCTCTCCAGGGAATGCTACAGCTGAAGCAAAAGCCAGAAAATCTTCCCTTTGCATGGTGGGGAGGGCTGTGGAGCCATAAATCAAGCCCTGACCTCCCTGCTTCTCCCCTAGAGCTTTCTCTTAAGGGCAGCAAAGCAATGCTCAGCAAGCTACCTGCTCCAAATCACAGAATATTAGAGGCTGGAATAGACCCTGAAAGCTCATCCAGTCCTACTCCTCTGCCTGAGCAGGATCACCTATGCTAGAGCACACAAAAATGTGTCCAGGCAGGTTTTGAGTATCTCCGCAACCTCCCTGGGCAGCCTGTTGCAGGAAAAAATTCCTCCTCATGTTTACATGAAACTTCTTATGCCTCAACTTCCACCCACTGCCCCCTGTCCTGTCATTGGGCATCACTGAGCAAAGCCTGGCTCCATCCTCTTGGCACTCGCCCTTTACAGATTTAGAAACAGGAATGAGGTCACCTCTCAGTCTCCTCTTCAAGCTGAAGAGCCTCAGCTCCTTCAATTTCTCCTCGGAAGGAAGATGTTCCATTCCCTTAATCATCCTTGTGGCTCTGTTTTGGACTCTTTCAAGCAGTTCCCTGAACTCATCCTTGAGCTGGGGGGCCCAGAACTGGATACAGTATTCCTGACGAAGCCTTACCAGGGCAGAGTAGAGGGGAAGGAGAACCTCTCTCAACCTACTAACTACTCCTAGTAAACCCCAGGATGGCATTGGTTCTCCTGGCCACAAGAGCACACTGCTGGCTCATGGCCAAATTCCCATCCAGTAGGGCCTCCAGATCATTTTCCTCTTCCCTGCTCTCCAACAGGTCAGTCCCTGACCTAAACTATTCCATGGGGTTGTTCTTTCCCAGGTGTTAAGACTTGCCTTTATTGAATTTCATTCAATTTCTCCCTGCCCAACTCTCCAGCCTAAGTCTTGCTGAATGGCAGCACAGCCTTCAGGTGTGTCAGCCACTCCCTCCAGTGCTGTCTCATTAGCAAACCTGCTGACAGTGCACTCTGTGCCCTCAACCAGATCGTTGATGAACATATTGAACAGAACTGGTCCCAGTACTGACTTGGGACCCCACTAGCTACAGGCTTCCAACTGGACTCCATCCTATTGACCACGACTATGACAAATGCAGGCTGTGGATGCACCAGGGAAGAAGGTAGGCCCCACAGATAAATCTGCTTCTCTGCACTGGAGAATATAAGAGGACTTACCCAAAATTAGATTGCAAATTGCTGTTCGTGCCATTTTAATGTTCTGGAAAGACCCCAAAATATGGATTTTGCTGTAGAGAAAAAAAAAAAAAGTAGCTTCAGTTCCTGGAAAAAGACTCTGCACAGAATCTCAGAGTTAATTGGGTTGGAGGTTACAGAGATCAATGTGGCATTTCAGATCAGTTATTAGCTTCTTTTCTGCACTTGCTTCAAACCCAGAAAGCCTACACTACAAACCTGTGTTCAACTCAACCCTCCTGAAAACATTTCACAAAGTGCAAATGTAACAACATAGCAGCTTTAGGAGGAAAGTGTTGCAGGGTTGGTGGGAATTCCCCAGGGACTTCTGTTGGAAATTCCTCAGCTTCTAGGTGTGCTGCTGACATTGTTACTGCTCTCCCAACAAAAGGTCAAATGAATACTCAGTGTTTGTTAAAAGTTGGACTTGAATGATCATTTTTCTTCCTACTGCTCTAAAAAGGTTTCCCAAAAATCTATGTTGTGTGCTAGAAGAGGATGTGGATTAGTTTTGGGATTGCACTCTACCTGGGAGGGAAGCCAAATACTTACCTGTCGGCAAGAACGATTCGTGTCCTGGTTACATTTTCTATAGTGAATTTTGTTTTCCCACCTTTCCCTGCTATTCTCCCAATGGCTCTTGACAGGTGATCTCCTTTCAGAGGTTTGACTGAAACAAGAAGAAGATGCTCAGTGCAATAGCAGTGGTGTGTGTCTCTGTAAGGCTTCCCTTGTTGAAGTAGCTGGCAACGACTCAATCTGAAGTCATACTAAAGCAGCTGTTCGGTGGTGACTGTCTGTAGGTACATTTATATTTATTTCATCTTAGGTGATCAGAAGTGAGAAGGGCACCCAGTGCTGCATAACCCTGAGTTTTCAGCCAGGGCTGCACTGCCTCCAATACTGAGCCACTGAGACTGAGGAAAGAAACAGAACCAAAGTACACACCATTAACAGCAGGAGAAATGAAGGGGATCCGATAGAGAATGCTGTTTCTAATGGGAGTCTGAGTGCCAGCAGCACAGGAAAAGAAAGATGTTTCTGTTATCTACTTCTCACCCCTTGCTGTCAAGGTTTTGGGAGGAATAAAGCCTCTTCTGCTTTAAAAAATCCAGTGGATGTATTCTCCAAATGCTCCCCATCACCTTTTAAGGTTAAAACAACCTTTACACTGATGAGAAAAAAAACAAAACACCCTTAAGAAGTGACACTTTTAAGGACAAAGGTTTGGAGGGGTTGTGTTGGGACACGTCAGAAAAAGGACAACCCTTTCATTCTGGCTATCCCTAGACAATAACCACCCCAACAGTTTGATGGCTTTCCTGATCCCTGGGGATAAGTGACAAGTGGAGCAAAGGAAAAGGGATAAAACTGTCCTTGCAAGTGGTAACACACAATTCTGAGCACAGCAGCAACACACACTCACCATCTGTGACTTCAAATGATTCTAGAAAAAGGTCATCTAATCTGATGAGGGCAAGAGCATCCTAAAATACAAAGAGATTTGTTATCAGCATGAGCACTGCAGAAGCACAGAACCAGAGCTGAGAGTCTCTACTTGTACAAACAGATGACATCAGCAGTGTTTCTCTACTTCACACACAGGGAAAGATGACAGCAAGCTGCATTTGTACGTCATAGAATTGTTTTGGTTGGACTTGGTGATCATAGAGGCCTTTTCCAACACTCAACCTAAGAGCACTACAGCCACTAACCCATGTCCTAAACTGTGTCCATGTGTTTCTTGAACACCATGGTTGTGACCCTACCACCTCTCTGGGCAGCCTGTTCCAATGCCTGACTGCTCTTTCCGTAAAGAAATTTTTCCTAATCTCCAACCTAAACCTCTTCTGGCACAATTTCAGGCCCATTCTTCTTGTTCTGTCACCTGATACTAGGGAGAAGAGACCAACCCCCACATCGCTCCAACTTCCTTTCGGGGAGATGTAGAGAGCAATGAGTTCTGCTCTCAGCCTCCTCTTCTCCAGCCTAAACAACCCTACCCCTTGGTTAGCCACCTCCTATTCCCCTTCCACCCCTACAAAAGTGGTCAGTACAGGTCTGCATCAAAGAGCCTGTACAGTACTGCAAAAAAAGGGTTTGTTTTCTCTAAGATTTAAGAAGTCTGAAGCTTTACTGGCTTAGACTAAAGCAAAGTCTCTACGTATGCAGACCACTTCACTGCCAGATGATTGCCTCTCACAGCTTCCATTTCATAATCATGTGTTGTTTGAAAGTTACTTTTACTAAGAAATTGGACTTCTTTTTCCTACTGTAATTTTGTGGAAATGTCAAAGGTATGATGCCAGCATCTTGCACTGGAGCTGCAGAGAGACTTACCTCCACTTGAAACCCAAGTATAAAGGCTTTCACAAAATCAGCTGCTTTTGTTAGTGCGCTGAGGTCCTTGGTCTCTTGGCAAGTCTGCAAGACAAGGTGCTCTGTTTGCAAACACAAGCAGGATCAGCACTTGAAAACAATCTAAGAGATGTAGTATAACCACAGAAGGTTGACAGAGGAATCGAGTGCACCCTCAGCAAGTCTGCAGATGACACCAAGCTGTGTGACACAGTCGACTTGCTAGAGGGCAGGGATCCAGCCAGAGGGACCTGGACAGGCTGGAGAGGTGGGCCCAGGCCAACCTCATGAGATTCAACAAGGCCAAGTGTAAGGTCCTGCACCTGGGTAGGCACAATCCCAAGCACAAATACAGGCTGGGTGGGGAATGGCTGGAGAGCAGCCCTGAGGAAAAGGACCTGGGGGTCTGGGTTGATGAAAAGCTCAACATGAGCCTGCAGTGTGCACATGCAGCCCAGACAGCAACCGAGTCCTGGGCTGCATCAAGAGCAGTGTGGCCAGCAGGGCAAGGGAGGGGATTCTGCCCCTTTGCTCTCGTCAGACCCCACCTGGAGTCCCGTGTGCAGTTCTGGAGCCCCCAGCCTATCACCTAAAGTAACAACCAACAGGTTTTTCCTTCGATCCCCAACAAAGGTTTTCTGCAGTTTCCATTTTTCCAAGCACTATTTGGGAGTCAGAACATTTCCCAGTGCTTCCACACAGGATTCAGGAAAGCTTTTTGAGGAGAAAGCTGGGCGCAGACCTCCGGGAGTCTCTTCCAGCCCCTGCGCCTCTGTGAGGCGCTGCCTGGTGGGTGCGAAGTGGGACAGTACATCTCCTTACCCTGATTTCAACGTTTCGCGTTTTCAAGTTAAATCTGATCTGAAGCTGCAGGTGCTCCACGATGGGAGTGAAGATCTTCATCCAGTTCTCCTTCAGCGGAGTGTACCTGTTGGCCGGCACCGGAACCTTCCGAATCTCGCCTTTCCCAGCCTAGTGGCGGAAGAAGCAGGCCGTGAAGCCGGAGGAGGCCGAGAACCGGACACCGTCTCGGGTGTCTGCTCAGCCCCGCCCCGCGGCAGCCCCTGAACGCTCGGTTCCTCCCAGCACCGCGATCAAGCCGGTGTTTCCCCGCCCGGCTCCCCACATACCCCGAGTGCCTCGGCGGCCACAGGTGGGAAGGTCGGTCTCTTGCTGGGGCGCGGCTCCGCCGTGTCCATGGCGGCAGCCGCCCTCCGCTTTTGCCGGCTGCGCTTGGACGAGACACGGGTGAAAGCTCCCTCGCCCTCCGCCTCTGCGGCCGCGGCCATCTCGATGTTCGTGGCGATGGGCGGGGGAACGCGACACGACCGCTCGCGCGAGCCCACGTGCCTGCCGCGGGGCCGCCGGAAAGGGACCTGGCAGCTGTCTTCCGCCCCGCCCCTTCCGGCGCTGCCCGCGGCGCTGCCGGAGTTCGGCCCAGCGTCGGGCCCTGCGACGGGCGAGCGGCCTGCCCAGGGGCGGCGGCATGTCGTCGGTGTCGGAACGCCCGCAGGTGGTGGCCCACGCGCAGCAGGCGCTGAGCTACACCCTGTTCGACTGCAAGTGGGTGCCGCGCAGCGCTCGCCTCCTCTGCCTGGGCAGCGCCGCCCGCGGCACCGGCGTCCTCCAACTCTACGAGCTGCGGGGCGGGCGCCTGGCGCTGCTGCGGGAGGTGAGTGCGCCGCGGGGAACCGCGCCTCGGCCCCAGTGTGCCGAGCGCTTTCCAGGGAACAAGGCCCGCTCGGGGAGGCAGGCACAGGACCGTAGCTAGTGCCGGCGGGAGGGGAGCTGGTAGAACCTCCTAATATAGTGATCCTGGTGTGCCTGTTGCTGAGCTGCTCTGGCGTGCTTGGCTTCATTGGTTGCCATGGTTTGCGTTACGAGGAAACGCCGGAGGCTCTGAACTCTGGGTGCTGGAGTCAAGAGAAGGAAAGCAAAGCTGATGGAGGGTCTAGAGCGCAAGTTTTGCGAGAAGCAGCTGAGAACGCCAGGGTTGTTTAGTCTGGAGAAAAGGAGGCTGAGGGGAGACCTCGTTCCGAAAGGAGGTTGGGTATTCAGACTCTTCTCCCAGGCAACAAGCGGCAGGATGAGTAGAGACAGCACCCCGGGCAGTTTTAGAGTGGACAGTAGGAAAAATTTCTTTACTCAGAGAGTTGTTAAACACTGGAACAGGCTTCCCAGGAAAGTGGTGGAGTCACCATCCTCGGAGGGGTTTAAACCACTTGGACCTGTGACACTTAGTGACGGCGGTTCAGTGTTGCAGTTGGTTGTGGGGAGTTAACGTCTGGAGTCGATGGTATTTAGGATTTTTTTTTCCGAGCTAGACATGCATGAACGTGTGTCGCTTTTGCCTTTTGGTTATTTTTTGTCCGGGTTTGGTTTTGGTTGATTGTTTTTTTTCTTTACTCAAACTGACCTTTGAAGATTTGCTAATTTTCAGGGGTGACAGTCCCTCAGGTGCATAAAAGACCCACGGGGTGCCCAGCAGATTAATTTTCTCAGTTCACAGAATGTTAGAGGTTGAAAGGGACCTCCAGAGATGAATGAGTCTAACCCCCTGCCGAGGCGGGATTCCCTAGGGTAGTTCACACAGGAATGCAACCAGGCAGGTTTTGAAAGTCTCCAGTGGAGACTCCACAACCTCTCTGAGCAGCCTGTTCCAGTGCTCTGTCACCCTCACTGTAAAGAAGTTTCTCCTCACGTTGAGGTGAAACCTTCTCTGTTCCAGTTTGTAGCTGTTGCTCCTTGGCTTATTGCTGCTGACTACCTAAAAGAGATTGGCCCCAGCCACTTGACACCCACCCCTCAGATATTTGTACACATTGATCAGATCTCTGTCTTCTCTTCTCCAGACCAAACAGCCCCAGGGCTCTCAGTCTCTCTTCCCAGGAGAGGTGCTGAAGTCCCCCAGTCATCCTCCACTGGTCTCTTCTCCAGTTGACATCCAACTGATACAGTTCTATGGGGATGAGGACTGAGGGTACACATGCTACAAATAACTGATTGAATAGCTTCATTATACTTGTCCCAGTGTATCAGCAGGGCTCTGGGAGAAGTTGGGATTCCCTCTGTATGACATTTGCAAATCAGAAAACACAGCAGCCTCTGGGTATCATCAGCAAACTGAAGTGCAAGGGGTTTGGGGTTTTTTTAAAGACCATTTTTGTGCACAAAGCAAGCAACGGGAAGCGTAATCTGCCTTTGATAGCATTTTGATTGTACTTCACTTTAAAATCCCTTCACTGAAATCTGCCACTCTTAGGCTCTGAAGAATCTGCTCCTCCAACCTGCCATTGTGTTGTTTTTTCCCCTGTGCTGACACAAAATGTATCCTTTTTTTAAAGATTGAAAAGCCTAAACCTATAAAATGCGGAACTTTCGGCGCTACATCTCTGCAGCAAAGATACTTAGCTACAGGAGATTTTGATGGCAACCTTAACATATGGTAAGCACACCTGTTCTCTCAGAGCTTTCTCATTTGATGCCACGCATGTCTGCTGGGCTGATGTTTCTGGCCACAGCTGGCTTTTGGACAAGATGCTGTCTGTGCTGCTTGGGCCTGGGACTCGGTTGTAAGCTTTGCCAGTGTGTGAATTCTGCACGATAGTTTGCTTCAGTGCTGTTTGACTTGCAGCTCCAAAAATCCCTTAAAATTCTATTAGGTCCTCTTCTGAAAAGAGGCTTGAAATGGGTGCATGACAACAAAGAGGTTGTGTTTGATACCTAGATTAAATGCATACTTTTAATCTTGAAATAACAAATTTTTTCCAGAGTCCTAAATGATTTGAATAATTTATTTAGTAGAGGGTCTAAAAGGGGGATGGGGATGGTGACTATGATTATTATTTTATTGTATTTCCCTTACCAGAGAACTACTGGTTTGGTTTTGTTGGAGCAGCAAGAGTGAGATGGTTTAGTCACTAGCTGAAATTTAAAATAATCAGTGGGAAAGAGCTATGAAACTCACAGCTGGATGCAGCTTTAATTTGAGGGGATCAGTCAGATGGGGATCAGTAAATGAGAGATCGTTTTATGTACTTGTTGAAATTAGATCTGACTGGATTATTTTGATCTGTAGCATGATTCATTTTGAGCCCAACAGAAAAACTGGTTCCTAAGGGTTGTTGTGGTGAATCCCACAACTGCCTTTCCAAAGAAAGAAGTCCAGAACTGAGCAATAACTTCCATACCAGTTTAAAGCAGTAGCTAAAGAGGGAGTTGAAGAGAGTGGTTGTTCTTACTGGTGGTATCTATGTTTTGTACCCACCCTGAATATGAGTTTACTTAATCTGTCCTCTCATTTTCATATGGATCCTGAGTGTCAAGGAAGATGCCACATTATCTGTTCTTTTTCTTTCTTGCCTAGGAATTTAGAAGCTCCTGAAACACCAGTGTACTCTGTGAAAGGTCATAAGGAAATCATAAACAGTATAGATGGTGTAGGTGGCTTAGGAATTGGGGAAGGTGCACCAGAAATCGTGACTGGCAGTCGAGATGGTGAGTTAGTAGTGAACTCTGCAAGTCTTTTCAGTTGCTCTTGAGAAAGCAGCCTGCAGGGTGCAGGCCGTTCTCTGAAGTAGTTACAAAGCTGCTGCAACCAGTTCTGCATACTCTGCCTTTTGAATCTTGCTTGGGACACGTTTCCTCTGAACTCTTTTAGAAGCTGCAGATAAGCAAGAGATGTTGTTGTTACAGAGGCTTGGGACAGAGAGAACTAAAAGCAGAGTAAATGCAAAATACCAGATAGAGAAATCCTTAACAAACACTTTTTTGCTTAATTTCTCCTTTGTTTGGGGTTGTTTTATTCTGTCCACTGGGGGCAGTTTGCCTTTCTGGAATGGAAAGAAAACTGTTTCTGTGTTTTGAATGGTCAAGCTGAAAAGCAAAGGCTTCCCCTGGGAAGATGAACAGAATGTGGCAGTGTATCAATAACACAAACGCTATTGTCCTTCTTACACAGGAACTGTGAAGGTGTGGGACCCAAGACAGAAAGACATTCCTGTTGCTAACATGGAGCCTGCAGAGGGAGAGAGCAAAAGAGACTGCTGGACAGTAGCATTTGGTAATTTACTAGATGAGAACTAGTCTTCTCCCTGATATGACTGCTTTGACAGTTACCAAAGGATGTTATGGAGTGGTTTATTTTGTGTTGACCAATCAGCAGGAAGTTTTGTTTTTCAGAGCTGTCAAACCTCTTTTCAGTGTTTCATTGAAAAGAAGCTGATTTAGTGATAATTGGGTTTCGGACTCATCACCTTTGGTCATCGCTTGTGGTTGGAACTGATGATCTGAAAGGTCCTTTCCAACCTAAATGATTTTATGATTTCACAGGAAAGCTTCATTATTTCCCAGAGCAAGCTTCGTTGCTGTGCCTAGAAACATGAAACCTGTGCCTCCAGCTGCATTGTCCTGAAGGAGTGTAGATGTTGCAGTGCACAGAGTGGCAGTCACTGTTGTAGTGTAGTTCAGACTCTCAAGTCTTAAGGCATCGATTCAAGAGAAGATCTTTGAAGCTAAGAGCTGCTGAAAGACAGCAGCACGCTTGATGTTTTCTTTTGGAGAGAGCCAGCTGCTTCTGCTCTACACAGTTAACTATTTTTGCCTTCAGAGCCAGGGAGTAACTTTTACAAACTGTTAGCAAGTGCATGGATTACAGGGAGAAAATTGAGAGTAAGGAAGTGAGATTGCCTGGCAAGAAGGTATCACAGTATCGCCAAGGTTGGAAGAGACCTCAAGAATCATTAAGTCCAACCCATTACCACAGCCCTCAAGACCAGACCATGGTACCAAGTGCCACGTCCAAACCTGCCTTGAACACCTCCAGGGACGCTGACTCCACCACCTCCCTGGGCAGCCCATTCCAGCAGTCAATGACTCTCTCAGGCAAGAACTTTCTCCTCACCTCCAGCCTAAACTTCCCCTGGCACAGCTTGAGACTGTGTCCTCTTGTTCTGGTGCTGCTTGCCTGAGAGAAGAAAGCAACCTCCTCCTGGCCACAACCACCCTTCAGGTAGTTGTAGACAGCAAGAAGGTCTCCCCTGAACCTCCTCTTCTGCAGGCTAAGCAATCCCAGCTCCCTCAGCCTCTCTTCATAGGGCTGTGCTGGAGGCCTCTCCCCAGCCTCGTTGCCCTTCTCTGGACACACTCAAGCACCTCAATGTCCTTCTTCAATTGAGGGGCCCAGAACTGGACACAGGACTCAAGGTGTGGCCTAACCAGTGCAGAGTCCAGGGGGAGAATGAGCTCCCTGCTCCTGCTGGCCACACTCTTGCTGATGCAGGCCAGGATGCCATTGGCCTTCTTGGCCACCTGGGCACACTGCTGGCTCATGTTTAGGCAGTGCAGCTGTAATGCTGATTGCCATTGATACCTTTGTCTTTCTCTTTGACAAATGGATTTAAAAAAAAAGTGGCCTCACATTTACTTCAGTTTTCTTTTGAGTTACTGCAACTAGAGCCAAATCCAGGTTCATCCTGAAGTGCATACTGGGCTGACTTCTTTCAGGGGCTGATGAGCTTCTTGCTCCTGTCAGCTGAGTTTTCAAGGCAGCCTTCTGCTGTGGTAACACCCAAGGCCTGCCTACAAGTCTGGGACTGCAGAAAAGTCTTCCTGTCCCATTAACGTTTAGTGCTTGAGAGGCTGGTTACAGAGCTTCAGAAGTAGTTTCTGCTGTGGTGCTGCCTGGGTAGCAAGGCTTGTGGCAGATCACAGAAACATTCCAGGTGGAAAAGACCCCCAGGATCACCAAGTCCAGCCATTATCCCTACTCTACAAAGTTCACCCTTAAACCATATCCTCAAGTGCCACATTCAAAGGACTTTTAAACATCTCCAGGGTCAGTGACTTCACCACCTCCCTGGGCAGCACATTCCAATGCCTGAACACTCTTGCTGGGAAAAATGTTTTCTAACATCCAATCTAAAGCTACCCAGTTGCAGCTTGAGGCCATTCCCTCTTGTTCTATCACTAATTACCTGTGAGAATAGACCAGCACCAACCTCTCCACAACCTCCTTTCAGGTAGCTGTAGACAGCCATGAGGTCAGTCTCCTGTCTTTCAAGCTAACCATCCCCAGCTCCTTCAGTCACTCCTTGTAAGATTTGTTCTCTAGGCTCTTCCCTTCCTTCCATGCTCTGCACTTGCTCCAGCAGCTCCACATCTCTCTTGTAATGAGATGCCCAAAACTGAACACAACACTCAAGGTGTGGCCTTACCAGAGCAGAGTCCAAGGGGCCAATCACCTCCCTGCTCCTGCTGAACACAGCATTTTTAATCCCAGCCAGGATGCCATTGGCTTTCCTTGCTACCTGGGGAGCCCTGTCAGATGAAGATGTAGGAGAAGTGATGTGTTTGTGTAGGTTTACAGGAACAGCAACCAGTTCTCAGTTTGTGTGGTTCAGGCAGGATTTGACAGAGAGGAGAAAGGATTCTGTTCATACTTTTAAAAGAAACAGACTGCCAGTTTTTAAGCCCTGTTTTTCTATTCCCTTCAGGTTTGAAACCCAGATGATACTTTAAATCTTCATTTCCCAGGAGTAATAGAAATACTCCACTCTGGTGAGACCCCACCTAGAGTACTGTATCCAGTTCTGGAACTTCTGGTTCAAGAAGGATATGGACATGCTGAAGTGTGTCCAGAGAAGGGCCAAAAGGATGATCAGAGGGCTGGAGCAACTCTCCTACAAAAACAGACCTAGAGAGTTGGAATTGTTAAGCCTGGAGAGGAGAAGGCTCTGAAGAGACCTTATTGTGGCTTTCCAGTATCTGAAGGGGGCTACAGGAAAGCTGAGGAGGGACTTTTTAGGGTATCAGGTAGTGATAAGACATGGGGAAATGAAGCAAAACTAGACGTGGGTAGATTCAGATTGGATGTTAGGAAGAAGTTCATCACCGTGAGGATGGTGAGGCAGTGGAACAGGTTTCCCAAGGAGGTGGTGGAAGCCTCATCACTGGAGATCTTTAAGACCAGGCTGGAGGTGGCTCTGAGCAACCTGATCGAGTATGAGGTGTCCTTGCCCATGGCAGGGGGGTTGGAACTAGATCATCCTTGTGGTCCCTTCCAGCCCTGACTGTTCTGTGACTCTTAAGTTGAAAATGCCATCTTAGGAGGCCTGAAATGTACAGACTGAAGGGGGTGTCTGTGTTCTGCTGAACTCTTTCTCTGTGCCTAGGCAATGCTTACAACCAAGAGGAGCGTGTTGTGTGTGCTGGGTACGACAATGGGGATATCAAATTGTTTGACTTAAAAACCATGTCGCTGCGATGGGAGACCAGCATTAAGAATGGGGTAAGGAAAATAGAAAAGTCTCTTTTCATTCCAGCTCCTCTGCAGGATGAGAAACATTTTAAGACTCTGAAATTTACCCAGAAGATATTTCTGCTGAGACTGTAACAAGGAATCCTAAGTTCAGCAAATTGAACCCCCTCAAATTCCGGATATGGATAGCATGGAGTATTTTTTTTCAGTGAATTCATGTTTCCAGAGTATTTTCTTGTTTGCAAGTTGCTGATGTTGTCATTGTGAAAATGACTAATGATTAATGTAGAAACATAGAATGGTAAGGTTGGAAGGGACCTTAAAGATCATCTAGTTCCAACCCCCTGCCATAGGCAGGGACACCTCCCACTAGTACAGCTCACTCAAGGCCTCCTCCAACCTGGCCTTGAACACCTCCAGGGAGGGAGCAGCCACAACCTCCCTGGGAACCTGTGCCAGTGCCTCACCACCCTCACTGGAAAGAACTTCCTTCTAACATCCAGTCTGAATCTCCCCTCTGTCAGTTTAAACCCATTGCCCCTTGTCCTGTCTTTGCAAGACCTTGTCAATAGTCCCTCCCCAGCCTTCCTGTAGGCCCCCTTCAGGTACTGGAAGGCTACTGTAAGGTCTCCTTGAAGCCTTCTCTTCTCCAGGCTGCAGAGCCCCAGCTCTCTTAGCCTGTCCTCACAGCAGAGCTGCTGCAGCCTAGTGATCATCTTCATGGCCTCCTCTGGACCCACTCCAACACCTCCATGTTCTTCCTGTGCTGAGGGCTTCAGAACTGCACACAGTACTCCAGATGGAGTCTGATGCTTTTACATATCACAAACCTCCCAGGTTTTTTTTCACCAGTGGCTTCATTTCATGGCTGAATGTATTTTTTTTCCCCCTTTTTCCTATTTCCAGGTTTGCAGTGTGGAGTTTGACAGGAAAGATGTCAATATGAACAAGCTGGTGGCCACATCACTCGAGGGAAAGTTTCATGTCTTTGATATGAGAACTCAGCATCCAACCAAAGGTTTTGCTTCTGTTTCAGAAAAGGTATGGCGTGACAGAGAAGTTCTCAGTAAGAGACACACTTTTTGAAGGTTTGCCAGCAATGTACTACAGGGCTACAGCTCCTGTCTTTGCTAGGTGATGGATGCCTGGGTTACTGGGGCGCAAGCACTGTGGTGGTGTGGCTGGTGTGGCAAGCAGTGAAAGGGCTCCAGCTGCCAGCACTCAGGTTTCCTTCCTTTTATAACCTGATCTCTGGGCTTCCCTGGTCTGGGCCTGGTGCAGTTGTACCTCTGCCCACTCAGCTGGTCTGGGAGCCATGTTTAGCAGAGGCCATATTAAATTGTGATGAGTGTGCAGATTCAGATCTTAAATATATCTCAAAACAAAGTCAGCCCTCTGCAACGTTTTTCATCCTTCACTCACCAGTCCTCATATGAGCCACAGAAATTAGAACTGCCCCTCAGAGCTGAACATTTTGGATGGCATATTGGCAATGAGTTCAAGAATATAGAAGAGAGACTTAGTGGCCTGAAGGCCATTCAATATAGAGAACTCTTACAACCTTTTTCTTTCTGTCTGTGACCACTGCAATGATTAGTCTGAGTTCTTTATAAACCAGTATTTATTTATGTATTTATTTGTTTTAGTGGACAAAATCCACTAGCTGATCCATGATAGCTAGAGAAAAGGAACTTCTGTGATGAAGTTCTGCAGGACTGAAAGCCAAGTTTCAATCAATACTTTTAAATTAATATATTTCCATGCCACAATTCAAAGCAGATGTTGGAAGTACTGAGATGTTGGAAGTACTGAGATGAGACAATGCAGAATTATTTACTGAATTAGTGGTTTTGATAGTCAAAATGTGGAATTCGTGATCTTTCATTAACTGCATTTCAGCTTTTCCTTTTGGATATTTGAAGACAGATATGCATTAAGTCAGAGTATGTGTGTGGAGGTTTTTCTCTGAGTGATTTCAGTTGCTGTGTGATCTTCCTGTGGCCTGGTTGAGATGTAAATTTGAATCGTAGATGGTTTGCTGTGTTTACACAGTGTTTGTAGCATATTTCCTTTCAGTACTGATTTTAAGTGATGCCAGATGCTTATCAATGTCTAAAAAGGAGATGACAAGAGGATAGAATCAGACTTTTTTCAGTAGTACCCACCAACAGGACAAGGGTCAACAGACACAAACTGAGACACAGGAAGTTCCACGTGACCATGAGGGAAAGCTTCTTTACTGTGAGGGTGTGGACCAGGCTGCCCAGAGAGGTTGTGAGGTCTTCTCCCCTGGAGATACTCAAAACCCACCCAGATGCATTCCTGTGCAGCCTGATCTGGATGGACCTGCTTTAGCAGTGGAGTTGGACTGGTGGATATAGCCAGGAGGAGGTTACTTTCTTCTCTGAGGCAAGCAGCACCAGAAGCAAGGGGAAGTTTAGGCTGGAGGTGAGAAGAAAGTTCTTGACTGAGAGAGTCATTGACTGCTGGAATGGGCTGCTCAGGGAGGTGGTGGAGTCAGCGTCCCTGGAGGTGTTCAAGGCGGGTTTGGATGTGGCACTTGGTGCCATGGTCTAGTCTTGAGGGCTGTGGTAATGGCTTGGACTTGATGATCTTTGAGGTCTCTTCCAACCTTGGTGATACTGTGATACTGTGATCTCCGCAGGTCCCTCCCAAGCGTTCGCTTTCCAAGAGAGTGAAATTAGCCTTGTGGTGACTGCCGCCTTGTGGTGGCTTGTGGTAACTGTCACCTGAGAGCCTGGGAATCCTGTCCTTCCTGAGTAGTTCCAAATCATCTGGAGATTAGGAAGAAATTCTTTACAGTGAGGGTGGTGAGACAGAAACAGGTCTTGGATACCCCCTCCCTGGAGGTATTCAAGGCCAGGTTGGACAGAGCCTTGAGCAACCTGAGTGAGTGGGAGCTGTCCCTGCCCATGATTGGTGTGGGGGGGGTTGGAACTAGGTGATCTTTAAGGTCCTTTCCAACTCAAACCAGTCTGTGATTCTATGACCTGCATACACAGTCACCTCTCTTTAGCCCTGCTGCCATGACCAGTCCCAAAGGAGCTGAAGTTCTGGTGAGTGGCAGTCTTAGTAGGGCTGCTGCCTTACACCTGTGGAAGAGCAGGGTGTAACGGAAGCCTGACTTGGCTCCTCCTGCGTGGGAACTGGCTGCTCCTGTGGCAGCAGGCTGCAAGGCCAGAGGAAGGGAAGCTGCCTCAGAGTGGCTGTTCCAGTATCCACTGTGAGAATGCCAAGTTCTCTTCACAGAAGTGATTACTGGTTTGAGACTCTGTTTCCTTGCTTGTGAAGCTCATCCATAGCTGACTTCTATACAATGATGGTTTTTTTGTTTTTCATTAGGCACAAAAGTCCACCATATGGCAGGTTCGGCACCTGCCACAGAACAGGGACATCTTTATGACAAGTGGAGGAGCTGGGAGCCTTCATCTCTGGAAATAGTAAGTGAGCACTCTCCAACCTAATGCAGGAGCAGTAAGAAACCAAACATTTAATGTTCTAAGAAAGAATCTTCCTGCAAATGATGAGTGGGTTTCTGTTTCTGACTTGAGGCTACCCAGTTGAAATGCAGAAGAAAGGTTGATTTCAGTGTCAGTACTTGATCTGGACTCTTTAGTTAATCCCTAAAAGAATGTGACAACAGCACAGGTGAATTTTGCTCTTGTCACATTTCTTCATATAGTCAAGATCTAATCATATACTTGGTCAGCAAAGTGACAGTTAGGAGAAAACAGGCTTAAAATTCTCACAGGCTTAAAATTCTCAGTTGTGTCTGAGGAGAATGTGGAAAGCCTGGCCTAAAATTCTCACAGACATAAAATTCTCAGCTGTGTCTGAGGAGAATGTGGAAAGCCTGGCCTAAAATTCTCACAGACATAAAATTCTCAGTTGTGTCTGAGGAGAATGTGGAAAGCCTGGCCTAAAATTCTCACAGACATAAAATTCTCAGTTGTGTCTGAGGAGAATGTGGAAAGCCTGGCCTAAAATTCTCACAGGCTTAAAATTCTCAGTTGTGTCTGAGGAGAATGTGGAAAGCCTGGTCTAAAATTCTCACAGGCATAAAATTCTCAGTTGTGTCTGAGGATGATGTGGAAAGCCTGGCCTAAAATTCTCACAGGCATAAAATTCTCAGTTGTGTCTGAGGAGTATGTGGAAAGCCTGGCCTAAAATTCTCACAGGCATAAAATTCTCAGTTGTGACTGAGGAGGATGTGGAAAGCCTGGCCTTGTAATGATTCTTACATTTCCATCTTCATATATTGCATGTAAAAATAATTTAATCCTCCTAAAAGCAGTGAGTGCTTTTAAAATTTCAGAGGGGTAGCTGAGATGAAGTTTTCTTGCCTATGACAAAATCCAAAGAGTTGGGAAATAAAAGGCTGTAGGAGAGAGGTCTCAGGATTCAAGACTGCCTGCCTCATTTTGTTTTTAATATCTACTGAGTGTGCAGTGTGGATGTAGCTGGGAATGGTTAGTCATTATTATTCAGAGGTTTATTTGCCTTACCTATAGAAGAGGCAACTCTTCTTTTAGAGAGGATAATGCCTTGTTTGTGTTGGTAAATTCTAAGTGCGTGGTGTGTTTTGTTTTCTTTTCCTTTCCTTGCTGGCAGCGAGTACCCAGCTCAGCGCTCGAGGAAGGATTCTGCAGGAGCTGAGATGGGGGTGGCAGGTTCTGTCAGTCTGCTGCAGAACGTGACTCTGTCAACACAGCCCATCTCTAGCCTAGACTGGAGCCCTGACAAAAAGGGACTCTGTGTTTGTGGTGCCTTTGACCAAACCGTGAGGGTGCTGATAGTTACAAAGCTCAACAAAGTCTGAGGAGAGAGCAGCACAGTCTGCAGGCTGTGAGTATGGGAGGGCCCTCCTCTTTCTAATTTAATTTCTCTCTTATTAAAACTGGGTTAAAGAAATAGAAACCAGATCTTTCTATTGAAAGTTCAGATACATGCAGTTAGAGTTGTTTGACTGATTGTGCTGCAACCACTTGAAGTTGCCTGGGCACAAGACTTTTTACCTTCTAGAAATGTGAATTGAGAGTAGCAATGAAATGTGCCTTTGTGTTAGAGCAACCTGTGATTTCAGCAATCACTTGACATTGTTTGTGTTCAGTTTAGGTACAGGGGAAATCTGTTCAGCCTCATTAAACAGTTTGGCTTCTTTATACATTGTCCATACACGTTCATGCAACGGGGACTGCTTTGTACTCCCTCACAGAAACTCTGTGTGCCACTGGATGTGTTAATGAGAATGTTTGTTAAAGTGACTTGGAATTGTTTAGTACATTATAAAAAATTACAGTGAATGCTGAAATAGTCAGGTTTAATGGAGTAAGATTTTTTTGTTGTTGTTGAAGAGCATACTGAAACTCTAGAGCAAAACGCACTGGCACATTATTTTAGTTTGGTTTCCTAACACTTTTTAATGTTCTGTTGTTTTTATATCTGTTTGCCACTTGGTATTCTGCAAATAAAAGTATACAGAGTCTTGTCTTAATATGAGCAAAGTCCCACTGTTCAGACATCCAGGGGTTTGGTGCAGGAAGGTTCTTGTATAGGTTTACAGTGTGCAGCACTGCAAAATCTAAACTTAACCTCCTCCATGGGAAGAACTTCACAGGGCAGCCAAAGTACTCTTTGTTTTATTTTGTTGGGTTGTTTATTTCAGTGCTTCTTCAAAACCCAATGTGAGAGAGTAGCCTCCATGGGAAGAACTTCACAGGGCAGCTAAAGTACTGTCTTTGTTGGGTTGTTTTTTTTTCAGTGCTTCTTCAAAACCCAGTGGGAGAGAGTAGCTTTGTTACTGAAGTTTCACCTGAACATCTCTTTGTAGTTCCCCTTATCCCCAGTGTGTTTCTTTTCACGTTGTTACTGCTGTGTGCTGCTGCCGGTTCCTTTCAGCAGACACGTCCAGTTCCTGTCCTCTCTTTGTGGATGTGTGGTGTGGGCTTCCTTAATTTCAGTAAAGTCTAGTGGCTTAAAGGGTCACTTCTTTGGCTGGCATTAGCTTTCAGCTGACTCGTACGTGCATATGCAGGTTTCAGGTAGAAGTATTGAACTGTTTCTGATGCTGGCTTACGATGAGAAGATGCGGCGCTGTGCCGGGTAGCTGCAGAAAAGCCCCCGTGTGGCCACTTGCGGAGCAGCTCCGTTTCCTCAGGCTTTGGAATGAGCAACTGGGATCTGATACATTCAGGTGTCACCTGTGTCACATCAAGCCTAACTCGGGGACTGTGCTTAACAACTAGAGGCTGCTCCGTGGGGAGACAGACAGGTGCTGAGGTGGGGACTGACCTGTTGGAAGGCAGCAAAAGGGAAAAGGATCTGGGGGGTCTTAGCAGATGGGAGGTTGACTGTGAACCAGCAGTGTGGCCAGGAGGACCAATGCCATTCTAGGGTGTATTAAAAAGGATGTGGCTCATAGGTCAAGAGAGGTTCTCCTGCCCCTCTACTCTGCCCTGGTGAGGCTGCATCTGGAATATTGTGTCCAGTTCTGGGTCTCCCAGTTCAAGAAGGACATGGAACTGCTTGAGAGAGTCCAGTGCAGAGCCACAAAAATGATTAAGGGAGTGGAACATCTCTATAATGAGGAGAGCCTGAGGGAGTTGGAGCTCTTCAGCTTGGAGAGGAGGAGACTGAGAGGTGACCTCATCAATGATGAAAGTGACTGCCAGGAGCCTGGAGCCAGGCTCTGCTCAGTGATGCCCAATGACAGGACAGGGGTTCCAAGTGGAAGATGAGGCATAGGAAGTTTCTTGTAAGCATGAGGAGGATTTTTTCCCTGTGAGGGTGACAGAGCACTGGAACAGGCTGCTCAAGGGGGTTGTGGAGTCTCCCTCTTTGGAGATATTCAGGACCCACCTGAACATGTTCCTGTGTGATCTGGCATAGGTGATCCTGCTCTACAGGGGCAGTTGGACTGAATGAGCTTTCAAGGTCCCTTCCCGCCCCTGACATTCTGTGATTCTGTGCTAGGGCTTTATGTCTGTACCAGTCCTACCACCAACTGGCGTCCAAGCAAGATGCAGGAGGAAGAGGAAAGTGCCAAATGCTGGAGGTTAAGGTAAGAAAAGTGGCAGAAGGAGGAAGCCATACTGGTGTGGAAGCCAGAGACTACTGAAAGTAGAAGGGGAAGGTGGGCTGGAGGGAGAGGGGAGCTGTAGCGGGGTGACACTGAGGCTGGGATTAGATAGTGAGAGATGGGAAACCTGCAGACCTGGCACTGTGATGTCCTTCACCTGCTGGGGAGCAGCTCTGAAACCTTTGCCAAAACTGTCCCTATGGTTTGCTAGTTCTCTGCTTCAGCAAGTGACATGGTAGAGGGTATGGCAGGTCTGAACGTGCTGATGGATCCAAAATGGACTTTGCTATATTTCTATTCTCACCAGCTTCCCAAAATCTAGAAACATTGCCCCAGCTTGTGTTTGAAAAATAGTATTTGGGATGGCTGAATCACAACTTAAAGGGAAAATGGGATGGAAATTTGCCTGTGCTTTGTCAGTCAGCTCTGGAGAGAGCGAGGTGACAAGGTTTGCACTGAGACATTCTGGACTTCTATTGAGATATTCCTGCTAAATACAAGTGGGATGAAATTGTTCTTACTAACTTCTGGGTATAGAATGGTAAGGTTGGAAGGGACCTCAAGGATCATCTAGTTCCAACCCCCTGCCATAGGCAGGGACACCTCCCACTGGTACAGCTCACTCAAGGCCTTGTCCAACCTGGCCTTGAACACCTCCAGGGAGGGAGCATCCACGACCTCCCTGGGCAACCTGTTCCAGTGCCTCACCACCCTCACTGGAAAGAACTTCCTCCTAACATTCAGTTTAAATCTCCCCTCTGCCAGTTTAAACCCATTGCCCCTTGTCCTGTTGTTGCAGGACCTTGTAAATAATCCTTCCCCAGCCTTCCTGTAGGCCCCCTTCAGATACTGGAAGGCTACTATCAGGTCCCATTGAAGCCTTCTCTTCTCCAGGCTGAAGAGCCCCAACTCTCTCAGCCTGTCCTCATAGCAGAGCTGCTCCAGCCCTCTGAGCATCTTTGTGGCCCTCCTCTGGACCCGCTCCAACACTTCCATGTCCTTCCTGTGCTGAGGGCTCCAGAACTGCACACAGGCCTCCAGGTGGGGTCTGACAAGAGCAGAGTAAAGGGGCAGAATCACCTCTCTTGCCCTGCTGGCCACGCTTCTCTTGATGCAGCCTAGGACTGTTTCTTAATTGATTACACCAGCTGAGGAAAAGGAAAGCAAAAGGCTTCTCACAGGTTGTTAAACCTTGTGAAATGGAGGAATCATTAATGTCTGCATAGCAGAGTGGGGCCAGCAGGAAAATTGAGACAGACCATAAACCCAGTGTATCTATGGAAATCCATGGCAGGATGGACTTATATCAAAAAGTCACTGATACTGGGCTGTAGCACACCTTCACATTTAGTCTCTTATCTCCAGTTTATCAAGGGCCAACAGGGCTGAAATCACAGTAATGAACAAAGCTATCAAACTAGAACAGGCTGGCTTCCAGAAAAGCTGCCCTTACATTTGACTGGTGGGAAACCATTCCCCTGTGAAGGAGGCATCCTGCTTGGTGCCGGGAATGTGCCCCAGCATGGTCGGAACCATGGGGATACTTTGGTGAGGTTCCCAGTGCTGTGGGGCCAGTGTCAAAACTGCTAAGGCTGAGGCCAGAACATCAGGCTCCCTCAGCCATGGCTACTAAGGTCTGTCCCTCTGTCTGAAAGATGCTGAGCTAACCTCTGCTGCTGGAGGATGTGCAGGTTCACTTTGGCTTGGCAAGTAAATGGCTGGTTGTGCAGTATGTTAGGTGTAGGTCTGCAAGAGCCCTGTTGAAGGATGTAGGCTAAATACTTGGTGGTAGACAAAGATTTATGAGACCCAGCTGCATTCCTTGAGACAAGATGGTTTGCTTTCAAGTGTAATATTTAATATATGATTGATTTATTTTTGACAGGAGTAATCCCATCTGCTTGTGTGCATAGTAAAATGCTGAGAGCATGTTCTGAAATTATTTTAAATGCTGTCCCTCTTGGGGTGCATCCCAGCAGGAAGAACAGGGGGGAACTACAGCTCTGCCAGCTGGGCTGCAGCTGGCTTTGAAAAGCTGTGGGTGTGGGGTTCAAGGAAGCTATTCAAGTGCTTGGGCTAGGGGAGAGCCATGAAGATGATCAGAGGGCTGGAGCACCTCTCCTTTAGGGACAGGCTGAGAGAGTTGGGGCTGTTCAGCCTGGAGAAGAGAAGGCTCCAGGCAAACATTACCAACTGCATTTCAGTATCTGAGGGGGACCTATAGGAAGACTGGGGAAGGACTGCTTAGGAGGGCTTGTAGCAATAGGACAAAGGGCAATGGTTTGAAACTGGAGCAGGGCAGATCTTGGCTGGACATCAAGAGGAAGTTCTTCACAGTGAGAGTGGTGAGACACTAGAGCAGGCTGCCCAGAGATGTGGTTGAGGCCCCAGCGCTGGAGAGATTCCAAGTCAAACTTGATAGGATCCAGAACAACCTGAGCTAGTCCCTGCTTACTGGAGGGGGTCTTGGACAAGATGACCTTTGAGGATCCCTTCCAGCTCGGTGCTTGCTGTGATTCTGTGAGTCAAAAATGCACTGTTCAGAGATAGCCTCCATTAGATTTGTGCTGTAAATAAAATACCCTCTCTGAAAAACAGGCTAAGCAGCAGAAACTCATGGAAATACAGTTTGTGTTTTGTAACAGTGCTTCTGAGTCAAGCACAGAGAAGAAAAAGCTCTTAGTATAGGTACCTGTGAGGGAGAACAGAGAACTCTGAGTGCAGGACTGGGCTCTTACTGGTATTTTCATTGCCTACTTGGCCTGCAGCAAAAATGTTCTCTCCTTATAAGAACAACTGCAGAGAGAGAGCTCCTAGTGAGCCTACATGATGGTGACAGAAATTAGAGCAAGAACTACCAAACAACACTTTTTAAAGCAAGGGGGGCTTCCAGAAGATAAAATGTCTGTTCCCTCTGGGTACTTCATTTGGAGATTGGTTTTATTGTTTTGGAAGCTAAGGAATGCATTTCCCTCACAAGTAGATGGTTTTATGACAATGCCTGATGGTCTGCAGAGAGCTGGGATTGCTGGAAGGAAGCACATGGGAGGGGGTTGTGCTGGTGGTGTTCAGCAAAGGTAAGCAGCTGAATCTATATACCTGAAAAAAAGAAAAGGGAGCTACTGGCTGGAGCAAAGAGCTGTTGCTAGTGCCTGTGCCATGCTGTGTCTCCTCAGCAGATTGGATTATTGCTTCTGCCAGGCTGAACAAGAAAACTTAAGCAGACCAAAAGCTGCCTGTGGCAGCACAGCCTGCCCTATTTATAGTCCTTCCTCCTCTTGCTGAAGACTGGCACCTTGCCTCTGCAGCCTGGAGGCTGGCAAGCTAAAGCATGTTCTAAATAAAACCATCATGCAGCAGAGCTGAAGTGCAGAGGGCCAAACCCTCTCTGACACAGCACTAAGGAGCATTCTGGAAAACCCCTGCCTCCCCCTGGGCCAGGGAATGGAATGTGCTGCTGAGTTTGATGGCTCTACCAGGAGCAACCATGCTTTAGAAGTGTGTGTTCTTGGCAGCTATCCCTTGTTTCCTGTGCAAACTATGCCTGTGGAAGAGAAAAATCTGTTTATGGTCATTCCTGCAGCCAGGATATGGGCACATCTTGCACAGGTTGGGTGGCTGGTTTGGTTTTTAGCAGGTGTTGCCCCAATCTCCAGCTATTACTGCTGCATTTAGAGAACAACGCATTTGATAAGAAATGAATCCCCTTGCTATGCCTCAGAGATGAGAGGGGCTAGAGACGCTGGACTTATCTCCTAATAAATATGCCAGTTACAGAATCATGGAATATTAGGGTTTGGAAAGGACCTCCAAAGATCATTTAGTCCAACTCCTCTGCCAGAGCAGGATCACCTAGGGCAGATCACACAGGAACACATCCAGGTGGGTCTTGAAAGTCTCCAGAGAAGGAGACTCCACAACGTCTCTGAGCAGCCTCCTCCAGTGCTTCATTACCCTTACAGTAAAGAAACTTCCTCATGTTGAGGTGGAACTTAGTTCCTGTGTTCCAGGTTGTCCTAGGACAGGACAAGGGGCAATAGACACCACTGAAGAGCCTGGCACCTTCTTCTTGACACCCACCCTTCAGACATCTAATAATAAGATCTCCTCTCAGTCTTCTCTTTTCCAGCCTCAGCAGCCCCAGGTCTCTCAGCCTTTGCACATCAGACAAATGTTCTGGTGCCTTAATCATCCTCATAGCCTCGGTTGTGGACAGTCTCTAGTATATCCCTGTCCCTCTTGAACTGGGGAAGCCCAGAACTGGACACAATACTCCAGATGTGGTCTCACCAGGGCAGAGTAAAAGGGGAGGAGAACCTCCCTTGACTTGGTGGCCACACTCTTCTTAATGCTTCACAGAATATCACAGGCCCACTTGGCCACAAGGGCACATTGCTGTCCCATGGATAACTTTTTGCCCACCAGGATTCCAAGGTCTTTCTCCACAATGTTCACCAGCAGCGATCACATCAGCTGTGATATAGAAGGTATGTGAAACCAGAATCAGCAACCCAAGAGGCATGGCAGAAGGAAGCACTGAGGAGAAAATTAAGTAGCATGCCAGCATCTGAGAATTTACCCAATGAAGTCAGAACAGCTCGTGTGTGAACTGCATTAGTTTATAATTGCTCATGGCATGTGCCATCCAAGATAGCAGCTGTAACAGAAGGGCAGAGCTGGAGCAGGGAATAAATGGCAAACCTGTAAGGCAGGCATGTGCCCTGGCCTTTTCACAGCCACTGGTGCTGCTAGGGCCATTGTGGTGTACAGAAGGAAGGCAGAGAATTAGGTAGGAAAAATAGATCTGCCCTCAGTGATAGCTTCAGGCACAGCAGATTCATCTTGCCAGTACAGTGCAGTTCATCTTCCCTAAATTATTGCCATCAAATATAGTCAATAGCAAATAGGGATTGTTTGGCTAAGCTGACTGATTTATAAGTAAGAAGCCACTAACTTGTGGCCTGCATATGCATCACTGTAATAAAGCTGTCTGACTTTAAAGTTGGTATTGACAACCTGCCTGAAAATATTTTGATTTACAGCTTTTTTATTTTCTCAATTATTAAGCCTGCATTTTCTTTCTCCTGATGCTGTGCCTGCTGTATTTTCACTGTTGGGCACTCTAAGCAGATGAGCTGCCAGAATGACTGCACAGATGAATCTCCAGATGACCATCTGTATGTCTGCAGCCCATTTTTTTGTGCACCCAAGGTATTCTGTAGCAGCAAACACAAGTCACGGTCCTTTGGACATGGGCAGCTATGAACTCAGGCAGGAGCTGAGAGCAGAATCCTTTTGTGTGCAGTGTGAAGCATGGCTGTGTAAATCTCTGCCAGGCAGGTTCTACCCAGAGCACAGCCTCCATGGGATCTGCATAACTGGGCTAGAGTTGTTTGGTGAGTTGGTGATGTGGTCAGCTCTGGCCTTGGCCCTAAAAGGCTTTCATTCCTTGCTGGCCTTTCTGAGAGGACCTGTTTCTTGCCACGCAGCCTGCCCTTGCAGTTGCACAGCACTGTCTGCAGAGGACACTGAAATGAGTCAGGAGGCCAGTGCCATTCTGGGGTGCATTAGAAGGGCTGTGGTTAGTAGGTCGAGAGATTCTCTTTCTCCTCTGCTCTGCCCTGGTGAGGCTGCATCTGGAGTACTGTGTCTAGTTCTGGGCACCCCAGCTCAAGAGGGACACAGAACTGCTTGAGAGAGTCCAGTGCAGCATCAAAAAGATTATTAAGGGAATGGAACTTCTCTCTTACAAAGAGAGCCTGAGGGAGCTGGGGCTTGGAGCAGAGACTGAGAGGTGACCTCATTCATGTTGATAAATATGTAAAGGGTGAGTGCCAAGAGGATGGAGCCAGGCTCTGCTTGGTGATGGCCAGTGACAGGCCAAGGGGTAAGGGGTGGAAGTTGAGGAGGCATAGGAAGTTTTATGAAAAGCTGAGTAGGAATTTTTTCCCTGTGAGGGTGACAAAACACTGGAACAGGCTGCCCAGGGTGGGTTGTAGACTCCCCCTCTTTGGAGATACTCAAAACCTACCTGGACATGTTTCTGTGTGATCTGCTCTAGGTGATCCTGCTCTGGCATGGGGGATTGGATTGGATGATCTTCCAAGAATCTCTTCCAGCCCCTGACACTCTGTGATTCTGTGAATCAGTGTTGTTTGACAGCTGCAAGAGTATCTAGGGTCTCAAGGGCAGTAGGTTGTATCCCCATGCTCTGACCTCTTTCTTCCTAAGCCACCAATAAGGCAATTGACAGTGAGGAGGCAGAGAAGTTTTGCAGGACCCTATAGCAAAGGGCATCACAGAAGAGTGTCTCTTCCCTGTGACACTCTTCAGTACATGATCTGGGCCAACTAGCAACTGGCCCAATGCCCTGCAGATGTGATTCAGGACTGTGGGATGAGCAGGGGCTGTTCCTAATAGCCTATATGTGGCAGCCCTGTTTTGGAGCCCAGCTCAATTTAGCAGTGTGGTCATAAGCAGTGCCAGTTTTCCTCTTAGCCAGAGAACAAGCCCATTGCTGTTTAGCTTAGCAGTGCAACTACAGCCTCTGGGACACATGTCTCTGCTCCAGTTTACTTTCAAGAGATCTTTTTCCTTCCTGCCTGTACTCCCCTGCCACCACAGTGTTAGTAAATCTTCAGTCACCAGCGCTGTGTCTGGGGATGTGCAGAGAGAGCTGAGCTGCAGAACTGTGTGGAGAAGCCCCCTAAGTTCTCTCCTCCACTGAGCCTGGCAGTAAAACCAGCCTGTACACATTGGAATTCCCTTCCCAAATCAATGCCTTCTTCCTCTTGTCCATATGCAAGAGACCACCTAAGGTTTCCAGCCTCTCAGGGTATTTCCTGATCAGAACAGTACATCCTGACCTCCTTAAGCATGGCAATGGAGCTGTTTTCTTGTCGCTGTGAAAAGCCCTTCAGTAACATAAATAAAACAAGCACAGGCAAGCTCCCCTAGGTTGCTTGGGATTTTAAGGTTATGAAACATTTAAGACATTCTCTGAAGCTAGAGGTTGTGTGGGTTGCAGTGTGGCAGTAAGGCCTGCAGAACTGCAGAGCAGTCAAGATCTGATGGGCCTTTTTGGTGTGGCAGTGATTCAGAAATAGCAGCTCAGCCTGCATATCAGGCTGCACTGTACCTATCTGTTGCCTGCTATTTACCTGTTGAAGTTTTGCTGTTGAGACCACTATTTTTTTCAAGTAAATGAAGGGTTAAGTCCCCCAGGTCCTAGCTGGTTCCATTTCAGGGAATCATAGAATGCATCAGATTGGAAGGGATCCTCAAAGGTCATCTTGTCCAACCCCCCTGCAGTGAGCAGGGACATCTATGAGGACACCTGTGAGGACAGGCTGAGAGAGTTGGGGCTCTTCAGCCTGGAGAAGAGAAGGCTTTGAGGGGACCTGATAGTAGCCTTCCAGTATCTGAAGGGGGCCTACAGGAAGGCTGGGGAAGGATTATTTACAAGGTCCTGCAACAACAGGACAAGGGGCAATGGGTTTAAACTGGCAGAGGGGAGATTTAGACTGGATGTTAGGAGGAAGTTCTTTCCAGTGAGGGTGGTGAGGCACTGGAACAGTTTGCCCAGGGAGGTCGTGGATGCTCCCTCCCTGGAGGTGTTCAAGGCCAGATTGGATGAGGCCTTGAGTGAGCTGTACTAGTGGGAGGTGTCCCTGCCTATGGCAGGGGATTGGAACTAGATAATCTTTGAGGTCCCTTCCAACCTTACCATTCTATGATTCTATGATTCTATCTCCAACTAGATCAGTTCCTTCTCTTGGAGGCAGAGGCTGCTTGCATTAAACCCCACCACTGGCAACATTTCTGTTTCAGACTATAGTGAGGACCTGATATTTCTCCGTGCAAACACTTCCATCAGCACAGAAATGCTGTTTTTTCACTTGCCACAAAGCCTCATGGTTCTTAGGTGTGGATTTTCCACGAGGGTTAAGGGAGCTGGAGCCTCTTGCCCCTTTCCCTGTCACATATCACAACGGAACCCTGCACCTCTTCTACTGCAGTTGTAGCTCTTTCTGACTCTGGTTATGCTGGGATATTGTTGCAGCCTGTTCTGCATCTGTCCACCAGAAATAATCCAACATTATAGACCTTCTCTGTGTACTAAAGGGTTTTTCCTCCTCTTCGTCTTTTGTCTTTTGCTGATTGTTTAAGATTTCTTCTCCTGATCATTTGCAGCTTGTGGGGCTCAGGTTTCTAGCAATGCTGCACCAACAAAGAAAAATAACAATAAAAAGGTAGGTGCAGCTACAGAAATCTGTTCAGTTGCATCCCCTGCTAAACCTTTCATTTTCTGAGTCATCAATCTTCCTGCACAGATGACAGAAGCTCTCCTTCATGTTTCTTTCTGCCACAGCACAACCAGGCAGGACTCTGCAGCCTGTTCAGCAGATGGGGAGAGACCCTTTATGCTGCCTGGCTGAAATGTGCAGTGGCACAGGCCCCTGGCATCTTCATATCTGGTAGTTTTCCCTTCCTGACATTCACGTTCCCTTCCTCCCACATCCTGCTGTTGCAGAGATGAGAACATAAGAGCAGCCACGCTGGGTTAGACCAAAGAGCCTTCCCAGTCCCACATCCTGCCTCTTCAGGGGCCACGTGCAGATAAATAAATATAAAATACTCTCTTTAACAAAAAAAAGAAAAAAAAGAAAAAAAAGAAAAAAAAAAGACAACTGCAATCTGGGATTTGAGGTTTAATTTACTTTAGAGTTGTCCTAGGCTTCCTGCTACAAGGAAGTTGGAGTGTGAAATACATGGTTCTGCTGAGCTTATGCACAGAAGCTAATGAGTGAGAACAGTGGATTACTAATGCATTTAGAAATAAACCTCAATTTCTGACACAATTTACTTCCACAGTCTTAGTGAGAGCTAATAATAATTAAAAAAAAAAAGGGCATGTTTAGAACAGTATCAGAACAAACAGTCTGCAGGTGATAGATTGTGTTCAGTTTATTTCTCCAGGTCCCACCTATAAATGCCTGTAACCTAATAGAGATATCTGCACTCAGCCAATAAAGCTTTGTATGGAAAGGAACCAGATACGGTGCCCAGCACTTCACCACATCCTGTCATTTAATCTGGTTGGCATGAACACAAGCTCTTTTGATCTGTGCTAACTATCTTTATCTCAGTGTGGATCTCATCCTCCCTATCTGTTATGTTAAAAAAGCTTTAATCAGAGGGTTTAAGCTAGTCTTATTGAATTATATTATTTTCCCTCCCTAAAACAAAGCTACATCAAGCTCAGTTTCCTTCTTTCCATGTACCTTGCCATCTGTATTTTGATTAAGAATGTTATGTTTTCAAAAGGGAAAAGAGTCTGTGTTTAGTAAGTTTAAAGCCATTCTAATTTAATTTGAGTGCAGGAAAAAAAAA
>VWZE01008043.1:47945-61039 GCA_013396675.1 Eubucco bourcierii
AAAGACATTTCCAGAGCATTTTAACTGAAAGGTGAGTCTAAGTTCACCTGGGCTTAAGCTGCCACATACTCAGTCCTCAAGTCCAGCAAACTGTGTCACAACATAGAAAATTTTGGAGGTTACACTTCTTTTCCATTATCTTAAGTGTCACTGCTACAGGTTGTTTGTTCATAGAATCATAGAATGGTAAGGTTGGAAGGGACCTCAAGGATCATCTAGTTCCAACCCCCTACCATAGGCAGGGACACCTCCCACTAGTACAGCTCACTCAAGGCCTCATCCAATCTGGACTTGAACACCTCCAGGGAGGAAGCAGCCACAACCTCCTTGGGCAACCTGTTCCAGTGTCTCACCACCCTCACTGGAAAGAACTTCCTCCTAACATCCAGTCTAAATCTCCCCTCTGCCAGTTCAAACCCATTGCCCCTTGTCCTGTCATTACAAGACCTTGTAAATAGTCCCTCCCCAGCCTTCCTGTAGGCCCCCTTCAGATACTGGAAAGCTGAAGGGTTCCTGAAGGTTCCTGAAGAGGTGGAACATCTCCATGGGTCAGCCTCAAGACTCTCCTTATCCTGCCTAGTGGCTGGAGAACAAAGCTGGCAGCCAGGTATCTTAGGCTCTTTTCCTGGACTCACCATCTACCTTGCAATGAACCTCTGTAGACTCTCCTCCTGCCTTGCCTCCCCATTCCTGCATCCATCTGGTCTCTGCAGAGCAGGGACACGTTACCATAAGCATGTCACTGAGCCAGGCAGCTGACTCTAACTGTCTTTTTGCAAGTATTTGTCTTCTGATATGTCAAAGGAAGCATCAGGTACTCACCCATCTTCCACTGAGTGGCCAGTGCACATTGGCAAGCAGGTACTGGTGAGCAGATGGGTGTTCTGCTTCAGTTTACTCCTCTGCACCTTCTGCTGGTAACTTGCCAGCCTGCCCAAAAATTCATTAGATGATACTGCAGAGAACCAGGCCTCACAACCACTAAATGCCTACCCCAGAAGTAGCTGATTTGGCTGAGGCTCTTCAGACCCAAGCATGCAACATGTACTAACGTCTCCCATACTGGTCCGCCCTGGTGAGGACACCTCTGAAATACTGTGTCCAGTTCTGGGCTTCCCAGTTCAAGAAAGACAGGGACTTGCTGGAGTGGGTACAAAAAAGGGCTACAGAGATGATTAGGGGACTGGAACATCTGCCTTGTGAGGAAAGACTGAGAGAGGTGGGGCCTTTTAGTCTGGAAAACAGAAGAGTGAAGAGGAGATCTCATCAATGCTTAAGAACACTTAAAGGGTGGGTGTCAGGAGGATGGGGCCAGGCTTTTTTCAGCAGTGCCCAGTGACAGCACAAGGGATATAGGATACAAACATAAGAAGTTCCATCTAAACATGAGGAGGAACTTTTTCAATTTAAGGGTGGTGGAGCACTGGAACAGGCTGCCCAGAGAAGTGGTGGAGTCTCCATCTCTGGAGACATTCAGAGCCTGCCTGGATGTGTTCCTGCATGCCCTTCTTCAGGTGAACCTGCCTTGGGAAGCAATCAGACTTGATGATCTCCAGAGGTCCCTTCCAACTCCTACCAGCCTGTGATTTTGTGTGGTTTCCCAAACTGATCTGCTTGCCCTTAGTTGAGATTTTAAAAGTTACCAATTCATGCTCTGCTTTTTAATGTCTTTGGCCACAAATGGACTTTAAACAAACTAGACCAGGAACTGTTGTGAAGTAGTCTGCATCTCAGGTGACCCAGGTATGAATAAACTCCTGAACCAGTCTAAAATGTGATGTTGCACAGCTTTAAATGAATGTGTTTTAAACACAACCTCCAGACTGTAAACACAAAATAGAGTAATAGAATGGTTTAGGTTGGAAGGGACCTCAAAGGTCATCCAGTTTCATAGGCAGGGACACCTCCCACTAGAACAGGTTGCTCAAGGCCTCGTCTAACTTAGCTTTGAACACCTCCAGGGAGGGAGCAGCCACAGCCTCCCTGGGCAACCTGTGCCAGTGTTTCACTACCCTCACTGTAAAGAACTTCTTCCTAACATCCAGTTTAAATGTCTCAGTTTGGCTTCAACCCAACATGGCTGTGCTCTGGCTGACTGAATCTCATGTAAGTCAGCGCTGGTTTAGCATTTTCAGCATGTTTGCTGAACCTCTAGGGGTTTGAGCTAGAAATAAACTCGGCAAGAGAGAATGTCCTGCATGTTTGGATGTATGTGCTTTCCAGTAATTGCTAGAAAGAGCTTTTGCTGGACACCTGATAAAAGTGTCTGCTTAGAAAAATTGAATTATTTAATGAAGTACCTCTGCTGCTCTCATTAAGATGCACCTTAAAAGGCCAAAAAGAGCAATTAGTGTTAGAAGCAGCTGGACGTGCAGAGAAAGCAATTTCTGTTGCTTTATTTTCTCCCTCAGGATGACTGTAGATGCTTATTACAACCACTTTTTGCTTTTGGACTGATTTTAGCATCTGTTTGGCTTTTTTCCTTAATCCTGTTGCTGATTTATAAACCATTTTGTTACAAGGAGCTTCTAGCATCCTTCTTTGTGCTCCCACCAGATTAACAGAAGACTCTAGGTCATTTTTAAATTGATCTTCTGTATGAGCTTTTCAAATGGCCTTGTTTCTGGGAGCTGGAGTTACCACAGCTGGTCTGTAGGTCAGGCTGTGGTGCTTTGCCTGACCCAAGCTGAGGTGAAGATGGCAGGATTTGGCCTCCATGCATGCCCCACAAAGAACATTGACTCTGCAGGAATCAATACAATGGCTGAGATACATCATAATAAAGGAGTAATTACGTTAAAGAGGCCTGTCACTTTGACTGCTTTGGAGAAAATATTCAGGATTGTTTTCTGTTGTTTTGGGGATCATGGAGAAAAATCAATAATCATTCATAGGGGTCTCAAATGAAATGGCTTCCATTAAGTACTGGCTGGCAGAATAGCATTTCTTGGATAGATTTCTGTATAGATATCCATATATAAAATCATAATACATTTTCAGAGTGGCACCAGCATAAACCAATTGAATTTTATGAGCTGTATCTCAGTCAGGTTTTGTCTGGGATGAATGTAAATCCTTAACTCCTCACTTGCTGCTTTTGCAAACCAACCAAGCCACAAAGGCATTTTATGCAGAAAAGAAATTCTTAGATACCTAATACCTGCCTGAGGGAACCACCCCAAGAAATCCCAACACTTAAAGGCACTCGCTGTAGGAACTCCACTTAATGGAATGACAAATACACATTTTGTAGTAGTTTGAAGCCAGTAGCAAATCTATAACAAACATAAACCACTGGAAGGAGACAGAGAGCCACAGTGTAGGACCAGGAAATGCTGTTGAGTACAAGCTGTGTTGCATTAATGCTAGATTGGTTACAATCTTCTACAAACAGAGAAGGCTGAATCTGAACACTGATCAGCGTGTGTTGCATTTCCCTTTCATCTCGTAATTGAAACAAAATATTGGGTTTAGGAAATAAGATTCTGGCAGAAACTTCCACCTAACATTTGGTAAATCAATTAGTCTATCAGTCAGCTTCCCTCTCTGTAGTTCCCAACCTGTGCCACGTGAATACTGAGGTAAGAATGAGCTAAATATGTGTCAAGTGTTCTGAGGTCCTTGTGGACACTTGGTGCACTGGAAGTGCAAAGTAGTATTTCATTTTGAAGTGCAGGTCTTGCTATTTCCCTGCTACCTCTCAGGCTGTTGCATTTCTAATCTTTAATTTTAATTTAATTTAATTTTTAAATGTCTTCTAAGTTCCCCTTTACCTACAGTGTGCAGTTCTATATTCATACGTGTAAAAATGACCAAGATAAAATAATTTAGATGGTGGTTTTTGAAAGCAAGAAGCTGTTATGAAAAAAGGTGAAATACTGTATTATTCCTTTTGCCAACAGTGCATAATTCTGTATCTGTGCTAGTTAAAATGGCCAAGATAAAATAGTTTAGACTGTTTTTTTTTCTTGTTTTTTGAATTTAAGAAATGGTTAGGAAAAAAATACCCCAAAAAACAGTGAAATACAATATCATTAGTAGACAGCAGGGATACCATTTTCTAGACCCTAGACATTCTACCTGTATATACAGCTCACATACAGCTGAAGGGCTCTTAAAGAATCCTTGTGTTTGCTGCTTCTCTGTTAGGGGGAAAAAACCATGTATTGCTTTTGCAGGCATTTTTGGCTTGAAACTGAAAAGCTAAACCTCTAAATCTCCTGGAGGAAAAGGAGATGACAAGATGTAAACAAGTAACTACTCCATCTTAAGATCTTTAGATATGCTTCCAACAGGGAGTAAGGAAAAAGACTCTTATTTGCATTTCATACTGATTTAATTAGAACAGACACTGAGATGTAAATCAACATATTAACAGGAACCTCACTTTTGCAGTGTTTTAAATGGGACTGAAGGCAGAGAAGTGCCCTAAAGCTGAGTAAGTCCCCCAAACTTCTGTTCCTGTTCCCTCTGTGAATACACTTTTCCACTTTCCCCAGCCTTGACCTCATCCTTCTACAGACTGGACTTGATTTTCTCCTTCTCTAGAAACCCCGATGCTGAGTAAGCTAGCTCAGCACATTCCTTTCAGGCAACCAGCCATGGCTTAATCAGCCACATACATTCCTGCTGTCCTGTAGCTGAGAACAAGCCCTCTTCAGCTACACTGAAGGATGGCAGTGATCCTATCTTAATGTGCCCTGGAGGGGACAGGCTGCAGACTTGAGTTACCATAAGCTTCAGATAACATTGGGACCAGAAACGAGGAGAAAGACGTTTTTGGCTAGTAACGCCAATGCTTTTCATGCAGATACATACTTCTCTTTTAGCACTTATCAGAAGATAAACCGTGTCAAATCAAACGTAGGTCTTATCTCTGGAAGCCTCAGATGTGTTTGTAAGATCTTCCACGCAGCAAGCTCTCTCGCAGTGGTCAAGTACTAATCCACTGCCTTTTGAACCCAGATTTATTTGCTGAATTCTTGAGGACGTACAGTGGCAGTTACTACCTGTAATACAATTAGGAACCGACCTAATGTCGGAGGACAAGGTGAGGATGTGTCAGGAGGATGGAGCCAGACCCTTCTCAGTGGTGCCCAGTGACAGGGCAAGGGGCAACGGACACAAACTGGAGCGTAAGGGGTTCCATGTAAGGAAAAAAAAATCTTCCCTCTGAGGGTGCCAGAGCACTGGGACAGGCTGCCCAGAGGAGGTTGTGGAGTCTCCATCTCTTGGAGGCATCCCAAAGCCGCCTGGACGTGTTCCTGTGCGATTTGCTCTGGGAGAGCCTTCCTTCACAGGTCGCTTCCAACTTCTGCCACGCTGTGAACCTCAGGCAGCAACAGCCTTTCTCTTGGGACACCTTCGTGTACACAAAGCATCTCCGGCACTCAGCGGCCACCTCGAAAACCAGTTTGCGCCTCCCCTTTTTCCAGGAGACAACTTGGAGCGTTTGGGAACAGCCGGAGGGACTCGCCGGCTGTTTCCCTTCTCCACCCCCAAGAGCTCGCTGCCTTCAAAGAGCAGGCCCTATTCTTCTCCCATAAGGACTGGGGCGGCTGCCGCCCCGCTGCCTGCCAGCCGCCTCTCGCTCCGCGCCACCCCACAGCCGTTGCGCGCGCGTCCCGCGTCCCCGGAACTGACGTCACCGCGGCGCGCCGGCGCAGTCGTCGCCCCCTCGTGGCTTTCCCGGCGGCGCGGCCTGTGGGGCTCGGCGCCGGCCCGCAGGTAAGAGCCTGTCCCTCCCCTTTTCCTGGGGGTTCCCAGAGCCGGCGAGGACAGCGAGATGGGGACCTGGTGTGGGGTAGGGGTTGTTACCTAGGCAGTCATAATGTTTCGGGTGGTTTTAGTGCGTCGGAAACGGGGGAGCCTTGTCGTCGGGAGGCAGGGCCTCTGGTGGCTGCTCACAGGTGGGTTGTGATGTGAATTGGAGGTGAGGCTGGCCGAAAAGATCACTGTCAGACCTCGGCCCTGTACTGTGAGCATTAGTCCTGCGTGGGCTTTCGAGGATACATCCGGCTCCCTGAGAAAGTCTTGTGACCGAAGGCATTGGGTTCGGATGCTGAGAATCGCAGGGTCACTAAATGGTTTGGGTTGGAGGCGATCTTTAGAAGTCGTCTAGTCTAACCCTGGTGCAGCCAGCAGGGACATCTGCAACTGCGGCCGGTTGCTCTCCAACCTGACCTGGAGTATTTCTGGAAATGGATGAGGCTTCTACCACCACTTTGGACAACCTGGGTCAGCGTATTACCACTCTCTCTGAGAAGAGGGAAAAAANTTACTCCATTTATCTTAAAAAGTCCTAGTTTAAAAAGTCATTACCTCTTGGCTTGTCATAACAGACCCTGCTAAAAAGCCTAGTCGCATATTTCTTATAGACTTCCTTTAAAATCTCACTTTACTGTGTCTAGAGAATCGGGACAGTGCTTCCTCTTTCACAAAGAGGTGCTGGAAGAGGGGATTTTGTTTCTAAATTGTTGGGAAGGCCTTGGTTTGTGTGTACATCTATTTCACCTGGTACGTATGTGAGCAGGGAACCTCTGTGTGTGGCCTGAGAGCTGAACTAGGCTTCCAGGGGAGCTCTGAGCCCCTGTTCCAGATGCTATTCTGTAACTTCCTAGAACTGAGGATGGAGCTGTGTGTGGTACCTGTTTTGTTAGTGAGCATAAGCACAGTTGCATTCATGACTTGTGTGGTTGCCCATGAAAAAAGGGGGTTTTCACCTGGAGTCATGTCTTGAGAAGGGTTGTACTCAGGCTATATTTGGGCAGTAAACAGTGTACATTCCTATTAAAAGTCAGGCAAACAGTGTTGTAACTGACAGAACCTTGAGAACTTGGTAACTGTAAGAACATGCAGCCTGCATGTCCAGGCCACTGCTAAAATAGTTCAGCAACCCTCTTTTCCCATAACAGAAAGGCAGGTGATACTTAAAGTTACTAAGCTAAGGTGTTTGTAATGCAGTTGATCTTGTTATGTGCTTCTGATGTTGTTGCAAAGGCGAAGATGTCCCTTTTCTTGTGCTTCGTCACAGCTTTCTGCAGCATCTTAGAAGAGTTACACTTCTCCACTGCTAACAAAAAGGCCTCATTTCTGAGACAAAATCTGGAAAGACTAGATTGTAAAATCAAAATTGAAAAGTGTCTGGCTCACTTTGTGGTTCAGAACACAGAAGAACATTTCCAAGTGGGAATACGTGGGTGTTGCTAATTGAGTGGCAGGATGGCTTTTGCTAAAGGATTCAGAAACCACTTAACCTAAACGTATAGCCTGGAACGGGAGAGGCTTGGAAGTGATTGTTAGAGTTCTTAGGCTTCCTTTCAGATATGTGGTGCAGCAGTCACACAGCCCTTTCTGACTACTGTGCTGATACTTTGAAGTGGTTTAAGATTTTTGGAATCAGTTGTTCATCTGTGTGCAGTTTCATGTAGACTGCCTGCCTTTAGTGAAGCTGTTTGTTTGCTGTTAATGACAGCAGTAGGACATCGTAGGGTGTGCATGGAATGGAATGGTGAACTGAGAAATGATCAATTCCTTTAAACACATAAAGAATGCACTGGAATGGTGCTGGTCACCACAGCTCCTTGTTACAGGAGCAGGCTCCGAATGCAAAGGCAGCACAAAAAGAAGAGAGAGAGATGATTGATTGAGGGGTAACAATGAGAGTGAAGTTTGATATTGTTAACTGTAGAGATGATGCCAAGGGGATGTGATAAGAGATTGTGAAAGCTTTGAGGCTGCAAACTGTATTAGCTTTGTCTGAGCTCTCTTTGTTTGCTATAACTCTTTGGCTGGTCTCCATTCTTTGTGCGGGCTTGCTTGTGGTGTAATGCACCACATTTAGTTACCTCTTCATGTGACCATGTTCCCCATGCATGCTGTTCTGGACAAACTCCATTTTCCTGTGCTAGGAAGTCACTTCAATTCTTTTCTTTTGGCTTCTTCTGTTCTCCCTTGGTTTCTGTTGTCCCTTTTGTGTCAGGCTGTGGTTATTGCCGTGCACTCTCTTCCTGTGCTAAGCCAGAGTGGATCTCTGTTCTCCATCCTACAAGGCTTTATCTGTCTCAATTGCTGTGAAAACTCCACCTCCTCAGATTAAATGACGTTTTCCTATTATTCCATCACTTCTGTGATGTTGCACATCCCTTTGCTGATAGTAGTTGGTCTTCTTTTTGTCAGGTTATCAGCTCTTAAATTCTGTTTAGGGAAAAAAATCTTAAATTCTATCAAGGGTTAAAAACCAAATCCTTGGGTTTTTTCCCCTGCATCAGTTAAGGTTGATGCTTGGAATACAGTGTTTAGAACACAACATCCCACAGTTACTGTGCTATGTTCAACTGAAAAAAAAAAAAAAAAAAGAGTAAATATGCTTCTAATAGTTTAACAGAATGTTGTTAGCACAGTCAGATAATGAACAGCCAAAAATAGGTTGGGATTGCTGTTCTAAACAGGGAGAGAAAGGCCCTGCATGAGCTGCAAACAGAGGAAATTGAGTTTTGATGAAAGGAAGTACTTTGTCACATGTTGTGGATCTAGTGGCTAAAGGAAACAAAGGAGGTCAGCAGTTGGAAGGATTGAAAAACTCCTTGGCTTTAATTCTGGATAGTCATGGTGCTGATAGCAGTGGGTAGGTAGTAAACCTAGGGCATGAAGGAACTGGAAGCAGATTTAGTTCTCCTTTACTGCAGATTTAGCAGGACAGAAGTATTCAGTATCGATTGCTGTCATTAACAAAACCCTGCCCTGTGTGAATGGTTTTGTGCTAGCAGATGGTCATTTGCTGTAGGAGACGTTCTTGCTGGGTTCGGTGCAACTGTAACTTTTGATGTTTTACAGACCAATTTAGATGTACAAATTCCCTACCACCACTTTAATGTTTCAGTCTTGAACTGAGCTGTGGTAGCATAGTCTTGAGTATGACAGCTTTTATGAAAAGCTCTCCCTAAGAAGCATTCTGGACATACCCAAAGAAAGCTTATATTTCAGTATCTTAAGGAGGCTTACAAGAAAGCTGGGGAGGGACTTTTTAGGATGTCAGGTAGTGATAGGACTAGGGGGGATGGAACAAAGCTAAAAATGGGTAGATTCAGAGTGGATGTTAGGAAGAAGTTCATTACCTTGAGGGTGGCGAGAGCCAGGAATGGGTTGCCCAAGGAGGTGGTGGAAGTCTCATCCCTGGAGGTGTTTAAGGCCAGGCTGGATGAGGCTGTAGACAGCCTGATGTAGTGTGAGGTGTCCCTGCCCATGGCAGGGGGGTTGGAACTGGATGATCCTTGTGGTCCCTTCTAACCCTGACTGATTCTATGATTTACTGATGGGTGTACCTACCCCATCAGCTGAAGAAGAGCCAGGCTGTATTGGCTTTGTTCAGAAGGGGAGATGACTATGCTGTCAAAGTGGAAAGTAGGACAGCTGAGAATAAAAATGTTGTATGAATTGTGCAGGTTTAGAGTAGAGCTGGTTTGTTGGATACAGATGGAACTGTAGTGAGTGTGGGTTGTTTAAGCCAAGCTGAGATAACCTATTTTGTCGTGATATCCACCATGGGCTGAGTTTTAAGTAACCCTCAAAAAACATTATTCTTTCCCTTTAAAGATAGATCAGAATAAACTTCTCCCAAGTAGCAAATGACAGGACAAGTGGAAACAGCATGAAATTGTGCCAGGGGAGGGTTAGAGTTGGACATTAGGAAAAATTCCTTCACTGAAAGGGTTGTCAAGCCCTGGAACAGGCTGTCCAGAGGATTGATGGAATCACCCCTAGAGGTATTTAAAAGCCATGCAGATGTGGTACTGAGTGGCATGGTTTAGCAGCTGTCTTGGTAGTGTTGGGTTAATGGCTGGACTCAATGATCTTAAAGGTCTTTTCCAGCCTTGCAAGTCTGAAGTGAATTGCAATATAAAGGAGAAGGAAAGATGCTGGATTCCTTTTGCCATCTGTTTGCATGTTAGAAAACATTTCAGACAGACCACTTTTCTCCTGATCTGGCAGTTTTAATTCCAGTTGAAAACTGTGTGCACTAACACAGCAGTCTTTAGTTCTGTCTTTTTGAGTTTCTTATTGCCACGTTCATTGCAACCTAAAACATTCTGTGCTTTCATGTTGAGATATTCGTTGCTTTCACTGTGCATCTTCAGAATCTCTCAGAGGTATCCCAGGGCCTAATTAGAATCTGTCTCTAAGACAGATATGATTTTCCTGTTCAAGTGGGCAGGAAGGGAGGTTTGGTTTTGCTTTTTAAACCAGCTGGCAATTATTTTATGTTAAAGCACCAAGTACATTTAATGGCAGTTCATAAAATCTGCCTGGAAATTATCTGCACTTTACCTTTTTTTTTTCTTTTCCCCTTACCTTTGTATACCAGTCTCATGGGTGTGCTTTTCTTGCAAGGAGTCTACAGAGATCTTCTCATCGTTCCCCTGAAAGATAAATGTGGAAATGAATGATTTCTGTATTGTAGACCTGGATTTTGTTTGCTTGTGTTTAAACTGTCTTAATACAGCATTTGATTCAGCTGGCTCTTAGAGCAATACCCACATTAGCACCTTGGTAAACTGCTTCTGACTGTCAGCTGGTTTAGCCTGTTTTATTCAGTCTGCAGAAGATGTTATCTTTTCCTTGCTTTCTTCTTTTCCTATTTGTATCTTTTTTGTGGTTGATAGTACCTGGTACTTCCCTTTTTTGGCAGGTTGAATGTATCACTTGCTTTATGTTCCTTGGGTTTATATTCCCTTGATTGGAGAGAAGAGGAGGTGCTTCGTGTTTTCTAAGGAGAAGTTTACATAAGTGCAGTTGGGGGGGGAAGTGTTCAGAATTTTTCAAGAATTTCAGAATATTCACAGATTTTTCCACCCATGGGAATGAATTTTGTAAGATAAATTTTGATCAGAAGAATCAATGAACAAGCTTGCTGATGAAAGTTGTTTGCTTCTGTGATGTGTGAAGTCCTTTTCTTCCTCAAACATATTTCTTTTTGATGCTGTCCTCCCATAAACTACACAGCAGATTTGGAAGCTTAGGGTCAAAAAGGGAAAGTTGTTTCTGACAGATTGGTGTTATGAAGTCATTCCACATTTTTCATCACTGTTTGTTTGCTTTGGTGTTCTTAATCAGAACAGGCCTTGTCTCTTCTGTTTTTTTGCTTATGGGTTGTGAGATTTGGTTTGCATTCTCAAAATTAAAGCTCTTGTATAGTATTACCATCATGCACACAACCACAGATTGTGTTCTGCATCAGTGTGAGCTGGCAATGTATTCTGGCAGCTCAGAAGCCATCCGTGTCCTGGGTGGCATCTGAAGTGTGACCAACAGGACAAAGGAGGTGATTCTGTCCCCTCTGCTCTGCTCTTGTGAGACCTCACCTGGCTTACTGTGTTCAGTTCTGGAGCTCTCAGCATAAGAAGGATGTGGACCTGCTGGAGCAGGTCCAGAGGAGGGTCACAATGATGATCAAAGGGCTGGAACATCTCCCCTGTGGGGACAAACTGTGGGAATTGGGTATGCACAGCCTGGAGAAGAGACGGTTGTGGGGAAACCTCAGAACATCCTTCAAATACCTGAAGGGACTACAAGGAAGCCAAGAAATTACTTTTGCAAGGGCTTATAGTTATAGGACAAGGGGTAATGTCTTTAAGCTGGAAGAGGGTAGATTTAGAGTGGATATTAGAAAGAAATTCTTTAAGAGTGGTGAGACACTGGAACAGGTTGCCAAGGGAGACCATGGATGCTTTCTCCCTGGAGGTGTTCAGAGCCAGATTGGACAAGACCTTGAGCAACCTGGGCTAATGGAAAGTGGCTGTGTCCATGATGAGGGGGCTGGAAATGAATGATACTTAAGGTCCCTTCCAGCCCAAAGGATTCTGTGAATCTATAAATAGTGTTACTACTTCATCATCAAATTGCTGCCATCCTTATTTCCCTTAGGCTTCCCTGTTTTTCACACGCTCCCTCAGCAAGTATTTTCCTGACTTCTCTGACTATTCGTACTGTCCTTATTGGTTTTTTTCTCTGTGCCAAATAAAATTTGATTAAAGGTCAACAAATTGAACAGTGAAACCTCTGTGTGGTAAATGTTGACTTCAGGAGCTGAATGAAATTTCTAACTCTTTAGAATATATAGAGAAACACTTGTAAAACTGTGAGGTAAATTTTACCTGCGGTTTAGTAACTGAAATGCAATTGTTGAATGAAGTTTAGCCCTTAGGTGTGTTTGGAGAATCACTGATGTTGTCTTGCTTCCTCCTATCCTTAGCCTTGTCATTCTGCAGGTGTGACTTTGCAGTCTGTGTGTTGATTTTGGCAGGAACCACGTTGGGGAGTTTCCGGTGTACACGTTTTGTAAGGTAGTGTTGAGTTTGTTCTTGTTGATTTAGTGCTATCAAAACTATTTTAGGCTGTTGAGTGCTGCCTTATTGCTGGCATATGCCAACACTGTAACATATCCTGCTTAGAGATTAGCAATGCTGGAACAACAGTCTAATGGAGAGAGAGAGGTCCCTCCACAGCAGGAGTAGGAACTTGTAAGTTCCTGTTGAAATGAACAGAAAACCCAAGTTCAACAAATTCTTCCCCCTCCCCGAGGCAGAAGGAGCAGACTTATCAAAGAAGAGTACTGTACATGGGCTGATGGGCAGCCTCCAGCTGTTGAAGGCTGATGGTTTTTTTTTTTTTTTCTCTCTTTCCTTGATAATTGACAGTGTCAAGTAAATACTTGGTTGTATGAGGGGAACTTTGGGGTGGTTTTTTTTCTGGTTTGTGAGACAGCAATCATAGAAAAATATGTTTTGGACTGTCTCAGTTATCTTTCCTTCTGTCTTGCTCTTCTTCCTCTGTCTCATTCTTTTGGTCTAGCTTGGGATATTAACATCTTCATTGATGATCTGGATGAGGGCATCGAGTCAGTCACCAGCAAGTTTGCAGATGACACCAAGCTGGGGGCTGATGTTGCTGGGTTGGAGGGCAGAAGGGCTCTGCAGCGGGACCTCGACCGCCTGCACAGATGTGCAGAGTCCAAGGGGATGGAGCTCAACAAATCCAAGTGCCAGGTGCTGCACTTTGGCCACAACAACCCCATGCAGAGCTACAGGCTGGGGTGG
>VWZE01008043.1:61212-121145 GCA_013396675.1 Eubucco bourcierii
TGTAGCCAGGAGGAGGTTGCTTTCTTCTCTCAGGCAAGCAGCACCAGAACAAGAGGACACAGTCTCAAGCTGTGCCAGGGGAAGTTTAGGCTGGAGGTGAGGAGAAAGTTCTTGAGTGAGAGAGTCATTGACTGCTGGAATGGGCTGCCCAGGGAGGTGGTGGAGTCAGCGTCCCTGGAGGTGTTCAAGGCAGGTTTGGATGTAGCACTTGGTGCCATGGTTTAGTCTTGAGGGCTGTGGTATTGGGTTGGACTTGATGAGCTTTGATGTCTCTTCCAACCCTGGTGATACTGTGATATTAGGAAGAATATCAGACATACTCCAGTGACTGGTTATCCTTGCAAGTTTTGATTGATAACATATTTCTGCTGTGGGGAGTTTGGTGGTTTTTATTCCTGCAGTTGCTATTGCTGGATGTTCTGATAAAGGGAGATAGAAAGGTTGGAATTTATCCCTATGTTCATGCCTGTCCATCAAATTAAGACCATAGTCCATTAAGCTCTGTAGGTGATTGTTGGATTGGATTACACTTCTCTCCCTGCATCTGTAAGAATAGTAAACCTGTATTGACAGACACCTTCTAAACAAGCTTAACTCTATTAAACAATTGGGGATATGTAGTTTCTTCTGTAACTTTGAGTATTTTCTGTACTGTATTATATGACTAAAAATTTACAACAACCATTGTTTCAGAACTCTTTTAATCAATCTAAGAAAGGGTGAGGAAAAAGACTTGGGGGTCTGAGTTGATGAAAAGCTCAACGTGAGTCGGCAGTGTGAACACGCAGCCCAGACAGCAGCTCTGTCATGGGCTGCAGCAAGAGCAGTGTGGCCAGCAGTGCAAGGGAGGGGATTCTGCCTCTTTATTCTGCTCTCCTGAGACCCCACCTGGACTACTGTGTGCTGTTCTGGAGCCTCCAACACAAGAAGGACATTGAATTGTTGGAATGAGTCCAGAGGAGGTCACAAAGATGCTCAGAGGGCTGAAGCAGCTCTGCTATGAGGACAGGCTACGAGAGTTTGAGGCTCTTCTACTGGAGAAGGCTTTGAGGATACCTTGTAGTAGCCTTCCAGTATCTGAAGGGACCCTAGAGGAGATCTGGGGAGGGACAACTTACAAGGTCTTGTAATGACAGGACAAGGAGTAATGGATTTAAACTGGCAGAGGGGAGATTTAAACTGGATGTTAGGAGGAAGTTCTTGACAGTGAGGGTGGTGAAACACTGGAATGGGTTGTCCAGGGAGGTTGTGGCTGCTCCCTCCCTGGAGGTGTTCAAGGCCAGATTGGATGAGGCCTTGAGTGACCTGTTCTAGTGGGAGGTGTCCCTGCCTATGGTGGGATGTTGGAACTAGATGATCTTTGAGGTCCCTTCCAATCTTACCGTTCTATGATTATAATCCAAGTGGCCAGGACAGAACTAAACACAAACAATGCTCTCTTAAATGGAAAAACTAATTGTAGTGATATTTTGCCTTTATGGAGGCAGTGTCACAGAATCACAGTGTCAGGACCCCAAAAGATCATCCAGTCCAACCCCCCTGCAGAGCAGGATCACCTATGCCAGATCACACAGGAATGCATCCAGGTGGGTTTTGAATATCTTCAGAGAGGGAGATTTCATAACCCCTCTCACAGCCTGTCCCAGTGTTCTGTCATCCTCACAGGGAAAAACTTTTCCTCATGTTTCCATGAAACTTCCTATGCCTCAACTCCCACCCATTGTCCCTTGTCCTGCCATTGGGCATGACTAAGCAGAGCCTGGCTCCAACCTCTTGACACTCACCCTTTACATGTTTGTAAACACGAATGAAGTCACCTCTCAGTCTCCTCTGCAAGCTAAAGAGCTCCAGATCCCTCAGTCTCTCCTCACAAGAGAGATGTTCCACTAAATGATGTTAATCATTTTTGTGGCTCTGTGCTGGACTTTTCCAAACCATTCCCTGAGGTCCTTCTTGAACTGAGGGACCCAGAACTGGACACAATATTCCACATACAGCCTCACCAGCAGAGGTTGAGGAGAACCTCTCTTGACCTACTAACCACACCCCAGAACACCGTTGGCCTTCTTGGCCACAAGAACACATTGCTGGATCATGATCAACCTTCCATGCACTAGGACCCCCAGGTCCTTTTCCCCTTTGCTGCCTTCCAACAGGTCAGTCCTCAGCCTACACTGATCCCTGAGGTTGTTCTTTCCCAGGTGCCAGACTCTACACTTGCCCTTGTTGAATTTCATTCGATTTCTCCTTGCCCAGTTCTCCATCCTGTCTGAATCTGCCTCAGCTTTCTTCTGGGGGCAGTATTATGTAGGTTCAGCTATGCTTTTTAGCCTAGGTGTGCTGCTGCTGGCTGGAACAGTGTTTACATGTGTGAGTTAAATGGTGGGGTGGGGAGGGGACCTTCAATGTGTCGTCGTTAGCGCTCTGATTCTGTAGGTTATGTGGAAACCAGCTCTACCCAGGATGAAAAGTCATGCAGCTGAGCAGGATAATAATTCTGAACTGTGCAAACAGCAATGATGAAACTGGGCTGCTTAACTGGCTGATAGTTCTGAAATCACACTGGTACAGTTAAAACAGGAGTTGCAGACAAAGCTTGAGTAGCACCAGACTGTTTTTCCTCCCTATCTTCCTCCTGTTTGACCTCCAGGAGACGATATAAATAAAAAAGAAATACCTCTCACACATACCTTGCTCTTGCCAGGAAAAGGGAAAGATCAAATCATTATCTAAAACGAACTGCAGTGATGTGACAGCTGTTTGCCGTTTCCTTGCTGTTTGCACTTAGTGTTTGTAGATAAAGTGCAGTTTCTACCATTTATGTGCCCACCCTCTGTACACAGCAGCAGGGTAGTGGGATTATCAGATCCTAAGTAGGAAGTACTACAGTGATCCAGGTGCTCCCACTGTTCTTAATACAGCTCACCAAGTGAGCAGAAATGTCACAGAGTCATAGAATGGTAGGAGTGGAAGGGAAGTGACCTCTGGAAGTCACTGAGACCAACACCCCTGCCAAGGCAGATTCACTTACAGCAGGTTGCACAGGAATGTGTCCAGGTGGGGTTTGAGTGTCTGTCGAGATGGAGACTCCACTACCTCTCTGGACAGCCTGTTCTAGTGCTCTACCACCCTTAAATTAAAAGTTCCTCCTCATGTTAGATGGAGCTTCTTCTGTTGAAGTCTGTGCCCCTTACCCCTTGTCCTGTTACTGAGTGCTGCTGAAAAAAGCCTGGTCCTGTCCTCCTGACACATACCCTTTAAGTATTTACAAGCATTGATGAGATTCCCCCCTCAGTCTTCTCTTTCCCGGACTAAAAAGTCCTAACTCTGTCTCCTTGTAAGCAAGATGTTCTAATCCCCTAATCATCTTTGTAGCCTTTTTCTCTGCCTTCTTCAGCAAGTCCCTGTCCTTGAACTGGGGATCCCAAAAGTGGACAAAGTATTTTAGAGGTGGCCTCACAAGTGCAGAGCAGAGCGAGAGGAGAACCTCACTTGACCTGCTGGCCACGCTCTTCTTGACGCCCCCCAGGATGCCACTGCCTTCTTGGCCACAAAATAATTTATTTTTCTCTTCTTTCGTTATGATGTTGCTCAGTCAGTAGAAGTTGTAGAAAATAACCTAACTTTCATAGAATGGTAAGGTTGGAAGGGACCTCAAGGATCATCTAGTTCCAACCCCCTGCCATAGGCAGGGACACCTCCCACTAGTACAACTCACTCAAGGCCTCCTCCAATCTGGCCTTGAACACCTCCAGGGAGGGAGCAGCCACAACCTCCCTGGGCAACCTGTGCCAGTGCCTCACCACCCTCACTGGAAAGAACTTCCTCCTAATATCCAGTCTAAATCTCCCTTCTGTCAGTTTAAACCCATTGCCCCTTGTCCTGTCATGGCAAGACCTTGTCAATAGTCCCTCCCCAGCCTTCCTGTAGGCCCCCTTCAGATACTGGAAGGCTGCTATCAGGTCCGCTCGAAGCCTTCTCTTCTCCATGCTGCAGAGCCCAAACTCTCTCAGCCTGTCCTCATAGCAGAGCTGCTGCAGCCCTCTGATCATCCTCGTGGAGCTTTAAGTACCATTAATTCCCTGAGACTAATGGTGGTGTATGATTTGAGAGGAATGAAAGATATTGATTGTAAAGCAGCAGCCAGATGGCTTGGTGAGAACCATGCCATGTTACCATGAATGCTGGATCCCAAAAAAAAAAAAAAAAAAAAGAGCTTTGAGACTTTCTGCACTTTTCCTTTTCTCAGAGTTGTTGTGCATAGATGTTTTTGAGATTTCCAGAGTGTTCTGAAATCCCCAAACCATAGGGAATTCAGGAAAAAATTGATACAGGGTTCACACAAAGGATTTCTTGGACCAGCGCTTAAATTTAGCACTGGAAGATGTAACTGAACCTGACTTAACTGGTACTCTGTAACTGCTCTAAAGCTGAAGTAATGTCTAGTTTGGTTTTTTTTGCCTTTTTTTTTTTAGTGGCCTGCCTGTTACTTGGTGTAGCTCTTTATATGCTGTGATTTATAGAGCACTTCCCTTAAACAAGCAAATAATTTCTTTCTATCACAGACCATAAAAGCTAAATACTGGTATGGGGCTGTGAGGAGGGTAGGTGCTGCAGTTGTGTCATTTGTAACACTCCTTTGTGCCATTTTGCACAGCAGTTAGGAGATACTTCTGAAGCTACAGGACCTTTAGCTGTGTCACTGTTGACATTATCTGCTACACCTCTTCAGAATTAGGCATTTCTTAGTGAATGCTAATGCTTTGTGTAGTAGAACTCAGTCTTTTGACTCTGCAGGGCCTTAATGAAGAAGGATGATTAGTTCTGTTTCCTCTTCCCAGATGGAAATGTCAGAAGATGACACTAACACGGAAGAATACCCCACTGAAATCCATGATTATCTTGTATCCTTTGAAAAATCTCTTGGTTCTGTAGATGAGATGCTGAAGACAATGATGTCAGTTCCTAGGAGTGAGCTTCTCCAAAAGGTAAAACAATCTGGCTTTGAACAGGTCTTCTGTTACTAACCCAAGAATCCTTGGGAAGCCAAATACAAATAAAAGGGTGTGTTAGACTAGCCACCACACTGGGAAATAACAACTATGACACTTCCTACCTTTGATACCTAAAATATTTTAAGTTCTTACATTTCCAAAGTATTCAGATGATCTTACAAATGAAACAATGGAGGATGGGCTTTTTCAAGCTGAAAAGTCATGATCTTACCAGTGAGTCATTTAGGCAGAGGACATTCTAGCTTATTCTTGACCTTCCTTGATGCATGCTGGGTGCTCTTTCGTCAAGGGGAGGTCATTCATGTTTTATAGACCTTTTCATGACAGACTAAATGGAACTTGGTATACCCAGAAGGAACTTCAGGTGAATTGACAGTGGTCAGAACTGATCTGATTCTAGAAGTCTAGGCTTGCAGAACCTGGCACTTGTGTCCTCAAGTTAAGTTATAAAGCATAAGTCTGTAAAATGTGTTTGGGTGTTTTTTTCAGGGCATAGAAGCAGAGCAGGGTACTGCCCAAAGACTTCATACAAGAATCACAGAATGGTAAGGTTGGAAGGGACTTCAAGGATCATCTAGTTCCAACTCCCTGCCATAGGCAGGGACACCTCCCACTAGGACAGGTTACTCAAGGCCTCGTACAGCCTGGCCTTCAACACTTCCAGGGAGGAAGCAGCCACAACCTTCCTGGGCAACCTGTGCCAGTGTCTCACCACCCTCACTGTCAAGAACTTCCTCCTAACATCCAGTCTAAATCTTCCCTCTGCCAGTTCAAACCCATTGCCCCTTGTCCTGTCATTACAAGACCTTGTAAATAGTCCCTCCCCAGCCTTCCTGTAGACCCCCTTCAGATACTGGAAGACTATCAGGTCTCCTGGAAGCCTTCTCTTCTCCATGCTGCAGAGCCCCAACTCTCTCAGCCTGTCCTCATAGGAGAGCTGCTCCAGCCCTCTCATCATCTTTGTGGTCTCTTCTGGACCCGTTCCAACACTTCCATGTCCTTCCTGTGCTGAGGGCTCCAGAACTGCACACAGTAGTCCAGGTGGGGTCTGACGAGAGCAGAGTAAAGGGGCAGAATCCCTTGCTCTTGATGCAGCCCAGGACTCAGTTGCTGTTTGGGCTGCATGCACACACTGCAGGCTCATGTTGAGCTTTTCATCAACCCAGACTCCAAGGTCCTTTTCCTCAGGGCTGCTCTCCAGCCATTCACCACCCAGTCTGGATTTGTGCTTGGGATTGTGCCTACCCAGGTGCAGGACCTTACACTTGGCCTTGTGAATTTCATGATGTTGGCCTGGGTCCACCTCTCCAACCTGTCCAGGTCCCTCTGGATGGATCCCTGACCTCTGGCAAGTCAACTGTGCCACACAGCTTGGTGTCATCTGCAAACTTGCTGAGGGTGCACTGATTCCTGTGTCCATGTCAGTGACAAAGATGTTAAACAGCACTGGTCCCAGCACTGACCCCTGAGGGACACCACCCGGACACACTGGTCTCCGGGTGGACATTGTGCCCTTGATCACCACTCTCTGTGTGTGACCATCCAGCCAATTCCTTATCCAGTGAGTGGTCTGCCCAAGCCTCTCTGTCTTTTAACATTGAAAACCTAACAGAAAATTTCTTTCTGTAGGGCAAGAAAAAGCCAGCACTTGAGGAAACTTCTTTATCCTCTGAGTATTCTAACACAAATAAATTACAAAGAAAACAGCCTTGACAACCCTGATCTTTTGACAGTGTCCATGTTAGGACTAGCGAGCTGTACAATGATGTTATCAGTGTTTCTGGAAATACTAAAGGACTAAAATAATAAATTGACTTTGACAACCAAGGGAAAAAACCTCATTACCTTTGTTCCTCATTTGCTTTACAGCCCTAAGTATTCCAGCATGCAATGAAGACAGTCTACTATGCTGTAAATGCTCATTGATTGTCTGCAGTGTACTGTAGTCACATTTGAGCTTCAGCTTGGCTTTTGGTTTTTTTTCCCCCATTGATAGCAACAACTATTTTGAATTAAGTTTCTGTGGAAGAATAAGGATTTATTTCTGACTCTGGGAAGAGTAGATGAAGAGCTACAGGCCAAGAGATTGTTGTGCTTTTGGCCATGTGTGAATGCAGCACTTAACATCAAGCTGGAAAAAGGATGCTAATACTTGCAGAGGAGAGAATGGTTCTGTGATGGCAGAGAAATGGGCACTCTCAATCCACTTGTGAAGCAAAAATGGGCTCATTCAATGTGTATTTGTTTCTGAATGCATTCACCGTTGAAAAATGTGCATGTTACTAAAATGTTCAGGTGTGTGTTGTTTGGTTTTTCTCGTTCTAGTTAGACCCTCTTGAGCAAGCAAAGTTGGATCTGGTTTCGGTGTACACACTGAATTCAATGTTCTGGGGTGAGTGTGTGGTAGGACGAACAAGTAGTATTTATGATACTTAGGAGGAAGTTCTTTACAGTGAGGGTGGTGAGACACTGGAACAGGTTGCCCAGGGAGGTCGTGGATGCTCCCTCCCTGGAGGTGTTCAAGACCAGATTGGATGAGGCCTTGAGTAACCTGTACTAGTGGAAGGTGTCCCTGCCTATGGCAGGGGGTTGGAACTAGATGATCCTTGAGGTCCCTTCCAACCTTACCATTCTGTGATTCTATGATTCTACGATTGCTATCAAACACCTTCTAGACAACTGCAAACCTTAGATAATCAGGTTTCAAACCAAATAATTAGAAACTTGAAATCACCCTGAGAGACAAATTACTGCTATCTGTAGAGTGAGCGATGTTAAAACTCTAAATCAACAATGGATATTCACAAAATCTGACTTTGTACGTGCATGAGGATCTGTTGTTCGCGACAGCATCTCGTGTCCTTTTAAGGACACAAAGTTTAACCATGTTAACTGTATTGGGTTGAGGGATATTTTTAGCTGAAATACTTGATGATAATAGTTTGTCAGATGCTTAACACAGTAAACTCCAATTCATATTAATGTTTTTTTATGTGTGCTCAGTCGTGACAACCTTCAGTTTCAAAAATAACCCATGTTTTTTTTCTTGTAGTATACTTGGTTACTCAGGGCATCAATCCAAAGGAACATCCAGTGAAACAAGAGCTGGTAAGATTCTCATGCTGCATGCACTGCAATATTTCACTTCTGCAGGACACTTAACTCGCATAGAAGTGAAAAAAAATGTTTACATCTATGTTTAAAATTACTGTGTTGTCAGACTGGTATGCTTATGGTATTTGGTGTTATAATAATTGTTCATATGACCTGCTGTGCTCTTCAAACTAAAATAGTTCTATTTTTAGTTCCAGAAAGTACTGTTTAAAGCAGAGTTGTAGGCTCTTGAAATTAGAAGAGAAGAAGAAAATGAATAGTGTGATCTTTTCTCCACCTTTGATAACTGGATTGTGAGCAGAGCAGCTTTTCACTTGTATCTGTTAAATGGAAACACAGATGCCTGATAATAATTTATAATTTTTTTTTTCTTATAAATACTTGGAATCATGTTAAACTCTGAGGCTGCTTTTCCTTAGTTTTGTATGACTCTGAAAGTATGGCACAGTTGATTTACTTGCAAAGACGGGAAAGAGTCGTTCCCCTCCCCCCCCTTCCCAAGTCCTCCATTAATTCATTTTCTCAGCAGTAAAGAATCCAGTTCAGCAACAAAGCTAAAAGCTTTTTTGGCACCAGTCTTATGTGTATTGTCCAGTAATTTTGCATTAATGACATATTTACAACCTATAATAAATCTTCTGGGTTTGTCTTTATATTCCATTTAGATGCATGACTACAGTGTAGAAGGCCCAGCTATCTTGAAAATTCTGCTGACTTCAAAATCAAATCATTTAGCCTGAAGGAGGGAAAAAAAAAATTAAATCAAAACTTAACAGTTACCCATTTTAATTCCTGTATAAATGAAAATATTACATCAGGGCAATAGGGAAATGCTTAGCTTAAATGTAATCCTCACATAAGCAGCAGAACAGAAGATAGGACTGAGAAAATGTGACAAAGCTAGCTTGAATAACAAGAATCCTTCTATTTTTAATTTGGTGAGGTTTTCAGTAGTCTAGGCTGGCTCATATTAAAAGCTGGATCAGTTAATATTTCATGAGCTTTCAGTCAGTTTCTTGTTCTGTATTAGGTAGTGTCTGAATATTGCATTAATTTAGTGATATTTTAAAAAAATATATTTTATCTTCTACTGTGGCTATTTTATCCTGGTATTTTATTCACAGTTGCCAGTCATTTTAACTCTGAAGAATGATCAAATTATCACAGCCTAGGTTCTTAGCCAGTTCTCTCTCCCTTTTACAAGTATCAAGGTGAATAAATGCACATTCCTTCATTCCAAGAACACTCTGATGGTTCTTACTCATGTGGAAAGGGAATGAAAAAAGACTACTCTGCCACAATTGCTTTGTTTTTTAGAGTTGCTCTCCTCGTGTACATAGAGGGAATACATGGGGATTAAAACTTCAATTTGAGCCATTGAAGTTAATTCCTTTTGTCACATTGGCACTTGTCAGCTCCTTTTCCCCAAGCTGATAGATGTAGGTGTGCCATCTGTTCTCATTAGCCATCTCAGTCACCAAAGAAATATGACAGTCTAGCATGATTTCAGACCTTGTAAAGCTCTCCTCATTAAAGCTGTGTTTTTGATACAGAATGCGTGGCCAACTTCTCAGCAAATCAGCTGCTTGGAATCCTGCAGTTCTGTAATGTAGGTCTTGTAACTTATGTTCCAGACTCAGAGAGCTGTCAGCAGCTATGTGAGAAGTGTGTGGGTTGTATAATGACATTTTTTTGAGTTTCTGTTAATCCACATTTATAATTCAGGTGCCAGGTATATATGTGTACATTTTTTAATGTCTGCATTCGAGTAACACCTAAAGGCCCTGGGGTTGGAGGCCATGTGAGGCTAAATGTGTAGACGTGAAATCTGTTAACCAGACTTTGACATATTTTACAGAATTGCTGCAAGTATCCTCTCTAGTCAGGAAAGGGAAGCAGGCTCTTAACAAAGGGCGATTCCCCATCTTAGAAGGGTTTGGTTATCCTCTCAGAGTGATTTTCTTTATTGACTGGAGAAGTAGATGAGGACAAGTAGGCACATAAATGATATTGTTAAACCGGGAGGGTGTATTTAGGTGGGGCTGGATCTAAGTCATGCTTTGTTCCAACCCCCTTTAGGCCCTGAATGACTATGGTAGGCTAAGATGGCAAGGCAGTATCTTCTTGCTTCATGGAATGGCAGTGGAGATAGGCCTTTTTTAATTTACATCATAAAAAGAACTTTGGTACAGCTGGAAATTCATCAGGCTGCCTTAAATAGTTTCACTGATAAACTCCCATGACCATTTCAGGATCTCAGCCACACAGCTTCTGTGTAGCCACATGTGTAATGCTTGTAAGCTTTGATTTTGTGTAAGATGCTTTTCTTTGGCTTTGGTTGTGTATGCTGATAATTTTTTTTAATTTTTAAGGCAGTAGTCAGGTATAAATATATGAAATATCTACATATTACTTTGCCATCTTTATGCAGGCCAAACTCCAAACTGAAACCAGGGTTTTGCTTTCTAACTTTGCTTGCAAGAACAATTCTTGTCTTGCTGTAGATTACATTAGAGTCTTCATCTCTCTAGGGTTTTGTGTTCCTAAGACAGTAGATGTCATGCAGATATTATTATGGTAGGTACCTGTGGTGGAAGATCTGCTAAAGGGGAAGGTTCAAGTTAGCAAAGAGCCTGGTTTATATAGTTAAATGATGGTATTTTTCTAGGTGTTGCAGAAATGTACACTGGAAAGCTTCTACTCGTTGATTTTATTGTGACGGCAGTCTTGGGAGAATGGTGTGAAATATACTTTATTTTTCTTTCTTTTTTTTTTAATTTCCCCCTAGGAGAGAATAAGAACATACATGAACAAGGTCAAAGAAATAGCAGACAAGAAAAAGGCATCCAAACTCAATAAAGGAGCTGCTTCTAGATTTGTAAGGAATGCACTCTGGGAACCAAGCGCTGAAAACGAACATACCTCCAAAACTCCTGCTAAAGGGAAAAAGAGGAAGATGGACTAAAACTTTGTTTCCCTTCATATAAAAGTTAGAGACACCTAGAACTGATTTTGAAATGTGTTTTGCATACTGCATTCATCTTGTAGAGGTGCTGTATCACAACAGCTTGATGAAGGTATATTTAAGAAGGTTGACAGGTTTTTTATTTTGCCCAGAACACTGAGGTGTGTATGTGCCATAAGAGAAGGCACATGTCAGTGTTCAGGTGGCAGTGACCTGAGAGACACTTGCTGGTGATAGATGGAAATGATACTTTTGCTCATACTGCCTAAGAATTGCCTTTTCCTTTTTTTTTTTTTAACAACTGAATGATTTACACTTTTTTTATATGTCTTTAATCCCCTGAATATTAAAAAAGTCTGAACCAATGCTATTCAGTCTATGGTGTTTGTGAAAGAGCAGTGTTTACTTTCTCATTACATCATTGTGTGAAATGTTGTATTTGTATTTTTGTGAGGGTTTATTTACTGTGTTAAACTGTTTCCTTTTCAGCTTCTGAACTTGAACATATGCCATATTCTCTTACTTCTGTTGCCTCTGAGGAAACTGAACGTCAAGGGCCACAAGCAGGCAGCCTGGTTTCCACTCTAAGGCACGGTTCCTGGTCAATGGAAGAACCAGATATTGCCAAGGGGCAATTTACAGTCTCCCCCAGCAGGCTGGGGACAACTCTTAGCGAACAGCATATGTAGGAACTTGCTTGGAATTTTGCCTGCAGTGCTCATCCCTTCCTGCTGACACTGTGAGAAAGAGAAACGTGCTCAGAGGTGGTAAGAGCGATGTGCTAGGGAACAGCCTTGCAGTAAAGGACTTGGGGGTACTGGTGACCAAGGATCTGGACATGAGCCAACAGTGCATGCATCCTGGGCTGCATCAAAGGAAGCATGGCCAGCAGATAGAGAAGTGATTCTGCCCCTCTGCTCTGCTCTGGTTAGACCTTACCTGGAGTACCGTGTCTAGCTCTGGGCCTTTCAATACAAGAATGACATGGACCTGATAGAGAGGGTCCAGAGGAGGGACACAAATATGATCAGAGGGCTGGAACACCTCTCACACTGGGACAGGCTGAGAGAGTTGGGGCTGTTCATCCTGGAGAAGAGAAGGCTCTGGGGAAACAGCTTTGTGCGGCCTTCCAGTATCTGAAGGGAGCCTAAAAGAAGACTGGGCAGGGACTGTTTACAAAGGTTTGTAGCAGTAGGACAAGGGGCAGTGGTTTGAAATTTGAGAAGGGCAGATTTAGATTGGACATGAGGAAGAAGTTGTTTTTACTGTGAGGGTGGAAGAACACGAAGAGGTTGTCCAGGAAAGTGATGGAGGCCCCATCTCTGGAGACAATCAAGGCCAGGCTTGCTGGGGTTCTGAGCTAGCTGATCTGGTTGGGGATGTCCCCAGTTCCTGCAGGGAGGTTGTACTAGATGACCTGCAGAGGTCCCTTCCAACCAGTGCATTCTATGATTCTGAGTATGGTCATCCATTGCTATTTCCTGAACATCAGGGAAAGGATTCTCAGGTGCAATAAAAAACTTGCACTCTTGAAATATTCTAGTTTTCCTCAAAAAGTGAAGTTTAGTCATTTAGAAGAGGAGGTGTGTTGCTTTCTTCAGAAGAACTTCATTAGTTTATTTTTCAATATACTGCCAAGCAAATCCCAGCTATCTGTCCAAAAACAGTTAGCAGTAACCAAACTACTTCACCCAAATATAATTTGGGTGGCAGTCTACAAAACTGGTTGGGGAAGGTTGTCACTGGGAAAGACTAAATGAAAAGGAGGAATGGGTCCAGGATACTTTTGCAGAATATGGACTAAATTGAGTTAGGTCCTAAAATGAAGGCTCTCTTGCCACTGGCTATCTAAAAATACATACTTGAAAGTAAAATTTCAATGCACTGACAAGATTATTAAACACAGATAATTGTTGTATAGCACTAGAAACTTTTTAAGTGACTGGTGTGAGTGTACCCAGTTTTGTGTATGATAAACTGTTTGAATAAATAGCAATTCCTTCAAGGCAACCTGCTTGTATAATGATCACTTAGGTACCTAACTGCTGCCTCAGATCTATAGGACTGCTGCTGTCTGTGTGTGTGTGTGTGTGTGTGTGTGTTAAAGGGCCACAGACATTTGCCAGCTGCCAAGCTAGAATGAGAATGTGTTATTTCTACAGGTTAATGCCATGGCTATGCCAAATGAAAGAGCTGTTGGTCTTGGGAGTCTTTTTTTGTGCAATGAAAGGTAAAAAAACCCACAAAAGACCCAAAGCATGTTCTTGGCCAAAGATGACAATGCTCATGCAAGTTCTCAGTGTGCTGAGGAGGTGTGGACAGAGTTCATCTGGCAGTGTCCTGTCCTGTACCCTTTTCAACCTGCTGCTGCAAATGACAAAGATTATTCTAAACAGACTTGAGGATTTTGTGTGGATGGACAGGTCTGCATGTGTTAATCCAGACCATGAAGTTGAAAAGGTTACTCAAACCCATCAGTTTAAAAAAGGAAAAAGGCCATGTGTCCTATGAACTACTTAGGAAGACAATAGGATAGAAGTGGTCTGAAGTGGCACAAGCCAGAGCACTTTAGTACAGGGGGTTTCTGAGAGGTAACGTCTTATGCTTTGAGAGGCATCTTCTTGAGGAAATGAGTAGCTCAGCTTGTATTTATGCCCCATGCTGTTAATTAAAAGGGGACTGAAGGACGTTTCCATTACATGATTTTCCTCTTAAGCTTCAATTGCAGCTTTTGTCTTAAAAGGCTAATTTCAGAAAAGGATCATAATTCAGTGTCCAGGAAAGTACACAGGTTTAATTGGTAAATGTTTAAACAGGAATAATGCAAGGCTATTAGCTAAGACTGAGGCTGAAGTCCATCTGCTGTAATTAATTATATCCAGTTATTTGACATCTCTGATAGGGTAGCTTAAGTAGATGTTACAAATGTGACTTCGTAGACTTTTGTTTTTTAAAGGCTTGTATCGTTCAGTATGTCTATTCACAGCCTGCAGTTGTGACTTTTCCAACACAAAGAAAACAACCCAGACAGATGCCCTACAAAGGGGCATCTTCCTGTGCTTGTTATTCACTAAGAGCCCTATTAGAAGGAGGCTTGAAATACACAATCATGAATGCTAAGTGTTTTTGTATGACTGAAGTGTTCCTGGGATGCCCAGACTGCCGGTTAGGTATTTAACTTCACTGAGGCCTCAGATGTGAAATGACATGACTGAACATTGCTTGGGAAAGTTGCTCCCTGGGAAAGCTACAGGACTATGGGGAAAAAAAAGTAGCTTTCCTGCCTGCTGGCAAGAACATCTGTGGCAGTGGCTATGTGCAGAAACTCTGGTGAGCCATCGTTTGTACAGTGGCTCTACAGGGCCTGAAAGGGAAGATCTGGGAGGCTTCCAGTCCTGTGGCTGTTGGATAATGCCAATGGCAATGCAAAAAGCTGCTGTTACAATAGGAACTTTTAGTACCAGAGAATTAAAGTCTTATTGAACTTCAAATAATTGAAGAGAACATTAAGGTGTGTGTAAGACTTCCCTGTTTTGTCTTGGTTTTACTATAAATTTATTCTGAGTTACTACTACTTAAGCATTCCATCTGGGAAAAGCTTGAATGAAATTGCTGTTTCTGAGAATGTTTTTAACTAATGCAATGAGAGAATTATGTAAAACTCTGAAGTTATATTAGTATAACTGATTTGTCTATAGATATGTAGTTGGACTGACTAGAGCTAGGTCTGCTGCTGAGTCAAGGGTTGGACTAGATGATCTTTGAGGTCTTTTCCAACCAGGTAGATTCTGTGATTCTGAAATCTGTAATCGATGATTTCTGTAATCAATGATGTCAAAATTAGAAGAGTTCTTGTTTTGAAGTAAAAAAGTGAACAACACTCAATATTTATTCTGTTAAAGGTTGTGTTTTGATAAGTGTGTTCAATGTGTTGCCTGTTCTTGAAACTCTTCTTGCTTTCTAATCTTTGCACCAAGAAAGTGATGAGGTTGGCAAGAGCACGTGAAGTTAGCGGCTGTGACTAACATTTGATCTGTGAGTTTACACAGGGCATTTTCCATTACAACAAAACCCAAATCCCCCAAAACAGAACATAAACCCAACCCAAAACAACTCAAGATTTTAAGCTTCCCTAGTGTTCAGTGTTAAACAACTAGATTTGAGAACATCTGGGAAGTTCTGTGCTTGGCTAGGTTTGGGTGTCATTGGATAGTAGGGACTTGACTCAGTCAGTGGGGAAACATTCTACCTGCTCCTTAAGGATATTGGTTCTTGAATTTGATGACTTTGTTAAACTGCTACCACTGGATAGGAAAAGTAAATAACTCAGTTATCAAATCAGTGGCTTGGGGCTTTGTAGTAGAAGTCTGGTCACTATGTGGTGGTGTTTTTCAGTCAGTCAATTATCTTTTCGTTAGATCCACGTTTAACTGTCTAGTGAAAAGTTCCCTCCTCACACACCTACCTCCTCAAAAAAACCAGTGCAGAGGGAAAACACCACGTCATTAGCTGTCCCAGCCATGTAAAAACAGTTCTACCAAAACAAAATGGGACCTGACAAACACTGTCTTCTAGCTGTGTAAAGTCTCTGGTGATGTGTTTTAGAAAACCTCCCTCTGACAGTTTACTCTAGCTGCATACAAAGAAGGAATCTTACTGGAACTTTAATTCTCAACCTTATATATGCTAGCCAAGAGTTGGACAGTCAACACATCACTGATGCTCAATTCTATGCCTTCAGTCTTTTTATGATTGGAGAACTGCATCCTCAAGAATGGATGTTTAATTTCTTTTTTTTTTTTTTTTCCTGGCATAAAAGCTATGTCAAAATGTGACATATATGCTGCAGATTCACCTCAAGTTATAGTTACCTGGAATGATAAAAGTTAAGCTAACTTCATGCTCTCAAACTTTCTTGCATTTAAGAGGGGTGATGGAAATTATTTTTTTTAAATGTCGAGCCGAGATGATTACAAATTTAATGGGGAAAAAAACTCTTTTTCATGGTAAATGATATACTTTGCCCACAAATTGATGTAGACCTGATTCTGCAGCCCCAGAAGAAGACACCTTGGTTACCTGGATGAAGGCTTCTGTCATCAGCTGTTGGCCACAGGAAGCCTTTTGGGAGTCATCAGCAACAAGCTTTTAATCTGTAACTGGAAACGGGTGGAGGTATATTGGTCTAAGTGGCTTTTTGTGTCACAAGGTTCCTCCTGGCAAGATCCCAATGAACTTTTGACTTAACTCAAGCAGATTCTTGTCTATTGCAAGCAATTGCAAAACCCCCTTACAGCTAGGGAAAAAAAAAAACCAAACCTTTTCCTCTGTTTAACATCACTGCAAGCTGGGATATGTGCCAAGTTGTCCATAAAAAGAAATGAAATGATCAGAATCTCCTTTCTTCTGTCAGACATGACTGGCTAGTAATGTATAGCTGCTTTGGAGAGTCAGAGTGTAAGGAAATAGCAGCAAGCTGGTTTTGATGCAAATCAGAAGTTGGGGGGTGAGGGGGGAAATTATTAATTTAACTAAACAGTGACCTGCAAATCACAGTATAATTGGAGATGTTATGGTGAGCCTTTGTGGAACTGTTCTGCTTCTACAAAATGCAACTCTGACAAACTTTAAGCCAAAGAAACTTTCCAGCTGAAGAAGGCCAAAATAATTGAAGCTGGTTGCACCCCAAACATGGACAGGGTTTCCCTTTGTCAACAGCTGAGAGGTACAGATGCCAAACTAGAGCCTTAGTTAAAAAGACTCTATTGGTTTCTTAGTTAGAACTTGTCACTGAGTACAGAAAAATAAGTGCTAGGCTGCAGCAAGTGATGGAAATAAAAATAATGCAGTTTATCATTTTAGAATCATATGTGATATATTAGGGAAAAAAATGCCTTAAAGTTCTTTGGTGTGACACTAATTCTTCTTTTTGCTAATTTGCTTGGGGTGCTAGTCCTTGTAGGGAGTTTCAGAAAGTCCACGTGAACACTTCTGTTTTGTGTATCACTTTTAGCACCCCAGCATAGTTTGTTTTGTTTTCTTCAAAGTCTGCCTTCCAATCTGATGCACTTGTAATACTTTACTGGCAGAACTAACAGTTTACCTTTTTGCTGACTTTTAACCTCCCCAGTAGGAGAAGATTCCAGATCTATGGAATACTTAGTGTTGGTGATCTAAGAAGCAGACCTTGAACTGCTCAGTTTTCACCAGCTGTACCAAAGGGAAAAGAGCAAAAGCTTGTTTTTACTACTAAGCTGAGTGAATATGGTGTGGAAATCTTGTAATGGCAAGGTATCAATTCTGTAAAGTGATATATTTCAGAGGGGGTACTAAATTTGACTGTGAATAAAAAAGCTTTATAAATGGAACATTTAAGAGGCTATCTTTTACTTTTCAGCGTAGGATTGCCTTGACATGCATCATTTCAATTTGGCAGCCCCAGCAAATGGATGGAAGCAATTCAGTATGATAATTCAGTATTGCCAAGAGGTTTCTTCTCAGTCTAGTGTGGACACATTTAAAGCCTATATTAAGTGATAGAAAATGGGTCTAATTCAGCACTCTGGTGTTCCAGCTTTACATCAAGGCAAAGGTACTCGGGTGGCATATCCAAAAAGGACAAAACAGTTTTCAAGCTAAGAATCACCTCAGATTGATGGTAATATATTTTGCATAGTAGTAATCCAGAACAGGTATAAACCAAACAAAGCTCAGGTGTGCTTGCAAGTAAGCTCTTTTAAAACAGAAAATCTGGGTGACAGATTCCTAACTTTTCTGTTTACCAGCAGATTCAGTTAAAGCAAATGAGCAGCTGCTGAGTTATGCAAGTGAAAAGTTGTCTGAGAAACCAATAGTCTGATATTCTCTCATTTGATATGAATGTTCATTTTCCTTAATAGGAAGTAGTCTTTATTTCCTAGAATGTTTAATTTCTCATTTGAGTGAGTTTTTTGCCTCAGGGGAAACAAATCGGTTACTGTTTAAAGCCACAAAGTTACTGTCCCCTCCATTAAAAGGTAAGAAGGAGAAGCAGCTAACAGCAAACACTGTCAAATTGGATAGCATAAAAAGTCTTTTTAACTTGTTGCCCTATGTTGACAAACCTACTCCCTAACTCAGAAGACAAAACATAGACTCATAGAAGGGTAAGGTTGGAAGGGACCTCAAGGATCATCTAGTTCCAACCTCCTGCCATAGGCAGAGACACCTCCCACTAGTACAGCTCACTCAAGGCCTCGTCCAACCTGGCCTTGAATACCTCCAGGGAGGGAGCAGCCACAACCTCCCTGGGCAACCTGTTCCAGTGTCTCACCACTCTAGCTTTAAGCCAGTTTAAATCTTGGTTTCCTGAGGGCCACCACAGCAGCAAAAATCCAGAAAAAAAAAAAAAGCAAAACGAACCCAAAACCTGAGAATTTGGCTTTTTGTAGGTACTACATAAAGGCACTACAACTTCTAGGACCAGGAACTCCTCACCTAACTAATTCAGGAAGGTGCTCGGTGGAAATCATTCATCCAGCTGTCTCAATACTGTCTCCTTGAAGCCAATATACATCCTTACCTAGACTCTTCCCTTACTGAAAACATTTATACTGCCTTTTTCCTTAATCTGGCCCTGGATTCCTCAGGAGCTATCCCAGTTCTCTTCTTCAAGAGGGCTTATGCTATTTGACAAAATCCACAAAAATAAGCCCCAAAATACGTTCTCCTTTGCTACTAGGCAGCTCAGTTTCAAACTGAATATGGATATCTTTTTGGCAGTTTGAATGTCTTCATGTAACAAAAGCAGCACTCAAAGTCTAGCTGGCTTTAAGTCACTGACATCCAGTGAAATCTACTTGTCTGTTGGTTAAAGTCCACTTCCTCCATGCTTTGACAGTGTTTGTTAAGCTTTGTTTACCTTTTATTAGATACAGGGCATACCACTGATACTTCCACACTATGCCTCAGCTTCTTATGCTGTTGTTCTGCTCCTAATGTTTACAACTTTGCCAGCGTTTGACTACTTCTGTTGGAATTTTTCATGTTTGGTCTCTGACATGGCTGAACTTATTTAACCCACTCTGCCCTCCTCCCCTGGAAAGGTTGAGTCGTTATTCTCACATGTTCAAGAGCATGGCTTCTAAAGTATAGCCCACATCAGCAGCATTAGCTGCAATTCCTGACCTTGTGTTCTAAAGGTTGTGACTCCATTGAGGTAAAAATCTGAAATATATCATCAGGAGATTTAAAAAAAAAAAAAAAAAAAGTTATTCAATGAAAAACCTACCCAGATTAGGGCTCCCGAGAAAGCTCAGAGAAGTGCATGGTAGATAGTGGCTCTAAATTTGCTTGTATTCCATTTTTCCCATGCATGGTCATCATCATTACAGCTCCCAGCAGAGTTTTGAAACCACAAAGAGCTTAGAGAGGAATATGGACTCTGCTATTAAAGTCCAGTTTGTCTCAGGTGATGACAGGGCTCTCTAACATACTGTATTTGCAGAATTGCAGATCTAGTACAACTTTGCAACTTTCAGCAGCATTGTTTTCATGTAGCTCTATGTGGATTGGAGAGTTTTAAAGATGTTAATGTGGACAAAGTATGCTCTCTAGTTGTGCCAGGGGAGGTATAGGCTGGATGGTAGGCGGAAGTTCTTCACAGAGAGAGTGACTGGCATTGGAATGGGCTGCCCAGGGAGGTGGTGGAGTTGCTATCCCTGGAGATGTTCAAGTAAGGACTGGATGAGGCAGTGTCATGGTCTAGATTGATTGGATAGCGCTGGGTGATAGGTTGGGTGCATCCTTTATAGACAGAAGATTTTTGGTAGATAAATGAATAATTTCTGGGCATAGACTAATATTTCTATAGGTATCTGTGCTTTGTACTATGTACCTGTGCCTTGTAGTGCCTTTTTGGTTGGTTTTTTGTTTGTTTGTTTGTTTGGTTGGTTTGCTTTGTTTTGTTGTTTGTTCTGTGGTTGGTTGTTTTTTGGTGGTTTTTTTTGTTTGTTTGGTTGGTTGGTTGGGTTTTTTTTCCCCTCCCTTTGCTGAAACCAGGTCAAACTGCCCAGATTGAGACATGACCCACTTGGAAGGATAAAATAAGCTTTGTAAATGTTTTTTTTTTTTGTTGTTGTTGGGGTTTTTTTGTTTTGTTTTGTTCTTCTGACACCTAGGTGAGAAAAATTGTCAGATTTTGCCTTTGAATTTGCCTGAATGGGTTTTCAGAAGGCAAAGAGGTGAGATTCTGGCATTAGCTGCAGTGACTTCTGACTAGCAGTGAGTTTCCTGACCTCATTGAGCTTTCATTCCCATAGCATAAAGCCAACATATAATTGAGCCAAGCCTTCAGTTAATGCAAAGTGGTAAAGCTCATCTGTGTCCAAAAGGAATTTGAGGTTCTAAGCTATTTAAGACAAAGCCTATACTGGGTAGCCCATTGGCCTCAAGAACCTCAGTGGCCCTTACCTCAGCTGGCAAACATTAGTAACAGTTTATTCAGGCATCTGAGCCAAAGTCCCACCAACAGCATGAAAAAAAAACCCAAAACCCTAACCAAAATCAAAAGCTGATTCTCAGCTGGTGTTAACTGAGGTAACTTTGCTGGCTCTGTGTGTGTGTGTGTGTGTTAACACATCTGTGGCCTCATTGCTAAGTTAATCTGAATATTCCTTTGGTGTAACTGAAGAATGCAGTTTAAAGCATCTGGAAACTGAAGCAGCCACCAGGAGCTTAGAAGTTTGCTATTTTCCCTGTTTAGTGTCTCTGATACTTTCCCTATTTAGTGTCCCTGATTTTAGTAGGTTTGTTTACTTGGGTAAGTTTGAGAAGCAAGCAGTTTTCAGTTTGATTACAGCACAACAGAGAAGGCATGTAAATCCTCATGTTTAATTACCTTTGTGTTTAAAGACCATTTCATCTCTTTTTCAGTCTTTCAGCTGCTTTTCTTATGTCTGCCTTCAGCATAATTCAGCTGTGTGGCTTGCTTTCTGCCTCTGAAATTAGACTGAATGAAAGAAGTACTGCCAGAAATTCTTCAGGGCTTCTCCTGAGTTTGTGCTCCTTGGGCACATCTGTGTGATATTACCTAAATGACAGTAATTGCTACAAAAACAAGAGCTATTGAAGCAGGGAGAACATCTTATAGTAGGCTAAATTAGTTTAAATTAAAAGGGAAGGTGAAGAGCATATAGAGGAGACCTTATAGGCTATAGTAGCCTTCTAGTATCTGAAGGGGGCCTACAGGAAGGCTGGGGAGGGACTATTTACAAGGTTTTGTAATGACAGGACAAGGGGCAATGGGTTTAAACTGGCAGAGGGGAGATTTAAGCTGGATGTTAGGAAGTTCTTTCCAGTGAGGGTAGTGAGGCACTGGCACAGGTTGCCCAGGGAGGTTGTGGCTGCTCCCTCCCTGGAGGTGTTCAAGGCCAGGTTGGACAAGGCCTTGAGTGAGCTGTACTAGTGGGAGGTGTCCCTGCTTATAGCAGGGGGTTGGAACGAGATGATCCTTGAGGTCACTTCCAACCTAATCCATTCTGTGATTCTGTATTGGTATCCCTTGAGACCATTATGCACTGTTGGATTCCTTTGCAGCATCTGCACACAAGTGTCTCTCTCAGCACTCTGCACCCAGTCCTCTGCACCCCTCCAGGTGGGGCAGCACTCCTGCCCCTAACCCACCCATCCGTAACATAGTGACTTGATAACATTCCAGCAAGATGTTGCAATCCTTTACCCTTCATGGAATGCAGTCACCTATGGCATCTGCTCTGGCATGGGTTACACCTCGTTTTAATACATAGGTGGAACTTGCATGGTAGCCAGGTTAAGTGCTTCATCCAAAGATTTATTTGCCTCCTACCTCCCCTCCCCCTTTCTTTTTCGTTAAGCAAAGTTTGTGCCCTGATGGGGCTGTTCAGTGCTTCCATTCACGCTGCACCTCCAGGCTCAGAAGTTAAGGGAGGCCATTTTACATCGCGTCCCAAAACCCCACCCAGAGGCTACAGCCGGCACCTCACCTCTGCCCTTTCACCAGCAGAGCCCTTCAGAGACAGACACACGCATCTCCTGCGTGTTTCTGAATACACACAAGGCTCCCGCTGACCTTGGCAGGGTTTGTCTGTGTGGTTTTCCCCACCCTGCCTGTTGCCCTTATGTGCTGTGTTGTGGTCAGTTCCCGCCCAGCCCCCGGGGCTAAAATGGCGGCGGCGCCGCCTGGAGGGGCTGCACCTCGCTTGAGCAGCTCTGTCAGGTGCTTTGCCTCTCAGCAGGTTTTGATGCCATGAGAGAATTGTGCCAGGGGACGTTTAGACTGATATTAGGAAGAATTGTTTGTTGAGAGGATGGCCTGGCACTGTAATTAGTTACTCGGGGAGGTAGGTGGTGGAGTCACCATCCTGGGAGGTGTTCAAGAAACATTTTGACCGGGCATTTCAGGATGTGGTTTAATGGCCTTAAGTTGAAGATGAGATCTCTCCCAACTGAAACAATTCTATGACCCGTTCTTTCTGCAGGAAAACGGCAGTATTTACTCATTTCTGCTCTTCCTGTGTTTATAAAGCACACCTGTGTCACTTCAGTAGCTCTGTAAGGAGGCCAAGTAGGGGCACGTTAATGAAGAGAAACTCTCAGTGCTTGTGGAACTCCTTGCTTACAATCTCTATTAGAGATGCTGCCTAGCTGTTTTTTCCCCCCATTTTTCTCTCCATGTTGCCCCAGTGTATGCTTCAGGCACTGGGGCAAGGCTGCTGGGGGTGCCTTTGGCGGGCAGGGCCCTGGCAGTTAAGGCAGCAGCAGCAGCTGTGACTTCCCTCTCCCTGCAGGCGGCTTCGGAGGAGGCAGAGGCCGAGGGGAAAAGGTTCGCGGCAGAGAAGCGGGGAAAGGGAATTTAGAGAAGGCCTTTCACACAACGGCGTCAGCACCGGGGCTCTTTTGGTAGATTTGAGCCTTTCGGTTTTTTTTCCACTAGGTGGCAGCAAAGGAGCAGCAAAGAGGCCCGAGGAAGCGGTGGGTAGCGGTTTATTTATTTATTTACCTACCTACCTATCTGTTTAGTTAATTATTTTTAAGCCTTAGATACCTGCACACGGGGTTCAGGGACAACAGCAACAACCGCAAAAAGCCCCCCAAACTGAACGGAAAAAGAACCCAAGCCTTTCGAACCAAACCCACTTTGCATTTCTAAGACCTGTGAAGCTACTGCTCCCCACCCCCCACGCAGTTAAAACTCGGTGCTTTTCTGATTTCTCTTCGACAAGGCTGTGTAGTAGGCTGTATGGTGGCTTTGGACCTTGGCAGATTTTAGCAGCTTTTTTATGAGCAACCGGTTAAATTTCCATATGCTCTGTCTGGTTTCTGCCTGATTTCTTGGAGGGGTTTTAAAGACTGTGCGTGTATGTATATACATAGTGTAATGTAACCTCTGCACGATTGGAAAGGAACACGTTTGCTTCTAAATTCAGCTGAGTTTATAGACCTGTTTCTCCTTACACCTGTTTTATACTCATGGAAGGCTGCTGATGCTGATTTTTTTTTTTTCCCCCTAATTTGCAGCGTTGTAGGCAAGAAACAGATCAGGTCCTTTATTCTTCTGCTCAAGCTCCTGTTAGATTGCAAATACGGAGTGGAAAAGGGCAGCATTTCTGACGTGCAAATGGGGACAAGAGCCCAGCTGATGCAGCAAGCTACGCTCTGTGGACTCCAAAGGCTTTGCACTTCTCTGGGAACAACGTGATGCAGATGTACCCGCAGAGCTAAGCAGGTGTTGACTTGTCTTCCCTGCTTACTGCCTATCAGTCCTAAGTGCCATGATGTGTCATGCTAGGTGTGGTGTTGGAGGTGAGTACACCTGCATTGTGCACCATTCAGGTTAGAGCTACATCCTCCCCAGTGGGAGGGAAAAGATGGCCAAAGGCTATCTTGGCCTGCGAAATGGATGTTCATCTATTAATGGAATGATTCTGGGTTTTACCAGTAAAGGATGATAGCCACCAATACCTACTTTTTATTTGATTTTTTTTTTTTTTTAACTTTTTCTGGACATTTTCTTGAGGCAAGGTCTAGCTTACATAGTGTTTGTTCTCAGCTTAGCATCTGGTCACTCATGATTCTTCCTCTTAGGAGGAAGTTCTTTACAGTGAGGGTGGTGAGGCACTGGAGCAGGTTGCCCAGGGAGGTTGTGGCTGCTCCCTCCCTGGAGGTGTTCAAGGCCAGGTTAGACGAGGCCTTGAGTAACCTGTTCTAGTGGGAGGTGTCCCTGCCTATGGCAGGGGGTTGGAACTAGATGATCCTTGAGGTCCCTTCCAACCTTACCATTCTGTGATTCTATGATTTCCATGTCTGCGCTCAGGCTACCAAATGAACACATCAGAGGTCCAAAGAAACTGTATATTAATCTTTGAATCTTACTTTCATTTATACCACCATAAATCTTGGGTAACCTGACTGATTCCTGTGGATTGACACCATTAAAATAATAAGGCATTTGTAAAGACTTAAGGACTTCCTTAGACCTGAGGTTTGATACTGTTTTGAAGTAAATCAGGGCTGGCTCTAATGAGCTCACTAGTATTATGCAGTTGTGAAATTGTGCTGGGGGCAATAGACCTTGTGCTCTGTTTTACATTGCTTGAGCAAAACTTTTGGTGATTCACCCTTCCTGCCCTAGTTTCCTTGCCGAATGTAGGAGGAATGCAAAGTCAAGTCCTTTACCTTCAGTCACAGCCCACTGACACATGTTGTTCCTTGTATATTGGTCATTCCTTTTTGCTCTCCAGAATTTCAGCAGCATGAGTCTCTGAAGATTAGGCTTTTGAGTTCACCCACTGGTAAAACATCACACAGATTGTGTCCGAAGATGAATTCCCTGTTTGTGTCTCAGAGTGTGAATGCAAAATACTCACTTGCCAGAAGAAAATCCAGTAGAGTGTAAATACTAGCTGCCAAAGGCTTTACATCTTTATTTTTTTTTAAGAGGAAAACCAGATTATTATTCATATCCTTTGGGCAAAAGGGACTTTTTCTCTTTCTCCCCTTCCCTTTTCTTCATAAACGATGTGTATATAGCAGTGCTGCCTTTTATAACACTCCTGAGTAACACTCCTGAGGGAGGGCATCAGTCTAACAGTACAGATGAATAATAGGACAGGGCCATCAAGTCCTTTACTAGACAACAATGTGGCCTAGTCCTTTGAAAAAAATCAATGTCCTTAACTAGTTAAGTTCATTGCCCCCAAGAAAGTTGTTCTAGAAGCGTATTCCTGTTGCTTTAATATCTTTCTTATTTCCACTCAAAATGTGCCCATGAGTGACTTAAAAGCCATTTGTTTGTGTCAAAGTAGTTTAAATAGAAAGCCCAGTTTTGCCCCAGCTGAAGTGAATTTTCTCTGATTTTAATTGATTACAATCTCCCTTAATCTTGGGTTTGCTTTGTGATGAAAGGACTAGGACTTAAGACTGGTAGAAACTGGTCTGTAGGTGCTGAAAATACCATACTAACATTCCTTTGATCTCAATACCCAAGCAAATTCCCAGTGACTTTGGTTTAGGTTTTGACAAGGTAAGGTTGAAAATCCTTCAGTCTCCAGGATCTGGAGGTGAATTTGCCTTGAGTACAGAACTTAATTTATCTTTCTTTGTAGTGGGTGCTACTTCCATTTAGTGGAAGAAGTTATTTGGTCTTTAAGTTCAGCAGAAAGGCCCCGAACTTTAGTAAATACTGGACTGGGCCCATCATCTTAAGTGATGGGAAGAAATGGGGAAGTAAAGAGCAAAACTTTGAGGCAAATAGCTGAAGGGGAATAGCAGTTTGCCATCACACAAGTGTTAACAGAGTGAGATTTTGCAGTGGGATCTACAGGTGCAGAGACCTAACCCTCCTAAACCCTACCAAACCCTCCTGAAATGACAGCAAACAACCCTCCTAGGCTTGGATTCCAGCCAGTGGCACAGAAAATAGAATTGTAGGGGGAGGGGAAAATAACTCTTTTCACTCCATTTCCATGCAAGAGCAGGTAGGATTGGTTCTGCCCTGTGAGGATAATTCCCTTCAGTGCCCCAGTAGGAGCCCAGTAGGCAGAGCACTTTGCCACTACAGAATACATTAGGGTTTTTTCCCACAGTCCCTATGAGACCATTGTTAATATTGTTGTCTACTCTAGACATACATGGAAACCTAAACAACAACAACAAAAATCTATTAAAGTAAATCCATTAATAAAAGATTGGCAGCAACAGTTGAAGTGATATCAATTTTATTACAAATTTATTATACCTTGATGATGGATGAACCAAGGAAGCAGACATTTTTCATGACAGCATGAGGTTGCTGGTTGTGACCTAAGTACAATTTTCCAGCTGTCCTTGGTGTTTATGGCAGTAAGGCCCTTAAATTTGAAGTTTTAGCTCAAAAGCTAAAGCATTAAAACAGTGCCTCAGGAAGCATGAATCTTCTGCCCTAGGACATCTCCCTAGGTATGTAATGGGACTGACAGCTGTCTGAGGGGAGGATGAGAGGAAATGTGTTTAGATGATCCTTATTTGGGAGGAGGAGAAAGGATGGCTCAAGTCATAGAATCATTGAATGTTAGGGGTTGAAAGGGACCCCCAGAGATCATGGAGTCCAACCCCCCAGCCAAAGCAGGATCACCTAGGGCAGGTCACACAGGAACATGTCTAGAGAGTCTTGAAAGTCTCTAGAGAAGGAGACTCCACAACCTCTCGAATTTGGTCCAGTGCTCTGTCACTCTTACAGTGAAGAAGTTTTTTCTCATGTCAGAGGTGGTGCTTTTGCCTGACAGCCTTACTGACACTCATTTTAGAGAAGATCTTTTAAAGTTTGAGTTTTGTGATAGATTTCAGCAGGCTTTAGCATTGTCCTTGTTAGTGCTCTCAAGGCACCATGATGAATGACACCTCTCATTCATACTGTGTTTCTTAGTGTCTATACAGTCAGCATCTATAACTGGCTTCTTCCCTTCCTTGTGTACAAGTTTGAAGCACTTTGTTTTTGAGGGAATGAGAACTATTTGGCCTTGCTTCAGCTTTGTTCAAGGAGTGTCAAAACATCTATCAAAAAATGGGGAGAAAAGGTAATGTTTAGATGCTGCTAGACCAGATGCTGTAGCCAGAGGAGAAGACATCCAAGACAGCCGTGGATATTGTTTCATTATCTGAGGGTCTATCCTCTCACCAGCAGTCACCAGACCATCAGAATACATCTCTGAAAAACTGAAAACTATGAAAAAGTCCTCTGTGGCCCTCCTGGCTCAGGCATTTTGTTTTTACTCTTCAGGTGCATCTTCCTGTCTTGGTCTCTTGGCTGTGATTAAAAAAGCAACAGGGACTCATTTCCTCTTTTGTTGGCTGTAGTTGGTTTAAGTGTGAGCATGGAAAACATTTTGCTGCCATAAGTGTCATTTTAAGACTCTTGAAGGATTTTTCTGTTCATTTTTGAGTGTGAAACCTTGCAACCTATTTATGAATAAGATTTATGATCTTTGATCATCATTCTTTTACTTTGAGGAAGTTGGCTTTCTCCACTGGTGCAGGTGGGAATAGCTGGTGACTAGATCAGTGTCTTGAAACAGGATATTGTATTGCCCTGGTATTGAGGAGGGTAAAGGTTATGTTCCGTGCAAATAACAGAATAGCTGTCTTAAGTTTTAGTTTAATTGGCTACCAAAAGTGAACCACACAACTTCTTACTGTCATTCACAGAGAGGGAATAGGATTGGTGGGTCAGGTAATTTTGTCTATGTGTTACAAGAGAAAACTCTGTCTGCACTTGAGATTGAATGGGAATGTTTATCCTTTTTAAAAAAAACAAACCAAAACATGTCACTCCTCTTTCCACTTTTGTTTCCCTTTGTTCTTATAATCACAACTCTATGATCCTAGCAAGGAAAGGTAAATCAAGTTGATGTTTTCTGGGGATAGGTATGAAGAGCAACAATCCTGCCGTTGTCACTAGCAGTGAGGTGAAGAAGTTTGTCCAGAGCTCATCAATGATTCCCTGTCAAGGTGGGACCCTACTGCCGAGCATTTTCACTGAGGCTCTGTCTGGCTTCTCCAGAATCAGCCAGTTGCTTTTCTTCTGTAAAGACTCACCATATTACAAGGCTCTCTTTCAGAAGCTACTGCTTAAGGATTACAAAAGATGCTGTAATCCTAAGAAGAAGGTTAAAAAGAAGAAGGTAAAGAATTAGGCAAGAAATACAAAGGAATGGAATGCATAACCACTCCTTTTCCTCAGTATTTACCCTGCAGCATTCCCCTCGGAGATCATCCTATAATGTCAGCTCTGTTTACTCCTTGAGTAAATGTCTGGTGTCACTTTAATAAATCAGATGAACTCTGCTCAGAGAGATATGAAGGCTGTCATTTGATCATTAAGATTATTTACTATGGGGTATGTAGTTGAAATACAATAGTAATACAGGCACACACTAACTTAAACTCCTAAACAGACAAAATTAATGGATGAAGCCTGCCATGGTATGTTTTAAAGTAACAGGATGTTGACATAAATCAATCAATACCTAGTTTGGATCATTGTGGTGGTGTTTGATTCAGAACCTTCTGAGTCAATGCAGTATAGCACAGCATGTTTTAAGTAGATCAACACAATAGATAAAGCTAATTATTGTACATGACAGGCTTCTTTCAGGTACTTCTTATGCGCTATGAGATGTGAGCACCAGGTCACAGAGCAGAGTAGGCAGTGTGAGCCTCCAGTGTGGGTACATTTACAACAGCAAAGCTGTGCTTTTAACCGTGGAGCTTGCTTTCCTTGGGGAATGGCAGCATGATGTTCCCACATTATCACTCCAGTTTCTTTCTTCATGAAAGAAGAGCACTTCATGAGTGCTTTACATTTTTGTTGAACTCATTTGCATCTTCACAATTAAAGTACTCCTAACAAAGATATGTCTCCAGTTGTCTCCAGAGGTTGTGGTTAGGGAATATTAAAGTTTTGCTTGTGTGCTGCTTGCTTTCAAGCTGCAGATAGTTTTTCAGTACACTTATAAATATTTCCAGCATGATTTCTTGAGAAACCAACAAACACCAACAGAGATCTGGCAGCTCCAGGACTTTGCAGTTCATGTGATTTAATCCCAGTTGAATTCCTTCATGGCTGAGCAAGACTTTGAGCAAGAGGAAAGCTCTGATATCAGAACGTGTGATGAGATGGCACAGGCAGCCAGCCCTCATTCTGAGGGAGGGTTTGCCGGCGTTTTCTGACAGCACTCTGTCCAAGCTGTGAGCTGATGTGCACCTCAGTAATGTTCAGAAGGGATGGTTTAATTGTGAAGGGTTGTAACGATCCTGGTAACTTCTCCAGGATTAGCTTGAGTGAAGATTGATGGACTAGTATGTGCACATTGAGAGCTTGGCTCTTGCTGTAGGCAGGCTTTGCCTCTGACTGGGCGGAAGGGTTACCTGTTTGCTTATTGCAAGTGTTTCCCCAGGCCAGGAAAACCTCACCCTGGAGTGGTAACCATATAGCTGGGTTGAATGCTGTCTTGTTCCCTGGACTTTTTTGTGAGGCCACTGGGGTGCAATCAATGCCCTCAGGAGCTGAATTCTACCATGGATCCGTTGCCTGCAGAACTGTTGCAGGCTTGTGGGATCCAATTGCAAGCCTCCGTCTAAACTGTGTTAAGTTTCACAAGGGAACCTTGTTGGTCAAAGACTTGAGTCCTGGTGTAGCAAAGCTGTTAAAAATGTGCTTGTCTTTGCACACATGAGTAATCCCCACCTCTCCTTCCACCAGAGCAACTGGGAGTGCTGTTACTCAGGGCAACAGGAGTCACAGCGAGCAAAACACTGACATGTGCTGTACAAAGAGCTGTTTTGTAAGCCCTTCCCTTTCAGCAGCACAGACTAGTGTCCTGATACATCTGTAGTATGTATGATTTAAACAGAGTTTGGCTGTTGTAACTAAGCTAAGGCAGACTGGGAGGAAAAGAATCCTTCTGTTTGGAAAGAAAGCAACCGAGGTGTTGTATCCCATGTCCTTTTGTTGACATTTTCGTGTTTGTAAAACCTCACAGTTTGATTTGTTGATCCCGTGAAATCATCAAGGGAATGAAATTAAATACCTGGAAAGACTGCTCGACATGAAAGCAGGTTGTGTGAAATGTACTGGACCACTCTGCTAGTCACTTGAATCAGTAAAGGAAGAAATAAGAGAGAAAGGGTGGCAAGGAAGTGACACAGCAAGCAATGGGAAATACCAGCTTAAATTTGTGTGGCCCAGGATCTCTAATGATAGGCTTTTATCCCATTACATCTAATTGACATAGAACTTTATCATCAACAAATTGAGAAGTATTTACTCCCTGAAATATTTGGGACATTATAGTGACTTTCTTTTCATGATAGGCTGTTGAAAGGAGCATTATGGCCTGGCTCACTTGTAGCCTGGGAAAATGATCCAGCAGTCTTCAAAGTTAATGAAATGTCATTTGTCACAGACTTTGCAGGTGTGGGACTCTTTCTACATTATAATACATGATGGAAGTAAGTGGCTGGATTGCAGGCCTGTTGCCAAGTGTAATGCACATTCTGTGAGTGTCACTGGTGCAGCATTGCATAAATCTTACTAATAGCTGGAAGTCTTGAAATGCATGATCTTTCTCTTCTAAGGTCAAGCAAGACTACTCCACAACTTAATTTTAGCCTTGCTGTCTCTGCAGTCAAAATGGTAACATTCAGTTCTTGCTTTCCAGCCTCCTCTTCTGAAGGGTTAATTTTTAAATGGCTTGACTTTTAATTGGATTATTTAATTTGGGGTGGGGAGAGGGGGAAGGGGGGAAGTGAACTGGCTATGGAAAAGGATTTCCTGAATGAGAAATATTTTTATTTGGTCCCAGGCAAAGCACCATGTCAGAGCAGAAGAATCATAGAATCAAACTAGCATTTATTCTAACTGTGTGACTGGGGAAGGGAAAATTTTTGAGACGGTCAACAGGATTTGCTGGGGTACTGCAAAGGTTGAGATCTGTAAGCTGCTGAAGGAACTTGCATCCAGCAATGTGCTGCTTGACTGAGCTCTCATTACAACAAATAGTGGTATATTGTTTTAGGGACCAGATGCTAGGCTGGTGCAAATCGCTGTTCCTAAATATCAGAGAGATGCAAAAGGGGGAAAAAAATACCCAACTTCCTTAGTTTGTCTTGTGAAAGATTTAGTTTGTTATTTCTTGAAAAATATTTTTTCTCATGATTACTGTTTGGATTTGTTTGACTTGGTGTCTTTGACAGAGCAAGAAAGCAAAACAATGGAGAAGTTTAGGCTTGATCCTTGGCTGTTGCTGGTATGCAGGGTTGACATCCCTGTATGCCCTTTTCTGAGTTGTTTAGTCAATGGTACCCAAGCCTTAAGGTCTTCCAAGCTTGAAGTGCATAATGTGCTTGTTTAAACATCCAGTTGAGGTATCTGGCACAAGCCAGTTGATAGAAAGAAAACTATGGAAATGCTCCTTACTCTTTTGCTTTTTTCTGCTCCTCTGCATTCACGTCTCTCTGAATGAGGCTGACTCTCACAGGTATTACAGGAACAACTCACCAACTTACTTTAATAATCTCTCTGGAAAGAAGCAGCTAAGTACAGGTCTTCTCCCTCTTTTCTGTTGGTATTATTTATTGCAGTGTTACATAGCCAGTCAGTACTTCTTTTGGAGTCTCATAGGAAGGCACATGCATGGAAGTTTAATTTTGAAGGTATAACCACTGAGCTATCCTCCAGTGGGAATACAGCAGCATTCTGTTGCACATACTTTACCTTTTAAGATGAAACTGCTTCCGCAACACCCTTGGTCCTAAGTGTTGAAGGACAAGGACTGATCTTGGAGATATGTTTAGGAAGATCTTGCGTTGGACTCTAGCTCTTGCAGTCAATTATTGTTGGTGGTTTGGTCACATGAAAGCTATTTTTTTTTTTTTTAAATTAGTGAACATATAGTAAGAAATACCTTTTAAATATTCTTATCTGACTCAAGAAGGACATGGGTTCTGTTGTCCTGAATTGTTTTCCTTTGGAGGGGCTGAAAGGATCTTCTAGGGTTATGTGGATGTTCTACTTTGGAAGAGCAGTCACAGAGAAACACCATGCTATGTAGCCTTATTCTAGCTTGTATACTCCATGAGCCTAATTAATAGTTTTGAAAGTTTATTATTACAGTAAACTCTTAAGTAATATGATGTGTACCTTATGTGAAGAAAAGTGGGAAAAAACCCCCAAACTATTTTCTTTTCAATCCTATTTACCTTATCTTAAAGAATTTTAGGCTAGAAAGAAAATTTTGGAGTTACAAAATGTGCCCCTTGTGGCCCCTCACCTTGCTCCCTCATTGGTGCTGAGATCAAATTTCAAAAGAATTCTAGAAGGATATTGAGTTTCAGGTTTTGTTTTCCCATAGCAGTGATTCTGGCCAAAAAGCTTTTTAATCAAAAGGACCAACTGTAACCTTGTTAATAACTAAGAAAACAATGGCCAAAGGGAAAAGACCTGCCAAAAGCTACAAGTCATTTCTGTTGGCAGAATAATTGGGAGATTGTTATTTTGGTTGAAAACAATGTGATTTGTATTTCTAATTTTGTAAAATTACTTAATTAATAACACATGGTCAGCAATGTTGATTGCAGAGTGGCTCTTGACAGAGGACACTTTTAAAGCAGTGTTATGGGGGCAAAGGTAGGATTACGAAATACTTCAGCAAACAAGGCCATGGCTGCTGCTCAGCAGATGACTCTACTTGTCTTGGGAAGGCATAAATCGTTAGGGTATCCTTGACATTGAAACACAAGCCATTGTCAGGAGGACTGTGGGATATATCCCATGGACTTGATGGGTGGACCACTGGCTGGATAAGGAATTGGCTGGATGGTCGCACACAGAGAGTGGTGATCAATGGCACAATGTCCACCTGGAGACCAGTGACAGGTGGTGTCCCTTGGGGGTCAGTGCTGGGACCAGTGCTGTTTAACGTCTTTGTCAGTGACATGGACAGAGGAATCAGTGCACCCTCAGCAAGTTTGCAGATGACACCAAGCTGTGTGGCACAGTCCACTTGCTAGAGGGCAGGGATCCATCCAGAGGGATCTGGACAGGCTGGAGGGGTGGGCTCAGGCCAACCTCATGAAATTCAGCAAGGCCAGGTGTAAGGTCCTGCACCTGGGTAGCCATAATCCCAAGCACAAATCCAGGCTGGGTGGTGAATGGCTGGAGAGCAGCCCTGAGGAAACGGACATTGGAGTCTGGGTTGATGAAAAGCTCAACATGAGCCTGCAGTGTGTGCATGCAGCCCAGACAGCAACCGAGTCCTGGGCTGCATCAAGAGCAGTGTGGCCAGCAGGGCAAGGGAGGGGATTCTGCCCCTTTACTCTGCTCTTGTCAGACCCCATCTGGAGTGCTGTGTGCAGTTCTGGAGCCCCCAGCACAGGAAGGACATGGAAGTGTTGGAGCGAGTCCAGAGGAGGGCCACGAGGATGGTCAGAGGGCTGCAGCAGCTCTGCTATGAGGACAGGCTGAGAGAGTTTGGGCTCTACAGCCTGGAGAAGAGAAGGCTTTGAGGAGACCTGATAGTAGCCTTTCAATATCTGAAGGGGGCCTACAGGAAGGCTGGGGTGGGACTATTTACTGCAAGGTCTTGCAATGCCAGGACAAGGGGCAATGGGTTTAAACTGGCAGAGGGGAGATTTAGACTGGATGTTAGGAGGAAGTTCTTTCCAGTGAGGGTAGTGAGGCACTGGCACAGTTTGCCCAGGGAGGTTGTGGCTACTCCTTCCCTGGAGGTGTTCAAGGCCAGACTAGATGAGGCCTTGAGTGAGCTGTACTAGTGGGAGGTGTCCCTGCCTATGGCAGGTGGTTGGAACTAGATGATCCTTGAGGTCCCTTCCAACCTTACCATTTTATGATTCTATATCTGTGACCATGGGATCATCAGTGGGTGCAAATTGGGCTAATTCCTCTTGTGATGATAAGTAGATTGTTAGAGGAGAATGCTACTGCATGGTTGTGCATGGAAATGTTTGGATATTGAGAAAGTGCTTGGAAGGGAGCTGTGTACCCTAAGGAAAGAGGTCTAGGAAATGATGCTGCTTCTGGAGGCCCTCTGGTGGTGCTCACCTTGTGTAAATATTTAGGCTAGCTTAGGTTTTAGTGTCTGTGTGCACCTTTGTGGGATGGAGAATATGGGAGCGCTAGGGGAGGAGGAATGTGGAGTTACAGCACTTGCCTATAAGGAACACATGGTTCACAAGACAGAAGATCTGGAGAAGATCTGGATCCTTTGTTGCAGTCCGTACAACATGCAAGTCCTTAAAACTGTCCTTGTTGCTTCTCCACGGATGCCTCTCTTGCAATACCATGAGACTAAGCTTAAGACACATCTTTTCTCTTGCTTCTTGTTTCTTTTGTACAGTCAGTCTCAGTTCCTTCCCATAAGGAAAGCAGCTCACAGTGAGTGTGGAGAGGAAAAGGTGGCAGACAGGAAAGCAGGATACTGGAGTTTTGCCTCTGCTGAAACTGTGTAACCACTAAGAAACTTGCTGCAATTTTTCAGAAAGTTGTGGCTCTTGGGATGCCTGTGAGTGCTTGTCTGCTATGCCATATACAGTGCTTGATTAACTATTGTTTCACGCTGATGAAGGAGGTTGTTCTCTCCATGATTCAGATCCTCTTCACAGCCCCTCTTCTGTAACCCTCTTACTCTTTCATTATACCATCATAATGATTTCCTTTTTGTAGAGTGCGTAGCCTAACACCTATGTACATTGAGTGCCAGGGCTTGAAACCATAATAGGCTGAATGCTCACCTTAGAAGCCATTATTCCAGTCATTACAACACGGTTTATGCCTCTAGACGACATTAACATCTGAAAATGTGTCAACTAGAGTATGAAATTCATTATGATCATGAACCACCTGCCAACTAATTAGAATACTAGAGTCCAGGAAATTGGAATGTTGTATTAATCTGGTACTTCACAGGCATTTATTCTTTTGTTTTAATTTCTAGCCAACTGCTATCGAAGGCCAAAGTAGAATGTTCTGATGTGCGAGAGATCAAGTAGGGAAAAGGTGAAGAGCCATGCGTGTGGCCAAAGTGCTGTGCGGAAAGGCTCAATCAGCAATGCAAGCACTGGCAAAATCACTGAGTCTGGGTCAAAAAGGAGAGGAAGAGATCTTAAAAACTTCTTTATGTAGTTAAGAAGCAGTTTTAAAGAGTGTTCTGTCTCCAACTAAAATACAGACCGGAAGATGAACTCTTCTGTAAGAACGGAAGTGGGTTAAAGTTGGGAAGAGTTTCACAGTATAATCTTGCTGAAAGGCTGAAAATTCCGAATAACTTTTCCCAAGAGTGAGGGCAGTAATATTGAGCTAAAGCATAATGTAGCAGTTTGTGGTTCTGCCTATTTTTTCAGCAGAACAGTGACAGTAATAATTGTGGTACAGGTGTGAAAGCTGTTTTCAGCAATTGAATAAATGCCACATGTTAAAATGACTAAAGCATGTAATGACTTTTACTGGCAAAGCCAGACCCCCTGAGGGTATTTTACAATGTTTTTGTTATTACCTGAAGATCCACTCAACAGATGACATTGCAAAATTCTGTCTTGTAGGCTGTTTCAGTTGATGAAACAACTGCTGGGCAATGTTACAAGACAGAGAAAGTGTTCTTCAGTTTGAAGTCAGAATTCACATCTCAACTAAATTCTTTTTCCCCTGCCTTGCAATGACCAAGCTCTTTCTGCTACATAGTTTACCATACTTCTTAATTTGCCCAAGGTTTTAATGAGGAAAACATTTGCAGAGAGGTATGTTAAATCCTAAGAGGTTAATTATTTGCTATGATTGTGATCTTAGCTATGTGCTTTGCTGTTTCATCACAGTAATTTCTAGTTTAAAAAAAAAAAAAGTAATAAATATTCACAGCTCTGGGATGAAAATGAATGTTTGGGCTTCCCATCAGTAGGTCTACTCTCAGCAGTTACAAGAAGTCTTAACCAAACAATTTCAAACTGATGCTTAAGGAACTGAACAATCCCAGACTAGTGCTTTCCTGTTGACTTCTGTTCAAACTGTGTTTTTCTCCAAAACACTTTTAAAATTCTTCAGTAAGAGAGATTGAGGGAATAATTACTGCAAACAGAGAACTGTGTAGTAGAGCTAATGGAAAGGCAGTGGCAGGAACAAATGGTTCAGGGGAAAGACTTCCTTTATTCACTGTGTGAAAAGGCAAGTCTTTAAAACTTCTTCCTAGAGAAAACCATCATGCTTCAGAGTAGTTTCATAGACAGGGCTTGGTAATAAAAGCTTACTTTATAAAGGCTGATTGCATGTTCTATGTGTGTTACAGATGTGAGTGCATTGTTGCAAGCCTGCTGGTCCAAGGGATAGGCCTGCATTGCCTCAGAACCGATACAGATGTTAGCAGCCTGCCACAACTGCTGGAAGTGTTAGTGTGGTCCACCTGGTGGCCTGCAGGCCAGCTCCAGGCTTCTGCACTGATGCATCCAGCCCACTGGCATCTTCCTTGGAGTAGATGGGAAGAGCTGTTTTGAGATGTTTGTGCACCCCCCAACAGCTGAGTTTGTCCTCCAACACAAAGCCAAAATGCTGCTGCTCTTGGCAGGATGTGTGTATATTTTGGGGGGAAATGAGGAACCAGGGAACAAATGTCCAGGGCTTTTCACCCAGCATCATGGGCTCCTTCAGCTTGCAGTCCTTGGCAGTACTTTGTTGCTGCTGTTGTGTGGATGGTCTTGAGACCGCCCTTGGCAGTCACTGTGGTGGGGCAGGGAGAAGCAGAATGCACCCCATGCTGAGCAAGCCGAATTGTAAACCCAAATCCATCCCCCACAGCTGTTGAGGTTAGACCTCCCCATACTATCTACAGTGGCAGGGTTCAGTCAGGAGTGTGTGTGTGTGTGCCTAGCAGGCATCCATTAGAGATGATGTGCTGTTGCCTTCTTTGAGAGTGAGTGAGTCCAGCTGAGAGGAGCATGATGTTTCTGTCCTCAGAAGAACTGTCTTGGGTATAAGAGAGTGGCATATGCTACCCCTCTTGGTTCAGCAGCCCTAGGCCCTCCTTGTTGGAGAGCTTGTGCTCTACTGAGTTTCAGCAGGAAGGCATTTGGAGGGTCTCCATTGGGAATCCTGCAGACACAAGTGGGCCCAATAGAGAGATGAGATAAGCAGAGAAAACTCCTGCACAGCTTTCCTGCCTAGATAGGTGAACTAACAATAATCTGACCTCGTGAAAGGTGCACGAGGAAGGGCAATGATAATAGAGGTCTGTCGCCATGAGGGAGAGTAGCGGCAGAGTTCGCAACAGACTGTCAAGTAAAAAGCCAAAGGTGTTATTTCTTTTTTCTTCCTGGCTTTGTATGTCCATATCTTTACAGACAGAGAACAAAACAGAAAAAGTTTTATTCCTGAGCTCCACTCAGGAACATACACCCATCAGAGCAGATGATTTGTGCTTTGCGCAGGAGCGTTACTGGCTGTGGTTTCTTCCTTCCCAAGGGGCATCACAAGGCCATGGATATAAACAATGTGACTCAAGATAAGTTTCTATTATGATTAATATTTTATTTTTACACAGATGTTACATATGAGCTCATTCTCTGCTCAGCACCAAAGCTACCAAATTTTGCAGTCTGCCCTCTACTGGTTTTGCAGCAGATAAGGTAACTGCTGGGAACCAGCTCCCTTGGAAGCACGTGGAGGGCTCCATCTGCCTCTGCAGTGAGGAAAGGAAGAGATGGCAATGCTTGATCCTACTCTTAACTGCCTTGCTATGAGCTAGAGCTAATCCCTTAGTGAAGGTACACTTGCAGTGAGGATCATAGCTCCTGTATCCTACAGGGAGACAGTTTGTGAAGGGATTTCTGGTTCCTGTGCTTTGAAAGGGAGAAGGAATCTTGCTGTCAATGATGGCTGTCTGAACCCCATTAAATTAGAGCTACTTAAATAAGTGCAACAGGGAGACTTCATTCTTGGCTGGTGCAATCATTGGAAATAAATGAGTTAAGTTGTATATGCTTATTTGTGGAATCAATTACCCTCATGCAAGAAGCTTTCTGCTGGATAAAAAACCTTTCTTCTCCCAACATAGCTGTGGAACAGAGGTCCTGATTTGCTTTTTGCCTGATGCTGTATGTGGGCCAGTAACAAGGGAAAGTGAAGCACAGTGCTAGGTGTACTTCTTACAAGTGTACAGCAGTGCAGTGGAGGGGCTGAAGTCATGGAGAAAACAGCTTACTCTATTTTTAATGCTTTTTTTTACCCCATGATTTGCCCAGTTCTGTGGGGTGAGTGTCAAGTGGAGGGGGACAATATCTTTTTGGTGGTGTGCAGTAATAAGGCAAGGAACAAGGGATACAAACTTGAACGTAGAAGGTTTCACCTCAACAGGAGGAGAAACTTCTTTACAGTGAGGGTGATAGAGCACTGGAACAGGCTGCCCAGAGAGGTTGTGGGGTCTTCTTTTATGAAGACTTTCAAAACCTACCTGGATGCATTCCTGTGTGAACTACCCTAAGGAATCTTGCTTTTGGCAGGGGGTGTGGACTTGATGGTCTCTGGAGGTCTCTTCCAACTATTAACATTCTGTGATTCTGTGAAAGCTTGAGGTATGCAATCTGTAATGGGTGACAGCTGAAGGTCACAGTATGTCAGGTAATACCAGTGCTGGTAATTTGTATTGAAGTAGCTTACAGACCTTATTCTAACACAAGACACTTCATGACCCTTCATAACACAAGACACTACTGTGTACAGTTCTGGAACCCTCAGCACAGGAAGGACATGGAAGTGTTGGAGCGGGTCCAGAGGAAGGCCACAAAGATGATCAGAGGGCTGGAGCAGCTCTCCTATGAGAACAGGCTGAGAGAGTTGGGGCTCTTCAGCCTGAAGAAGAGAAGGCTTCGAGGGGACCTGATAGTAGCCTTCCACAGGAAGGCTGGGGAGGGACTATTTACAAGGTCTTGCAATGACAGGACTAGGAAGGAGCAGTGGGTTTAAACTGGCAGAGGGGAGATTTAAACTGGATGTTAGGAGGAAGTTCTTTCCAGTGAGGGTGGTGAGACACTGGAACAGGTTATGCAGGAAGGTTGTGGCTGCTCCCTCTCTGGAGGTGTTCAAGGCCAGGTTGGGCAAGGCCTTGAGTGATCTGTCCTAGTGGGAGGTGTCCCTGCCTATGGCAGGGGCTTGGAACTAGATGATCTTTGAGGACCCTTCCAACCTTACCATTCTATGATTCTATGTACCCCACAAAACCACTCTTAACAGGTCTGCAAACAAGTTCTGCAAACAAGATGTTGGCAGAGGTCTGTGTTGCTATCACTCACCAGTCTGCAGCTCAGCTCTGCCGATGAGCTCTCCTGGCTCCATCCCAGTTGAGCAAACTCAGTCAAACAGAAGAATCCAACCGAAAATATCTGGAAGGGACTTCTGACATTATTCTCTCACTGCTGCTAAGTCTATTCGGGGTGTGTGGAAAATTTCTTCAGCTCAGAAGAATGGCATAGTGTAATGCGATAACAAGGCCTGTAAAGGTTATCAGTGATAGAATCAAATATATCTGGGAGACAAAGACCCTCACTGTACTGCTAATTAAAACTTGTTTCTTCTCTACCTGTTCGTGTTTGGTGGCCATTATTTAGAACTGAGCTGCAAGGCACTGGAGCAGAAAGTTAACTCTATTTTAGGACTGGCTCTGTCCAAAACCTTGTATTGGAAAAACCCATGTATTCTTTTTCTTGTGGGCTGCACGATGGCAGATCCAGAAGCCAATTGCAGGTAATTTCTCTCTGCTCATAAGGTCAGTTATAAGACAAACATTTAAAATAAACACAAACAAAGAAACAAAACACTAAAATAAACAAAGACCCCCAAAACAAACAAATAAAAGCAACCCACCAAACCCCTGACATTGTCCTTTTTAACTTTCTTTGAGCTGATGGGATTATTGCAGTAGAAGTCTTTAAGCTTTTGTCTTTTCCTATAGTAGAATGTACAGCTGGATCTCACAAAGTATTGCTTTTTCCTTACCATAATATTTGTTCCCCTTTTCCCCTTAGTGTCTATACAGCTATTTAAGAAATAAAAAGGGCCATGTACAGGACAGGAAACTGGTCAGTTTAGAGGCCAAACTGTGGATGCAATGTCTGTGATTTCCTGGAACAGTGTGTGTGGTGTAACATTGTTCCATGTTTGGTACGAAGAAGAGATCAACACCTGTCACCAGCATGTGAGAGCAATCCTTCCTGGTACAACTGTGCTGTGACTTTTGTTCCCAAAAGCAGGGCTAGTGTAGCCCAGTTTGAGGTGACAGCCAGCCACACTGTGACTGCTGGCGTAAGACTGGTCTGTGAATGGTATTAGCAATAGCATTTGTACCGTGAAAATGCCAAGGACCTCTTGCCCAGCTATGCTAAGCACTGCACATATGCAGAGCAGTAGTCACACGATGTTCCCCAAGGCATGCAAAGGCTGATGGAGAGTCCTGGGGAAGTGCAGGGCTGTTCAAGGTCATATGACAGGTTAGTGGTTCAACTGGGAGTAGAATTTGGAGGGGAAACTGCTGCCATGGCAGCTCTACTATTGAATTTCTTGAAACCAGGATTTTTCCTTAGACCTGGAGTTTGTTTTGCTTATTGAACTGCTTGAGCAAGACGGCTGTGTTTGGGGACCTGCAGACCACTTTCCCATTCCCCGTGTAAGGAGGCATAAATCATTCTCCATGTCTATAGATTACAACTGCCAATTTCTGGTTTCTGCCTCGGCGATTGTGGTAGTTTAAGTTTTATTGGAATATTCTAATAAGAGAAATTGGTACATTCCTGAAAGTTCACTGCAGAATCTAACTAAATTAGACCGCTGGTTGTGAAAGAATAATAATGATTAAGTCTGTATCATTTGTTGGTTTGCTAAGAGGTATAAGAAGCCAACGTATAAACAAATCTTTTTTTCTTGACTCTTGGGCACTGGATCTGTCGCTGTTCCTTCACTTCTCTAATCTCCTTCACTAACCTTGACTGACCAGATAACACATGAGCTTTGCTGGTTGTTTGCTATCTGGGGAGAGAGAGGGTGGCACTAGCCCTTTCTGGGCTTTTTTCTGGGGGTGAATATTTGATTTCTGTATTATTTCTAGATTGTATATAATTGTAAATGCCTGTAAATATGTTGTGTATTTGTGCTTGTAAATTTAGCTTTGTTGTAAAATAGAACTTTATCTTATTTCCAAGCTGTCTGAGCTGGTCTGGTAAATTTCACTTGTTGGGGGGGGGGGGGGGAAGTTTCCAACACACCATAGTGGTGAATTCCCCAGGCTTGTGATGTGCAGCTCATCAAAGGTGATGATAATTTTGACCTTCTTCTTCATGGTGTAATTTCAGAGAAGAGAGTAGGAAATTCTTCCCTCTCCAGCTGATAGGAAGGGGATTTGGAATGCATGATTTCTTTTTTTGTCAGCTACTGTCCGTATTAGAAACATTAGCTTCTCTTGGTGTGATATTTTTGACAAGTATTCCCCTACATTCTCTGCCACTCTCTGCTGCCTCTTCCACTGTGCAGTTTTGTAGCAGCAGCTCCTGATGATACCTTTCTGTTGTCAGGCTTCTGGTATGTTCTCAGTAGTTGCATGATCTCTGCAAGGAGTAGCTGAGGTAAAAGTTTGGCATTTGAGAGCGTGGTCTTGACTCAGTTAAAGCCAGAGTAGTTTGACACTGAATACGATCACAGACTGTGCAATGTGAGTAGTGATTCTTGCTCAAGACCTGCAGCTTCTGGGATACAGCATCTCTGCCGTTTTTAGGCAAGCATTCAGCTCTATTTCAGTACCTCCAGGAGCTGGAAAAGTCACTGTCCCTGTGTACTGCTGTCGCAACTCTAGTGGCCTACTTTCCCCTTTTAGAGGTGGTCACCCTTCACGTCTCAGGATTTGCTTGGCTTTGGTTCTTGGCCATTATATCTTGTCATGCCTTTTCCAGTAGCTTAATGAACTCTTCACTACCAGAAGTATTCCCTTTTTAATCAAAAGGAATTGTATCTTCTTATACATTTACTAGCATTCAGTTCCATCTTTCTTGACATAGTTCAGACGCCTTGGCTTAACCGATTGTGCTTTCTTGCAGTCTGCATCTTCATTCCTGCTTTTCAGGGTGGGGATAGTGATATTCGGAGTCTTGCCTCCCCTTTTTCTGTCATGTGTTTATTTTCCCATCTGTTTTATGCCAGGGCCATTTGCCTTATGATGGCATTGCAGACTTCCTGATGCATGAGGCTGAGACTTAAGCATGGTTACTGGGATACCAAAACCAAAATCCAAATAAATCCATTTTAACTCAGAGTTTACTATGTTCCCGTCAAGTTTTCGTTCTTCTTCAGCTAAGAAAATAACACATTCCCACAGTGCTACTCAACTCAAATTAAAAAATCATAATGTAAATCATATTTGTATGAATAATTTAATTTTTAGGAAATGCATTAGGGAAACCCTTTCAGATAAGCTTCCAAATTTGTAATAGTAATGATCTGAGAGGAAGAGATTGTTTGCCATGAAGTAAATTATGCATTAGAGGAGCTTTTTGATATTCTTATTTAACACCTAATATTGATATGTTCATTGATCTACAGAAACTGCAGTACTGTAATATGCAAATCAATTAAAACTATAATTAAAATGAATATTATGTTCAAGCCTCAGGATCTGTGACAGTGTGCGTGTGTATGTATCTCTGTAGTCTTCAATTTCCTCATGTCTCCAGTCTGCAGTGACTGATGCTATTTTAGGAACAAAAGAAACTTCTCTGGGCATAGAGGTTACAGTGAACAGAGTCATTTGGCTCTTAGCCTGTGTGAGCTGTGGTTGATGCATGGCTTCCATTAGCTCTTTTTAAATAAGTCTGCTTATGGTTTGGCAAAGCGTACATGAAAAGGCCTGGAAGCAAGGGCATCTTTCACACCTTTCACATTTCTCTGGCTCTAGGAGAACTGGTCAGGATTGAAAAAGGAGCTGGTGGTGCCCATATGGGAATACAGGCAGCTGAATCTCCATCAGTGTTTGGTAGAGGACAGTTCCCGTGGAATTGGTGACTCTCTATGTTTGATGCATGCCTTTTGCAGCAGTATTTTTCAAGTAAGCAAAGGCCAAGGACTTCCATGCTCAAAAAGCCATTACCAGCCTGAGTAGATGGGTGCTCAAAGTTGTGCAGGCTTTGCTCTTTTTGCTGAGGTACCAAAACAGGAAGCATGCTCCATCAATTACTGCACTGATTCCTTTCCTGTTTGAAGGTATAGCTTGCTCCTAACACCTACCCTGTGCAGGTGGCAGGTAAAAAACCGTAAAATCCTTCCCAATACTTTGGAACAATTACAAATGAACTCTCAACTGCTTCAGCTTACCCAGAACCACAGCAGTAATGTCTAACACAGAGGCACAGCATGATGCTATAGCAAAGAGGGGCTCTGTGCTGGCCGTCCTCCTGGAAAAATACAGAAGGAAAAGAAGGAAACTCTGCAACATGCACTGCATGGCCTTGAATGCACAACCCTGGTACGCCCACATTCCCTGTGAGTCTGGCACTGAAGGGGCAGGGCCCATGACTTTACACAGTCTCATGTGCCAGGGATTTAGCAAATCTGTGCAGGGCACAGCTGCTGTTTGGCTTTTCCCAGAGTGTAAGAAAGCCCCAGTGAATGTTGCCCTCTCGTGGGGAGTGTTGGTTCATTTAGACATGTTTTATACTCCCAGGGGAAGGTGAGGCTTTTGTCCCTTTGAATCTTCAAACTTAGTAATTTGCAGGCTGGAATGTGATATTCTGAAATGGCACTGTGCAATGAGAAGGTATGTGGAGAGCACCAATACCTCGGTCTGAAAGGTTACCTTCTCACACCCTACCTTCACAGAGGGTTTCCAGGTGCACACCTTTCCTTGACTGCTGTCAAGGGGGCTTTCCCTGCTCCCTGCTGTGGTGATGCTCTTACACTAGCACTGGTGTCATTTATATGGCAGTTTTCTCTTCTTTATTGTCTCTCTAGACCTGCAGTGGTTTTGGGTAACTTTCCACTTAAAAACTTATATATTTGAAGTTTTGGAGCAAATTGAATCCTTGCCAGATGAGTCATTAGACTATGGTAAGTACTTTGAAACTTTGCAAAATTATTATGACAAGGATCTACTGTTTTTTTCTTTTGCTCCATTAGTTTTGCAAGCATTTAGGATGCTTCTGAAACAACTTCCTCACCAGGTCTTGTTTAACAGAAAACTTTTTTTCCCCCTTCTCATAACTGTTTAGATGATTTCAGTTAGACTTTGCTCTAAAGCAATAGACAGGTCTGGTCAGATTCCACTTCAATATTTGTATCCTTTAAATGTGCATTTACAGAGGAAGATACAATTTGAAAATGAAAAACCCATTCAAAAAGAAAAGCTTCCAGTGAAATGCTAGTAAGACCTATTTATTTTTCCCTAAGTAGAATTATTCTTTTGACCTCTTTGTTGGCAGGAAATAGGAAAAGATGTAGATTTGCTGGAGATGGCTTCAGCTGAATGAGATTGAAATAGTTTGAGACCATTAAAGCAGTTTGAGACCCAGATCCACAGGAGAAGTAAATGATGTGCAGCTCAGTGCCTAGTGGGTGAATATAAACTGTCATAGGGACGTGTGTGTGCATGTCCATGGTCCAGAGGGGGGCCATGAAGATGATCAGAGGGCTGGAGTAGCTCTCCTGTGTGTTGTTTTGTTGCATAGTGGACATCTGTAGTAATAACTTGGAGTACTCACCTGCAGTACTGTGTGCAGTTCTGGAGCCCTCAGCACAGGAAGGACATGGAAGTGTTGGAGTGGGTCCACAGGAGGGCCATGAAAGTGATCGGAGGGCTGGAGCAGCTCTGCTATGAGGACAGGCTGAGAGAGTTGGGGCTCTTCAGCCTGGAGAAGAGAAGGCTTCGAGGGGACCTGATAGTAGCCTTCCAGTATCTGAAGGGGGCCTACAGGAAGGCTGGGGAGGGACTATTGACAAGGTCTTGTAATGACAAGACAAGGGGCAATGGGTTTAAACTGACAGAGGGGAGATTTAAACTGGATGTTAGGAGGAAGTTCTTTCCAGTGAGGCTGGTGAGACACTAGAACAGGTTGCCCAAGGAGGTTGTGGCTGCTCCCTCCCTGGAGGTGTTCAAGGCCAGGTTGGATGAGGCCTTGAATGACCTGTGCTAGTGGGAGGTGTCCCTGCCTATGGCAGGGGGTTGGAACTAGATGATCCTTGAGGTCCCTTCCAACCTTACCATTCTATGTGTACAGTAAAATGCATTCCAGGTTACCCAGATCTCTTGTGCAATGCTGCTATCTCTGTAACAATGGACGCACACTGGGTGGTTCTGTACCATTTTGATGTTTGTGGCCAAAACTAAGCATCTTCCAGCATTTTGGACAACTTCTATAGCTGTCCATCCTCAGCCTCACATAACTCCTGATGAACTCTCAACTATGTTGGCTGCCATATCAGATTTTTTCTCTTTTCCATTGGCCTGTTGCAAAGCATGGGGAGGGGGAAAGACAAGGTGCAGACAATCTAAAGTTTGTGGGCAAAAGTAATTTGCTGTTGATTAAATCAATTTTAATGTACTGTGGTGGAGAGAGTAGAAAGACAAGCTTTTGCTGGCTTCTTTTTTTGAACATCAGAGCTCTAATCCTAGGATGCTGTGAACCTTATTCCTCTCACAGCATAGCCCAGGAATGTGTGGCAGACTGTGCCTGGGTTCTGCTCTGTAACGATTCATGGCAGAAGTTCAAGAGATCTCTGCTTTTGGTTCTTGATTCAAATACAGTATTTATGGCTGAGACTGCTTGTAAAAAGAGCTATGCCTTTAAAGGCTATTTTGGGGACTTTCTGGTTTAGAGCAGATATATTACAAGAGCATCTTGGAGAGTTTTGGGACTCTCAAACTGAGTTGACTGTAAGGAATCAATAAATGAGTTCTCATCAAAGTGATACTTTTCATATCAGAATTGAGACCAGTGCCTACCTCTTTGAAATTAAATACCACTCCCTTTCTTGACCCAGCTTGTAAGGGAATCTGATATTTTAAAAAGTAAAGTAAATTGGGAAATAAAGAGATGTCATTGTCACAACATTTGCCCAGAGCTCAGGATCACTTGGAATATTATTTAACCTCTACGATGGACTATTTAGTCACAAGTAGACAGTTTAGGTGGAATTTCCTTTCATTTGTCATTTTGTGTTAGTCATTCATGCTGTCTAGAGGCTGCACAGAGTATTGTATCCCTAGGGTTCTGTTTTATGAGTTTACTAAAATTAAGCTTAGGGAGTTTTCTGGCCAAAAACTGAAGTTGAAAGCCAGGGTGCCTTGAAGGAGCACAATAACAAATAGGGAAGGATAATCTTTCATCTGCAGCTTTCTAGTCTATGTGACTTTCCCCTCATACACTGTCATGAGCCCTGGTTTGAAGTTACCCATATGAACTGCAGACCACAGCTGGTCTTCTAGATGCACCATGCCTATGGCTCAGATTTGAGTGGGAGAGAGGGGACAGAAGATAGAGGAAAGCAACCTGGAAGTCAGTAGTGTTGGAAAGCAGTTTTCCTGACTGTTTCCTTTGTGATTGCCTGACATGCCCTCAATAAACAGAGGCAAAGGAAAACTATTCTTTGTGTACTGTGTTGAGATCTTCATGCCAAGTGCTGAAGGCAAATAGTGTCGTAACAAGTGCTCTTGGAGACAGAAGTTAATTTAGCTAACTGCCCTGGTGAGAATGTGGAAGCTGCACTACTAGCAAGGTTACCAGCAGACCTATTTCTGGCAGAAGTACTTAAACCAGAGGTACCTAGATCTGAGTGCATGGAGAGCTGCTGCTTAAGGAGCATACTCGTCAGTGGAAGTAGCAACATCTCCTCTAGTTTTGAGGAGCTAGTTCTTTACCTCGTGAATAGATACTGTAAAGCAGAAGAGGTGACTGTCCCAAGAATGGGATTAATAACCAGTCCTTCTACATGCTTGCATAGCTTTGACTGAAATTCTGTTGACCTGTTTTTTTATCAGTTAGTGCCTCAAAGAAAGATGATTGATGAAGTAATTGACGTGAGAAGTAGGAGAAATAGTTGAGGAGTGGGAAAGATGAGCCAGCAGTGTGCCCAGGTGGCCATGAAGGCCAATGGCATCCTGACTCGGATCAAAAACACTGTGCCCAGCAACAGGAGGGAGTGATTGTGCCCCTGCACTTAGTCCTTGTGAGACCACAGCTTGAGTCCTGGATTCAGTTCTGGACACCACAGTATAAGAAAGACCTGGTCCTGGAGGCTTTCTAGGGAAGAGTGACAAGGCTGGTGAAGGATTTGGAAGCTGTATCGTATGAGGAGTGGCTGAGGGAGCTGGAGTTGTTTACTCTGGAGAAGAGAAGGCTTAAGGAGAGATCTTATTACTCTCAAAAAGTCACTGAAAGGCAGTTGTGCAGAGGATGGTGTTGGTCTCTCATAACTAACAATAGGATAAGTGGAAATGAGCTTAAGTTGTGCCAGGAGAGGTTTAGATTGGATATTAGGGGAAAATCCTTTACAGAAAGAATGACGAGGCATAGGAACAGGGATGCCCAGGGAGGCGCTGGAGTTGTCGTACATGGAGGCATTCAAGTGTGTGGATATGACACTTCAGGATATAGTTTAACAGTCATGGTAGGTTGGACTCAGTGATCTTAAAGGCTTTTTCCAACCTTAATGATTCTATGATTAGAGTTGTTGGAGAAAAGGAAAGACAGCTAGGTTGCTAAGTGGAACGAGTATAGAATCATAGAATAGTATGGGTTGGGAGGGATCATTGAGTCCAACCTCCTTGCTAAAGCAAGGATCACCTAGGTCAGGTCACATAGGAACATGTTCAGACAGGTCTTCAAAGTCTCCAGAGAAGGAGACTTCACAACTTTCCTGGGCAGCCTGGTCCATGGCTCCATCACCCTCACAGTAAAGTTTTTCTTCATGTTGAGGTGGAATTTCCTGTGTTCCTTTTTTTATCTCTTGACCCTTGTTATATCCCAGGATACCATTGAAAAGAGAATGGCACATTCTTGGCACCCACTCCAGCTATTTAGAAACGTTAGTAAGATCTCCTCTCAGTCTTCTCCTTTCCAGACTAAACACATTAGAGCTTTAAGTCTTCAGCAACCATTGTGTTGGGAAGATTTAGTTTTCATACTGCTGTTTTGAAGGTCAGTTATAGACTGAGTATCATAGAGGATGATGGCTGAAATGTCATTCAGCTATGGTATGTAAAACCAATGTTACTGCTTGTGAGTTACTTTTCTGTTTTCTGATTCACTGGAACTTCATTGTGGTGGGTTTCAACAAAAATAAACTCTGTTATGCCAAGAGTATTATAGCAAAAAATACTTAGGGTTTGGGGTTTTTTTCTATTTTTTTAAAATGGGAAACTTTCTTTTAGCTTTTAGCAGGAGGACTGATTAATTAATTTTAAAATGGAGCTCTCTATAGGTGGTAAGATGAATCGTTGGGGAGAGATTAAGAAGTGCCAAGGGATTTTGGAGCACAGTTTGCAATGCAAGTTGCTATGCTTCCTTCTTATTATGAGAATTTCTAACTCGAAATGTGACTCTTCTGGCCTCAGAGGACTCCAGGCTGTGCAGAGAGCATTTTCCGGAAGCAGAAGATGGTGGTAGAAGATGAACACTTTCACCATTTTTCACCTGTTTGGTATGAGCTGTTACATAGTTGGCTTTTGCCTTGGAGATGATAATGTGCCCTCAGATCTGATGTTCCATGGTTGGTCACTCTGGTTACTGAACAGGTAATGGTAGTGGAAGAACAGAGTCTGAAAAAGTGAGGGTCTGGAGGCAGACACCCTCCTTGGCACAGCAGGATAAGGAGCAGATGTTGTCTGTGGCTGCAGAGCACAGCAGGGCAGGGCTGGCAGGTGTAGCCACAATAATTTCTGCCCAACAGTACTGAAAACCTGATATAAAATAGAGGGAAGAACCAATTCTAAAAGGGAATGGAGAAACCCACATGTACAGGAAGCAAGCCCCTTCAGAGCAACATTAGTGCAACAAACAGGATAGTTTTTATTTTGGAGCGTTTTTTTTCTAGATTTTTTTTTTTTAAAGAAAAAAAAAAGGAGAATCCTGTTTTCTGGATGTTCTTTTTCTGAAAAATAGGATTTTTTTTGACATTTCTCTTAGGTACTTGTTTTCAGGAATTTGCTACCTGCAATATGACCATGATGGTGTTAGGTTGACTGTTGGATTTGATGATCTTAGAGGTCTTTTCCAACCAAAATAATTGTATTGTTGTGTGGGAATGATCACTGAAATGCACTTCACTCCTTAAACTGAGTTCAGTGGACTGAGTTTTGTGGACTTTTAAGATCATAGAATCATAGAGTGGTAAGGTTGGAAGGGACCTCAAGGATCATCTACTTCCAACCCTCTGCCATAGGCAGGGACACCTCCCACTAGTACAGCTCACTCAAGGCCTCCCCCAACCTGGCCTTGAACACCTCCAGGGAGGGAGCAGCCACAACCTCCCTGGGCAACCTGTTCCAGTGCCTCACCACCCTCACTGTAAAGAACTTCCTTCTAACATCCAGTCTAAATCTCCCCTCTTCCAGTTTACACCCATTGCCCCTTGTCCTGTGGTTGCAAGACCTTGTCAATAGTCCCTCCCCAGCCTTCCTGTAGGCCCCCTTCAGATACTGGAAGGCTACTATAAGGTCTCCTGGAAGGCTTCTCTTCTCCAGGCTGCAGAACCCCAACTCTTGTAGCCTGACCTCATAGCAGAGCTGCTGCAGCCCTCTGATCATCTTCGTGGCCCTACTCTGGACCTGCTCCAACACTTCCATGTCCTTCCTGTGCTGGGGGCTCCAGAACTGTACACAGTACGCCAGATGGCTCAGAAAGTGTAAATTAAAGGCATATGATACTTTTGTCAAAATTGGCAAGGAGGGAAATGATGTTTCTCACAGAAGTCTGACATGCTTCTGATACATAGGCAGTTTTTTTGGGGTTATTTTCTTCCTAGGGGTAGACATCTTCCTTTCTCCTCTAGCTTTCTATTATCACAGTTCCTTATTGTGAACGTGATATGAGTAGGCTTTTTGCCTATGGTGGTTGATTTTTCACAATCACTTTGCAAGGCCGAACAAGCATAATTCTAAGTTGTTAAAAACGCCTTTTCAGGTTAGACTCTGGAACAGTTTCAGCCCAAATGTTCACGCTGTGAGGAGGTCTAGCTTGGAAATGATCCCAGGAACACCCACGCCTCAGGCTGATGGGAGTCAGACCTGTTATTCTGGTGCCAGTATTGGTCACCTGGGGCACTCTCTGCATTAGCTTAAAATAATAAATAGCTTTGTGCTGTGTTGCAATGACCTTCTTAAAAGAATGAGAAAAGTTTGTGGATCACAAGGTGACCACGCAATCTATTAGAACAAAATCAGCCAGATGAAAATTGTGAAGTTTGGGAGATGGATCTGAATTCTCCTCATGAAATGACTTATGACCACAGCTAAATCACCCAACTTAATATCCTATTAGGTTCTGTTCACTGCAAAATTCTCAGGTGCTTACATTTTAGGCCTATCTTGCTGTAAGGAAATTACACTGTTATCCAGGATTCTGGATAAGCGTGGGCTCTCTTTGCTTGGAGGAAAATGTTTTCTTCCTGGACCCCTCTGCTTCTGAAAAGCTTAGAATTTATAGCTCTGTTTTCCTGAGGAATTTGTCTTTGTCCATGGGAGTAAAGTACAAGTTGTCCAATCCAAACAAGGCTTTATGTTCTTCCCAACTATGAGAATAACTTGTTTGTTAATGACCTGAAGTACGAAAGGAGGAAGGTGGCAAGGAGATTCCTGGTCTGGACTTCAAGGACTTTGCTTCTAACTTTACAGAGCATTAGGGTTTTAATTGTTAGCAATGTGGATAAATAAGTGGGCATTTTGGGTTGGTGACTGGAATAAGCTGGGCTAACATGAAAAAAGGAGTTGCACTGAAGGAAGTATTTTGTTCCTCACATAGCAGTGTCCCTGCCAGAGCTCTTAGTAGCAGACTGCGATTAACCAATCAAATAATGTTGGCAAGAGAAGACAATTTGCTCATCTTGGTAAGTAGGACTGTACCTATTTACTGCTTGATGCCAAACTTCAGCATTCATCCTGTGCCTGCACTCAGGAACTACCAATGCACATAGATGTACCAGCACTGGCTAAATTTGGCTAACCCTGAAGCTGATCTGTTTATCTAGGGAGGCCAGGCCAGGATTCTGCTTTTTGCTCAACAGTTTAAAAACCATATCGCTGGTCTTTGCCCTCAGCAGCAGCTGACCTGCCCAGGTTGGTGCTGGCACAGCTGTGATTGCAGCATAACCACTAAGTTTGTGAACATGAGTAATCCTGTTTAAGTCAATCAAACCATCTACCACCCTGAGGAGTGCCTGTGTTTGGCACTGCAGGAAGCAATGGAAAAGTCTTCTTGTTTCTTTAGACAAAGATTCCTTTTCAAGACTGAAGTAAAGAATGCCTGTAATCTTTTTTTTTCTTGCAGTTTAAACCTTATGTTGTGTTCTGTAAGGAGCATTTTTCTGTTATTGCTATAGGAAAACACAGATTATTAGAGTGCAGATGCCCAAAATGCTTCCGAAGCAGAAATCTATTGCCTTATATATTTAAGTTTGTGACAACTGTTTGTTTGTTTGTTTTCTTTGAAACAATTTCAAATGCAGGGGAGGGTAAATAGCAGGGTGAATGTTGATGAGATATTCATGAACTACTCTGCCTGGAGAGCTTTGACTTATTAATCCATAACAAAGTAAAAATCTGTCAAGTACTAAAAAGGCTTGGAAAGTAACTCTGCAGTGATATAAAATAGCTATTTTTTTTTTCCTCTTTAACCAATTTTTAATACTGTTCTTTGAACACTCCTTTGCATTATACAGGTATTTGGGATTTATTTTTAGATGTGAGTAAGTAGTATTTCCTGCAAAGAGGGAAAAGGGGGGAGAAAATGTTCTGAAGAGTGGCAGTTTATCCATAAACAAATGAGTGGGTTTTTGTAACTCTTTTAAAGAGAGAGTTGATGTTCTTCTTTAACTTAAATATAATGACAAGAAAATCTGATCCAAATAGACTCTGTATCCAAGCCTAAAATTAAGGCAAGGTATGTGTCTGAGTAGTGGAATGTAACTCCCATGAGCTTTCAATGTTGTATGCTGTATTTTTTAATTAAGTAGAGACAATGAAAGCATAAAGAATGCTAGCTAGAAGAATTGTTTTTTAATTATATATTTATATGTATGTATATTTTTAAGTCTGACATCATGAGATGCAGTAAATAAACCTCAATATTTTAGTACCTAGTTAATCCCTTAGCCCCTGGGAAGGTCTTTTCCACTGAGTCTGTACTCTAAGGAGGTGGTGTATTTTTGGGACTGGGTGTGAGAGGGAAAGTGAGGCCTGCTTTCTGTTCCACACACTGTCACTGAACTGTTTGGTGAGCTTGGAACTGTTCAGTTTCCTTGTGCTTCTGAGAATTTTAAGGGAAAATATTGTGTGTTAGAAACTTGTAATCCCTCTTTAATATTTGTGCATGTAAATTTATCCAGAGCTGACATCTGCTTGCTTCTGCAGCACCTAAATAATTTTCTCCAGGTAACTGGGATCAGATATGTGTAATGCTCTTGCTCACACTCTGTATTTGTGTAAGGGAAGCCATTGCAAGAAGCTCTAACTGCAATTGCTCTTATGAAATAAAGGAGTCCTATCACAGCTACTTATTAGTAGGTTCAGAACAGTTTAGGGAAAATGGTTAAAAGTGTCATGAGAGTGGCTTCAAATCTGTAGCTCAGAAGCTTGTGTTCTATGTTTGGCTTTGATGGCAGCAATCAGGCAACTCTCATGGAAGTGCAAAGGGATCCCTGTGAGGCAGGAATTTGGTCTGACACCTCTTGTCAAAGATGGTGTCTATGCATCCCCTACCATTCTTTTGATGCGGCTGATCAGAAGAGAGCACCATGTACAGAACAAATGACCCTCTTTCCCTCCCCCTCCATGCTTGTTTTCTCAGCTGACACTTGACCAGACCTGAACCGATGTAGCTTGCAAGCTTTGGTGGGATAAAAGGACAAATAAACTGTAGGGAGAGGAACCAGGTCAGGATATTTTTTTAACTCTAACACTGCTGCTGTTTTTCTCAGTTTGAAATCTTAACCTAATGGAAGAGCAAATCATTGTAGAACTGAGACAAAGAAGGGATTTACAACCAAGGTGAATCCAATGCAAACCATAAGGAGCTTCAGTGCAGTCTGCCAAGCAGATCTACAATCTGTTTCCAAGGCGAGGAGGTTTAATTTTTTTTTTTTTTGTTCTACAATTCAGATCTCTTTTGACCTGATGGGAAATCAGAAGAAAATCACATGTAGTAGTGATCTCTTAAGAGGTAGACCACTAACAAAGAAAATACTGGAGAAAATGAAAGCTTTCACAAGATCGATGCATCTTCTGCCTCCCAACTATGCATGTGTTAATCTGCTTAGATTCAGAAACAAGAGAAGAAAGAGATGATGGCAGCTCTTACCAAACCCAGGGAAAATAGAAGGGGAGAAAAAAGAAAAAGAAAGAAAGAAAAAAAAAAAATTCCAAGGCAGAGTGAATGACAAGCCAAGCAAAAAGCCAACACTTCAGCCTCTGGCAGTCAGGCAGGGTTTTGTAAGCTTTTTTTTCTTCCCTTGGCCTTAAACTATATAAATAAATAAGTACATCAGCCAGCCTTATTAACAAGGACTAGGAAGCTGGTGGTTGTAATAATATCCCCCCTTCACCTAGAGCAGAGGTTCTATTCTATTTCCTTTCACGTAGATGGCAAAGGTCAGCTATTGAGAGCGACTTGTCGCCGCTGTGAGCGTCTGTGTCTCTCTATTACTAGCTACTACTGTTTCAGTCCCAAGTGGGTTTTTGTTTGGTGTGGATTTTTTTTTTTTTCCTATAAGGCTTCAGCATCCCAGGCTTATTGGGAGAGGAAATATATATAAAAAAAAAAGCAACCCACAAACAAGGTTAAAAGCACAAATAAAGATGGAGAGAGAAATAGAAAGGGGAGGAGAAAAAAGGATGGGGGGATCAGTCCAATTTTCTTTGGAGGCATATCGCATTGTTGGGGCTGTCTGGCACTGTTCCAGTGCTTCAATTGAAAGTGAATTTCTTTTATTGAATTCCATCCAGAGATATCATAACCTCAAAAGGCTACTATTACCCAGAGGGTTTCAGATGAAACCATCTGAGCGTGACTTTTGAAATGCAAGAAGTCACAATTGTCGTTTGACAACACGGGACCTGTCAAGGCCCCTCTTTCCAGACAGACAAGTTGTTTACATAATCCTTCCACCCACCATATTGAGATGAAAACCCTTCCACTGCTGGTTGTTTTTTTATTTCCTCAGCAGGTGCAAAGTCAAAATGCTGGTAGAATCATAGAATGATTTAGGTTGGAAGAGACTTCAAAGATCATCTAGTTCCAACCCCCTGCCATAGGCAGGGACACCTCCTACTAATAATTATAAAAATGCCTGGTAAATTCCACAAAACCATCTTATGTCATGACAAGCAAAACTTAAACTCTGGGTTATTGAATGTTTGTTTGAGGGTAGTGGAGTGGGCAACTGAAAGACCTCTGGCTTTCAGTGAACCAGGCAAGTCTTCCTGGCAGTTGTAGCAGTAATCATAATAACCAAGAAATGGAGTAGTAAGGCAAAGATCAAGATGTTGGAAAATGATCTGGAAGAAAATGGAGCCACTAATCTTCCTGAAAACAGAGGGAAAAACATGATTTGGTGTGGTACTTCAAGCCAGTGAGACACATTAGGGCTGCATCAAGAGCAGTGTGGACAACAGGGCAAGGGAGGGGATTCTGCCCCTTTACTCTGCTCTCGTCAGACCCCACCTGGAGTCCTGTGTGCAGTTCTGGAGCCCTCAGCACAGGAAGGACATGGAAGTGTTGGAACGGGTCCAGAGGAGGGCCACAAAGATGATCAGAGGCTGAAGCAGCTCTCCTGTGAGGACAAGCTGAGAGAGTTGGGGCTCTTCAGCCTGGAGAAGAGAAGGCTTTGAGGAGACCTGATAGTAGCCTTCCAGTATCTGAAGGGGGCCTACAGGAAGGCTAGAGAGTGACTAATTACAAGGTCTTGCAATGACAGGACAAGGGGCAATGGGTTTAATAAACTGGCAGAGGGAAGATTTAGACTGGATGTTAGGAAGTTCTTTCCAGTGAGGGTGGTGAGGCACTGGCACAGGTTGCCCAGGGAGGTTGTGGCTGCTCCCTCCCTGGAGGTGTTCAAGGCCAGGTTGGACGAGACCTTGAGTGACCTGTACTAGTGGGAAGTGTCCCTGCCTATGGCAGAGGGTTGGAAGTAGATGATCCTTGAGGTCCCTTCCAACCTTGCCATTCTATGATTCTATGCTCAGCTTGCCCTGGCAATGGCAAGACTGAAACACAGGTGGCTATTTTTGTCAGGAATCGCTGTCATGTACCCTTGCCATTCACTGTGTGAGGTGATGTAGCTTTGAAAGCTTGAAGATGGCTGGCATCCTTCTTTCCTGGAGGGCAGTGTGTTACTGGAAGTCTTACTGGAGACATCAGTATTTAATGCTATTTTGGCAATTTTGGCTGGTCTTCAGAGATGTGAAGATAGTGTATGTGTATGAATGCATGTTTTGAGGAACTCTCCTTATCAGATGATTTCCCTAGTATCAGGTGGTAGAACAAGAGGAAATGGTCTAAAATCATACCAGAAGAGGTTTAGGTTGGATATCAGGAAAAATTTCTTTACTCAAAGAGGAAAGGGATTGAAATAGGCTGCCCAGGGAGATGGTGGTGTCACTGTTCCTGAAGCTGTTCACAAAAGCTGTGTACACATTACTTTGGGACATGGATTAATGGTCATGGTGATGTTAGGTTGATGGTTGGTCTCAGTGATCTTGGAGGTCTTTTCCAGCTGAAACAATTTGATGATTTTATGTTCTCAACAGAGTTTTAAATTTATTTTTTGGCTCTGGATAGGCTCTCCATCCGTAGAGCCCAAGGTGGAGTTGTAATGATATTCCCACACTTAGTAGGAGATTTTGAAGTGGAAGGAATCAATATATGGGATGTATAGTGGATGTCTTTCATTGAGAGGTAAAGAAATGAGTGGAAAAAACAGTGCTTGTGTTCTGGCAGAAACTCTGCTTGCACAGACTGTTGAGAGGGTAAAAGTCTGCAGTGAAAAGGGAAGGGAGTCATAAAGCACGGAGTAGGCAGACTACATAAAATAGTTGGGGGATTCAAACAGAAATAAATTTTACTAAGTCAAATAATGCATAAAAGTGGCATGAGAGAGAAACTGCTTAAAAACCCATATGCAGCACAATGTGGCATGCTTTGGAGGGGTGAAGGGGAGCTTGGGTTGACAGTGGTGCAGCAGTGAACAAGCTGGTTCAGAAATCTGTTGGCAGCACTTTGAAACTGGTGACCAAAATAACAAGCTGCATTTTGGTAGCACTATGTGGGTGAGAAGGTAAATGTCACTTATGATTCACTGCTTGGCAACATCCCTAGTGGAGATGAAAATACCTTTGAAAAAATGCCTTCAGTATCATGCCTTTCTAGGAAAAAAATAAAAGAAAGAAAAAGGAGGGTAAATGAAACATTTGTCTTCAAGCAGGAGAGACAAGATGTAGGTGTGATAGCGATCACTCTGAGTTTCTCAGTACACCCACGAGTACCCAACAGAGTGTGAGATCAAGACAAGAAGTTTAACTGGTGAACATTTCATAAAACAAAGTGTTTCAGATCACATGTAGTTCAGACTGGTGGGTGTCAGAGGAGTGTAGATGTGTGGTAGAATAATGACTGTTGTGTAGAAAACAACATAAACTATTAGAAGATGGTAACATCCTGATGTCCCAGAAAGCCTTAATGGTTCTTTTAACATGCAATGCAGAAAACAAACTGAGGAGTTGGGGCTGGGAACAAGAAGATGACAGAAAGAAAATCATGATGATACAAAGAAGGACATAAAGTACATTTACCTGTCTGCAGAGCAGTTTGTATTGTGGAGTACTGCATCTTGAAAAGCAGTCTTGATTTAAAAAAAAAAAAAAAGTCAGGTGTAGTCCTTGAAACCTCTCGTGTGGAAGAAATTTAGCTGGCAAATCAGAAAGTTGAAGATACTCTGGTCATTTGCCAAACTAAAAGGAGACAACTTGGAAAAGAACATCTGAAGTTTGAGAAATCTAGTAAGACTTCCCTATAAAATCAGACAAAAAACATCTAAAGGAAGTAATAAAAACGATGTGGTTTAGGGTTCTGTTAGTAAACCTCTCCCCAGCATTGTATTCTCTACCTAGACACTGATGATTTGTCAGAGACTACTTTGAACTGTCTACTCCAGGTCATTGAAACCTATCAAAAAGAAAACATGGAAGAGGGTTATGCAGGAAAAAATTGCCCTTACTGATGGTAAAGGGCCTAAATATCTTAGGGGTCCATTAAGAAGCTTTGAAACAAGCAGGTACTTAAGACCGCTGCAGAAAAAGAACTGTTACCTGCTTTCTCTGTAGCTACAGAGTTGGGAAGGCAGACAGGAGTGACAGTGTACAGAACTACAGTACTGAGGGGCTTGTGTTTCACAATGCTGAGTAGGCTTTTGAGTTCTAAATGGAGGAATGTATTGATGAACCTTCTAATAGCACTGTAGTAAACCCTGCAAAATCCAGTGCTATTGGAAATCAATCACTATACATGATACAATAGCATGTGGAACAGATGCTGGAGTTCTGCTGCAAAGAGAATACAATTCTGGGTATGTGCCTGATCCAGATGTCTTTTCATAAAAAGGAAGACTTACAACTCTCATCACAGAAACCACAGTAAACCCATAAATACACACCACAACAGCAGAAAATGTATTAGTGGCAAATTTGCACGGGGTAGTTGCTCTTTTACTTCACTCTCAAGTCAGCATAATTCTATCAATCATCCTTTTTCCTCTCTCAGGAAAGGAGGTCAGGACTTTAGCACTGCTAATCTTTACCAATTAATGAAAGAAAAATTGTATCTCAGTTGCAGTGCTATGTATGAACTGGATAATGAGAGTGTTCTAATGAAATCTGAGAGGGTGAGTTTGTGCAAAAGAGAGCTGTTGACTAGTTCTACCTGTTACCTCCGGCTCTCAGTGGGGAAAAACATTACTTTTGGATGTGTAGTGTTCTGGAATATGAAGATCTGTGGGTTTATTTTGGTGAAGTGTCTCCTTATCAGCAACAGAAAAAGGTGTTATGGCAGAAAATGAGTCAACTAATTTAGGTGGCTGAATCAAGCTTGTTGCTATGGACTGGGACCCTACAGGTGTTAGGCATGCAAATCCCACTGAAGTTCTCTCTCTTATCTTCTCAGAGTAAGAATTTCTGGAGTTCAAAATACACTGTTTATTTGTAGTGTACTTCCCCTTTCTGTACACTGTATAAAACTGTTGCAATTAAACATGACCTGTTAGCTTATTTTCAAACAAAAATATTCCTGGCAGAAGGAAAGTGGCATTTTCACACCATGCTTGTTAGTGGTAGTATGCCACAATTAATATATTTTCCGAGGTAATGCATGTCCCCTATGGGAACAGGCTGTGGGAGTTGGGACTCTTCAACCTGGCAAAGAGAAAGGTCTGGGGAAACCTTAGAGCAGTATTCCAGTATGTGTGTTGGGCGGGGGGTGCTTCAAGAAAGCTGGGGAGAGACCTTTTGACAGTGCTTGTAGTGGTAGGATGAGAGGGAATGTCTTTAAGCTTTAGGAAGGCATATTTAGACTGTAAATTAGGAAGCAGTACTTTACAGGGAGGGTGGTGAGACACTGGAACAGGTAGCCCAGGGAGGTTGTGGATGCCTCCTCTCTGGTGGTGTTCAAGGTCAGGTTGGACAAGGCTTTGAGCAGCCTGGTCTTGAGGAAAGTGTCCCTGCCCATGGTGAGGGGGCTTGAACTAGATGATCTTTAAGGTTGCTTCCAACCCAAACAGTTTTATGATTCTCTGCGTAATCTGCAGTAGTGTAGCAGTTCAAAACTGAAATGTCAGGAGACGTTGCAGTAGGTCAGGTCAGCCCAAGTAGGTCTGCCTTGAAACTGGATAGTTTTGTTCTGATTATCCCCCCCAAAAAAAGGAATTACTTGAATGAAAGGTTTATTTTTATAGGAACTACTTGTTTCATTTGAGATACTTGTTAGAAGATTCCCAGTCACATGAGTGCAATAAGATGAAATCTTAGGCTCATTGTTGTTAAAGCTAATAGTGTTTGCTGTGATTTCATTTTATCCGAGGACCTGGAAAACAAACCAGAGGTGATTGGTGGGAACCAGCATGGCTTCACCAAGGGCAGATCTTGCCTGACAAATTTAGTGGCTTTTTATGATGAAGTCACAGCAACAGTGGACAAGGGAAGGGCAACTGATGTCATCTACCTGGACTTGAGTAAGGCATTTGACTCTGTCCCACATGACATCCTGGTCACCAAGCTGGAAAAACATGGACTGGATGGGTGGACCACTCGCTGGATAAGGAATTGGCTGGATGGTCGAACCCAGAGAGTGGCGATCAACGGCACAATGTCCACCTGGAGACCAGTGCCAAGTGGTGTCCCTCAGGGGTCAGTGCTGGGACCAGTGCTGTATAACATCTTTGTCAGTGACATGGACAGAGGAATCAGTGCACCCTCAGCAAGTTTGCATATGACACCAAGCTGTGTGGCACAGTCCACTTGATAGAGGGCAGGGATCAATCCCAGAGGGACCTGGACAGGCTG
>VWZE01008043.1:121304-167137 GCA_013396675.1 Eubucco bourcierii
GGGTCCAGAGGAGGGCCACAAAGATGATCAGAGGGCTGCAGCAGCTCTGCCATGAGGACAGGCTGAGAGAGTTTGGGCTCTTCAGCCTGGAGAAGAGAAGGCTTCGAGGGGACCTGATAGTAGCCTTCCAGTATCTGAAGGGGACCTACAGGAAGGCTGGGGAAGGATTATTTACAAGGACCTGCAATGAAAGGACAAGGGGCAATGGGCTTAAACTGACAGAGGGGAGATTTAGACTGGATGTTAGGAGGAAGTTCTTTACAGTGAGGGTGGTGAGGCACTGGAACAGGTTGCCCAGGGAGGTTGTGGATGCTCCCTCCCTGGATGTGTTCAAGGCCAGATTGGATGAGGCCTTGAGTGACCTGTCCTAGTGGGAGGTGTCCCTGCCTATGGCAGAGGGTTGGAAGTAGATGATCCTTGAGGTCCCTTCCAACCTTACCGTTCTATGGTTCTATGACCCCAAATAGCATTTCTTCACATGCTTGCTTTTAGATCTAGCTCAGTTGCAGGTAGTTCAGGTGCTATCTGCAGAAAGTGATTGAAAATGTGATCTTAAAAAATAAGTATGAGGAAGGGTGATTCTGTCAGTGCACTTGGAGAGGTTTGTACAAGAGTGTACAAGGCTGATAGATACCAAGTGGTGTCCACTGGTCAAAGAAATGCTCTCCTTTCTCCCACACTCCTAAACTGCTGTAGAGCTTCTTCAGTGCAAGGAGGAGGAGATGGTAAAACAAGAGGGAGGACCTTTACAGCTGGAGTCATGCAGAGCATCCCTTCTCTGTGTCTCTGAGTGAGAGTCCACAGCTCTGCATTGGCCAAAGAAACACATCTTTTCAAGTACTTTCTGTTGTCATCCAAAGCAAGTCACCCTGCCCCTTCTGTGTGTGCTGGAAATGGACGTGTTACAGCTCAGTCACAAAGCCCCACAGTCAGTCCATGTGTCCCAGATGTGTAGGAAATGGAGCTGCTTTTTGCTGTACCTCCTCCAACAGCTCATCTTTGGACAGGGTTTCATGCATGTGTGAAGCCTGGTTTTCTCTCTGCTGATCTCAGGAATGACCCTGGCTGCTTATTTCTTCTCTGACAGTGCTGGCATGGCAGTGTCCATGGAGCCTATTGATTGATCAGTCATGGCTAAATGACTGTAACTGTTCTTGGTGACAGCCTTGGGTTTTGTGTGATGAATTTTTCCTCTCTGGGTTTAAGAAACCATTTGTTCTCAGAGGTGAGAATGAAACTCTTCATTCTGAGATTGTAAAGCTAAGGAAGAACACACTGATTTATGGCTACCCTTACAAATCTTTCATCAGTACTTCAGAATTTCTTGGTACCTTTCCATGCAGTAATTTTGAAGTGAACTGTGCACCAAAGCACTGTTCTGTATTTCAGGATAAAACATTCCAGTGTCTTAGGACTGAGAACAGCAGGCAGGTTTTTGGTTTTATTTTTGGTTGTTGATTTTTTTTTTTTCTTGCTATGTTGATTCTGTACAGAGTATCTCCTGTTCAGTAAAATATCTCAGAGGAGAAGTCACAGAATGGTAAGGTTTGAAGGGGACCTCAAGAATCATCTAGTTCCAACCCCCTGCCATAGGCAGGGACAGCTCCCACTAGGACAGATCACTCAAGGTCTTGTCCACCCTGGCCTTCAACACCTCCAGGGAGGGAGTAGCCACAACCTCCCTGGGCAACCTGTGTCAGTGCCTCACCACCCTCACTGGAAAGAACTTCCTCCTAACATCCAATCTAAATCTCCCCTCTGCCAATTTAAACCCATTGCCCCTTGTCCTGTCATTGCAAGACCTTGTCAATAGTCCCTCCCACAGAAAAGTAAATACATGGGAGATTCCCACATTTGTGATTGATACTAGCTGGATACTTTACTTTTTGAGCAAATATTTTAGTGATCTGGTAGAGGAAATGTAATTAGAAGTGATGGTTTTGCTTATACAAGGATCTCTCATTCACTGGAACACAAGGATTTATCCTTTTGGCAAGTGTTTACCTTCAAATGTGAGAGCAAACTAGAGAACTGATGCTTTGCAATATGGTATTTAATTTTTTTTTTTCTGTTGGAATTATGTCATGCTGATGTATCTTGATCTGCAGTAGACTGTTGTCAACAGTTCAGTTGCAAGAATGGCAGCAAATAGCAGAGGAGTGTAAATCTTATGGTTGCTATTGTGCAGAGTACCCTTTTGGTGGTCTGAGAGAGATAGCCTGGTCCTGTCGTAGCAAAATGACAAACTGATCAATTCCTCTCCATCACCACTGAGCTTTCAAACAGCAGAGAAAAGTGTTTTATTTTTTTAGAAGAGGTGAGAGTAACACATCCACATACCTACTTTCATAAAGAATATGGGTAAGTGCAGTGGCAAAAGATACCTGAAAATGTTGTGTTCATCCTTTTTTCTCTGGTGGAAATATATGCTGAGACAATCTTTGGGTGAAACAATTCAGTAGGAAAGGTGGTCTTCAGGTTGAGAAGGGGATTCATAAGCCCTGACCTGGATGCACTGTCAGACGGAGCCAGGAGACACAGCTTCATGCTGAGCAACACATGTTGAGCCCTGATTAAACAGGACTCACATGGAGTTTCATGGCAGCAGGTTACTCAGCTCATTTGATCGTGATTCAAGCCATTTGTGTAACTAATGATGCTCTCAGATGTTTGGCAGAATCATCAGCCGTTTAACAGCAGCACAGCTTCTCTGTGGCTCAACATGGGTCCGAGGAATTCTGCTGCAGCTAAAGATGCAGCTCCTCTCTTGGAGCAGTTCAGTTAGCTGTGTGGTTCAGTAACCTTTCAGCAGACCTGGAGGAAGGGAACTTTCAGAGGGACCTGGACAGGCTGGAGAGGTGGGCCCAAGCCAACCTCATGAAATTCACAAGGCCAAGTGTAAGGTCCTGCACCTGGGTAGGCACAATCCCAAGCACAAATACAGACTGGGTGGTGAATGGCTGAGAGCAGCCCTGAGGAAAAGGACCTGGAGGTCTGGGTTGATGAAAAGCTCAACATGAGCCTGCAGTGTGCGCATGCAGCCCAGACAGCAACCAAGTCCTGGGCTGCATCAAGAACAGCGTGGCCAGCAGGGCAAGGGAGGGGATTCTGCCCCTTTACTCTACTCTTGTCAGACCCCACCTGGAGTACTGTGTGCAGTTCTGGAGCCTTCAGCACAGGAACGACATGGAAGTGTTGGAGTGGGTCGAGAGGAGTACCTTGAAGATGATCAGAGGGCTGAAGCAGCTCTCCTATGAGGACAGACAGAGAGTTGGGGCTCTTCAGCCTGGAGAAGAGAAGGCTTCAAGGAGACCTGATAGTAGCCTTCTAGTATCTGAAGGGGCCTGCAGGAAGGCTGGGGAGGGACTATTTACAGGGTCTTGCAATGACAGGACAAGGGGCAATGGGTTTAAACTGTCAGAGGGAAGTTAAACTGTCAGACTGGATGTTAGGAGGAAGTTCTTTCCAGTGAGGGTGGTGAGACACTGGAACAGTTTGCCCAGGGAGGTTGTGGCTGCTCCCTCCCTGGAGGTGTTCAAGGCCAGATTGGAGGAGGCCTTGAGTGATCTGTCCTAATGGGAGATGTTCCTGCCTATGGCAGGGGGTTGGAACTAGATGGTCCTTGAGGTCCCTTCCAACCTTACCATTCTATGATTCTATGACCTATCCATATAGCAAATAGTTCAAGAGGAGGAGAGAATGTGCTTGGGAAAAGGCACTCTTGGTCACTTGCTGCACATCTGGTTTGATGTCTTCATGGTGAGGCAGGATGTGTTCTGCTGATTCAGAAATTGTGTATCAAATGGGCACCTGTTGTGTCCTTTGCAGGTTTTGTGAGTCTCTCATGCTAAGCCAAGACCACTTCAGGTTAAACAATCACAGTTAAGTTGCCTAAAAGACGAACCTGATAATACAGTTATAGAAGCTGGTTTTCAACTTTTGTATTTCAATCCCTAGTTTGTTTTCTTTTCCTTAAGGGAGGATTGATGAGACCTACTGGCCCTTAATGGCATGGTGTTATAGCCCAGATCCTTTCCTGTCATTAGTAGATGCAGCTTTATGGATGTCAGCACAGCTCCCCTATTCATATTAGTAGGCAGTATAGCTGCTGATACATTTGGAAACCAGATTTCCCCCTATGTTTAGGGAAGAACTAAGCCTGAAGAATACTTATCTAAAGGTTAAAAACCACTCATTGCTATGAAATGCAGAATCCTTTCAAGAACCCACTGAGCAGGTTGAAGGAAGCTCAGGAAACTGACCATTACAGAGAAGCTGGTGTCTGGTTTTGTTTTGTTGTTTCAACAGACACATTTCAGGTCCTTGAAAATAGTATGTACAGTAAAGGTGGTGGGTACATACCTAATTCCACAACTGCAAACCCACCATATGAGTGCTTTGCAGTTGCACATAGAGTAACAATGTCCCTGGAACGAACCCCACAACTACAGTTGATCACAATTTGTGATGACTGTAAGATTACTTTAAAGAGAAGGAATGAGGAAGATTAGCTGGATTACTACTTCACCAAGGAAGCATGTTTGTCCTTTTATGGACTAACGAGTTTTCTTAGTTTTGAGTTTTAAAAGCTTCAGTTAAGCATGATGAAGAAAGGGAGATGTGTTTCCAACAGGATTCAAGTCCTACAAAATTTCTTTTTGTCTGCTGTTTCTGCTGTAAACTGAGGCTGGGATGATTTATTTGTTCTTTTGTTTGGTCTATGATACACTTTTGAAGGAGTAGCTGCCTGCAGAATCTGGGTGTGGTTTGCATACTAATAATTTTTGTAATTGATCTTCCAAACTTTCTTCATGTGCTGTGGAACATTGTCATCTGCCTCTTTGAAGTTAACTAATGATCATAGAATCATAGAATGGTTTATGTTGGAAGGGTCCTCAAAGATCATCTAGTTCCAACCCCCTGCCGCAGGCAGGGACACCTCCCACTAGTACAGCTCACTCAAGACCTTGTCCAACCTGGCCTTGAACAACTCCAGGGAGGGAGCATCCACGACCTCCCTGGGCAACCTGTTCCAGTGCCTCACCACCCTCACTGGAAAGAACTTCCTCCTAACATCCAGTCTAAATCTTCCCTCTGCCAGTTTAAACCCATTGCCCTCTCATTGCAAGACCTTGCAAATAGTCCCTCCCCAGACTTCCTTCAGCTACTGGAAGGCTACTATTAGGTCTCTTCGAAACCTTCTCTTCTCCAGGCTGAAGAGCCCCAACCCTCTCAGCCTGTCCTCATAGCAGAGCTGCTGCAGCCCTCTGATCATCTTGGTGGCCCTCCTCTGGATCTGCTCCAACAGTTCCATGTCCTTCTTGTGCTGGTAGCTCCAGAACTGTAAGCAAAGAAATTGCAGTGGGAGCCAGGATCTCCCTGGTGGTGTAGCAATGAATTCCCCATGCTGGTGCTCTCCTGTTATCTTGCCTGATGTTTTTCAGGTGAACTTGACTATAGAAAACTTTCATTGTCACCTATGTTGCGCTGGATGACAGCCAGCTGAACATGAGCCAACAGTGTGCTTAGGTGCCAAAGAAGGCCAACAGTACACTGGCCTGGATGGGGAATAATGTGCTCCTGTTATAAGTGTACCCTGTGGACTGGGTAGTCCACATCTCAAATCCTGGCTTCTTTGGACCATCACTGCAATAAAGACATTGAGGTGCTCAAGTGCCTCCAGGGAAGTGTAACAAAGCTGGTAAAGGACCTGCAGGATCTTGTGAGGAGTCGTTGAGGGAACTGGGGATGTTCAGCCTGGAGAAGGGGAGGCTAAATGGAGACCTCATTGCTCTCTACCGCTCCCTGTAAGGAGGTTGGAGTGAGGGTTTGTCTCTTCTCGCTAGTATCAGCTGATAGAATCAGAGGAAATGACCTGAAATTGAGCCAGGGGAGGTTTGGATTGGATATTAAGAAAAAACTTCTTTGTGGAAAGAATGGTCAGCCTTTGTAACAAGTTGCCCAGGGAGATGGTGCAGTCACTGTCTCTGGAGGTGTTGAAGAAATGTGTGGATGTGGGACTTTGGGACATAATTTAATGGCCATGGTGGTGGTGGAATGACAGTTAGACTCAATGATCTTAGAACTGTCTAACTGTCATTCCACCACCACCATGGCCATTAAATTATGTCCTAAACCATTTTACTTCATGTTGGGCATGCCAGTGCAAAAATGTTTCCCAAAGTGAAGGAAAACCCAATTCTCTTTTCCCTTTTGTGTCAAAAGCAGGTGAAATTGCCAGGCATAAGGCAGCTGGGTGGTATTCCCTTACGTAATTTGTACTGGGAGGCTGATAAAGTAGAACGTTTGGCATAGCCTCCTCTTCCTTGCTTGGATGTTTATAACAATGTTTGTATCACTGAAAACTGCATACAGGAGTGACTGGCATCTGTGGGAATCTTTCTTCTGACCTAATTGGAGTTTTGGGTTGCCAATTTGAATAAGTTTGTACTCCTTGTATGGAATGAGTCTTTTTTCTTCCGTGTTCCCTTTTCTTTCAGTATATGGCTGTAATAAAACCTTCATGTGCCAGCTTCTGAATGGATCAACCTATCTTGCTTTATTTCCTCTTCGTTTTTCCTTTTTATCATTATTTGTCTTCTTTTGTCTGTAAGTACTGCAGCATAGCTCTTTTCTTTGCTCTAGTCACCCCTAACCCATAAAACAAACTACTTCGAAAAGAGTGGGGAAGAAACAATAATAAATGGTCTAATAAGAGATACTGTCTCTCCCTACAAGCCTTCTTCACTTTGAAACAATACAGCAGCATGATAAAATAAACTGTTGTTGCAGTATGTTTGGGTGAAAAATCCTTCCCCCTTTCCCAAGAGGTGACAGAGTCACGGTACTGCTGACTGTGGTATAACTGAAGGCTGACCTTTTGAGCTTTTAGTTTGGAAAATGACCATTCTGGGATGTTCCTGTATGTGTTCTTTACTGACGGGCAAGATCTTTTCAGTGAGAAAGGAGTGAGTCTGTATCTGTGTGTGGTTCTTCGCTCACCTTGTCAGCAGAATATTGCTGTGATCTTCCTTGCTTTTCCCAGGTCCCTTATTCATCTGAAACAGATCTTGCTGAGCTAGAAGCAAGTTGTGGGAGGACATTTGAGAGGAGGAGTTGTGTTGCTTTCTCCACTACTCTTGCTATTAAGCTGAAGCTGTGTCCTCATCTAATGCCTTCAGCACAGGGAGATTGAACTGTTGGAGTGGGTCCGAAAGACATCAAGATGATCAAAGGGCTAGAGAACCTCCTCTATGGGGACAGGCTGCAAGAGTTGAGGCTGTTCAACCTGCAGAAGAGAAGGCTTCAGGGAGACCTTATAGTGACCTTCTGGTACCTGAAGGGGGGGCCTACAAGAAAGCTGGAGAGAGACTTTTTATAAGGTCTTGTAGTGACAGGACCAGAGGGAATGGATTGAAACTTGAGGGGGTAGATTTAGACTGAAGATTGGAAAGAAATTCTTTACAGTGAGGATGGCAAGACACTGAAACAGGTTGTCCAGTGAGGTTGTGGATGTCTCCTCCCTGGGTGTGTTCAAGGTGAGGCTGGACAAGGCCTTGAGCAACCTGGTCTAGTGGAAGGTGTCCCTGCCCATACAAGAGGAGTTGAAACTAGATGATCTTTAAGGTCCCTTCCAACCCAGACTATTCTACGATTCTATGATCTGCTTCATACTTACTGTGCCACTACCTCTATGTGACAGTAGCAGATTTACAGCATATGATTTGGGTTCTGGAGGCAACTTGGCAGAGCACCTTTTTTTTTTTGTTTTCTCTTTGTAAGGATATGCTTCAGGATGGAAGAAGAATGTTTTGGTTTGGTTTTGTGGTCATTGTTTTTAATTTTTTGTTTTGTTTTATGTTCCTAGCAGATAAAAAATATGTTTATCAATCACAGCATGAGCAAGACTTGCAATTTTAATATCTGTTAGCAGTCGAGGTAAACTCTCTGCATAGTTGATGATTGTACTCAATGATCTTGGAGGTCTTTTCCAGCTGAAACAATTTTATGATTCATCAGTCAGTGTTTGGACTTGTCAACATGTCTTTAATCCTTGTTTTCTAAGATTTTATTGTCTCAGTTTTGATGTATTAACACTTGATGAATATTTTCAGAGGGAATGCTTTCTGAACCAATAAACTACTTGGAAATATGTAATTGTAGTTCACCCTTATGTGTGTTTGGCTAACACTGAAAATCTGTGAAAACATCAGGAAGCTCTCTAGGTTATAGCCTTCTACCCTAGAGTTTAACACAGTGATGCTATAGCAATGTGACCAGCAGGGCTGTCTTTCTGTGGATGCTAGGCTGGTGGTAGTGCAGAAGCTCTGCACTGCCTGCCACCATTACATGATATTATTATGGTGATTAGCTGTCACCATGCTGAAACAAAATCCAGGCCTTTGTGGTGTCAGGTACCTCTGCCTGTGGCACTTGAGGCCACATTTTCCAAGGACTTCTGTACTTACAGTCAGTGCTGAACTGTAGGGAAATTTGACTCTGCCTGGGTTGTCTCTTAGCACTGGTAAGGGGGGAATATGGGAAACTAAACCTTGCATCCTGAAGTATTGGAGTAGACAAAGTGTTACTTTACATAGTATTGTGAAGTCTTGAGCTTTAAAGGTCTTTGTATGCCAGGAAAAGATTTAAATTTATAAACAAAACAGTACTCTTATTTTGATAGAATCATGGAATGGTTTAGGTTGGAAGGGACCACAAAAATCATCTAGTTCCAACCCCCTGCCATAGGCAGGGACACCTCCCACTAGTACAGGACACTCAAGGCTGCATCCAACCTGGCCTTGAACACCTCCAGGGAGGGAGCTGCCACAACCTCCCTGGGCAACCCATTCCAGTGTTTCACCACCCTCACTGTAAAGAACTTCCTCCTAACATCCAGTTTAAATCTCCCCTCTGCCAGTTCAAACCCATTGCCCCTTGTCCTGTCATTACAAGACCTTCTCAATAGTCCCTCCCCAGCCCTCCTCTAGGCCTCCTTCAGATGCTGAAAGGCTACTATAAGATCTCTTGGAAGCCTTCTCTTCTCCAGGCTGAAGAACCCCAACTCTCTCAGCCTGTCCTCATAGCAGAGCTGCTCCAGCCCTCAGATCATCTTCATGGCCCTCTTTAACAGTCTTTCACATGTTGCTATTTGGTTTTCATAGATTGTTGTTTTCATTAGTGGCATACCATTCTATGATTCTATGATTTGAGGTTGAGGAGCACCATCTATGACAATAAACTTCTCCAGTAGTGTCTTATGAAAACTCTTACATGTCTAAATTGAAATACTTTTTATTTTCTCCCCTTTGCAGATCTAAACCAAATAATTTTTGTTAGGAAACTTTTTAATTTCAGGGCAGCAGTTCATCTGTTCCTCAGCTACTGCAGGAAGCTTCATACTAATTGTCTACCTTACCTAGTTGTACTGCCTTAACTCTGATCTTAGATTTGAAGCTGTACAAGCCTCTGGCATCAATGCAGTCAGTGCCTAGAAAGTCACGTTGTATGAGGGTTGCTATTCACAAAAGGGAATAAAAACAATCTGTTCTCTTGCAGGAAAGCAAACAAACAAAACTTACATGCATCTTTGAACTGACTGCATCCAGCTTGGGTGTTGTTACATATTTACTAAACAGTCTGTCACACCCTATCTGAAGTATTTTCATTCATCAAATCTTACTGTCAAACACAGCATAAATGCTGAGGTAGGTGATGATCTGGATTTGGAACAAGCATGGGCCACCAAGAATATGGTAATTTGTGGCTTTCCTCCTTTGACAGGCCAGTTTGTTTCTTCTGCTTCCTTTTCCTCTATGTACACAGTATATCCATCCTTTCCTGTCTGCATTGGGATTTTCTTCCTCTACCACTGGCCCGTGGGCTTTTCTGGCACTGCTCACTCAGATAAAAAGCGACAGCCTGGCAGCCCCCTCATGTGCTCCAGAGCTTTCAGCCTGTAGCACAGAGCAGTGTATCTAACACCAGCAGGACAATCCCTTTTTGTTGCATTAGTCAATCAAGCATTTTGTGCTGCTGAACATCATCTTATTTATCATTTTGTTAAACAACTTCTAAAGGTCTTAACAATATGACAGATGGGCCATTGAAGGGATGCTTTAATGGCTGAGCATTAGTTTGCTTTGGTTTGATAGTGTTTATTGTTAGCTAAGTACTGTTTAAATAAATCAATCTCTCCCTCTCTCTCTTTTACAACCTAGACACATTCAAGAGATGGTTTTATTCTTCTTGTGATGAGTGTGTGTTCAGTCTGTCACGGAGAAGTAATATATATTGGTCTCATTTTCAAGCAGTCTCTGCCTCATAAGGTGATGCCAAGGTCTGGGTCATGTCTGTAAGGGTTAGGCATATCTTGAGGATTCTGCCTAGTGGATACTGGAGCTGACGACCTATGGCAAAGGATCATTTAGAGTTAATTTTTTGCAAGTTTCTTTCAAGTTACAACCTTCACTGCAATCTGTCCTGTTTCTGGATTTGTTTTCTTTAACCCTCTAAACCTACCTACAGCTGCAGTTGAGTATGTGTGAAGGCGACAGACTGGGAAGAACCATTTTCCTTTCAAAAGTGAAAAAACCAAGTAAAGTGTAGGCATGCAGGCTGTCTCTTTGGTTCCCACTGAAAACTCTCCTTCCTGCAAGAAGCAGGCAGCTGTCTCCAATATCCATGTATCTTGCTGGGTACAGCTGACATTCAGTGCAGAATCTGCCTCCAAGGCAGTTGTGCAGGCAGACAGGGGCAGGTGGCAGACGGTGTGCCATTCCTGCAGCTAATACAGGGGCTTCTTTCAGGTGTGGTCATTGATTTCTGTTACCAAGGTATTAAAAGTGTCTTTTGCTTTAGGTAAGCACTGAAATACTGGAATTAAACATTATGATGTCTATTAAATTCAGAAATTTGTTGTAGGTGTTCTCTTGGATACTGTGGACAAAGTAGGCACAGGATTTCTTGACAGTATAAGGATTTTGCATTATCAAGACTAAAGGACTAGTGCTGGAATGGTGTCAATCCATGAATCTTTGGAAAGTCAGAAAGAAGCCACCCTGCTGCAGGCAGGAGGCTGGGAAGCAGAGGAATAGCATTTCTTACTACAAATAGCTGCCATCCTTGCAACATCTCTCACATCAGAGGAGTCCAGCATGAGCGGGAGCGCAGTCCACCTCTAATTCTGGCTTGGGCATGCTTGGCTGCTGAATTATGGCTACTTGGATCTTGCAGAACTCTGATGTTCTAGTCCAGGGATAAGCCAATTTTGCCTCTGCAAAGAGCCTGCCCTAGCAGAAGATGTTTTCAAGCCTTTGAGAGGTGTCACTGAGGCAAGGAGTATAAGCAGTGTCCCTCCTTATCTTTTTCTTATAACAGATGTTAATGCCAAGTACCTGTCAGGATTAGTCTTTGGCTTGAGTACAGACAACAGCAGCCCATTTCCAAAATCTAGAAAAAAAGATAGAAGGCCTGAATTGGAGTTATAGGTTTAGCTTGTTTCGAACTTCTGGGGGATTCCAAGATGACTGTAGCATTGTGGTCTATGGAAAGGCTTAATATTTTCCTGAGGCAACTGTGAGTTCATGTCTTTGATCAAATTTTTAGTCTGCAGTGGTCATTACAGGTCTACTCTTAATAGTAGCACCACAGAAATAACATCTCTGGTGCCATGACCCAATTCTAGCTCTGGTAAACATAGCTCTTACTCCCTTTTCTGTCTCCAGTGGCACAGTTATTCTTCTTTTCTCTTCCCAGTGAATTATAATTTCGTGGATTATCGTTTGTGTCAGGTATGTTTAACCCTGATGATGTGTTTGCTTCAGAGTAAAACGTTAAGATCTGACTAAACACTTCTCAGCCGTAGCCCTTCAGGGATTGTGGCTGCTCTTGTTTCATTTCTGCAAGGCTCAGTTGAGTACACAGAAAGCATTGACACAAGCTGCAGTCATTGCAGTGCCTGATATTGCTCTCTAAAGGTCTAGAAAACGCTAAGATAAAGTTATGCTCAGTGATGTTAACTGCTGGATGCAAGCCCCATCCGTATTTAAGGGTGATTTCCAAAAGCATTTTGTAGAAGGCGCTGTCGATGCCCCTCGGAATCCAAGACACAAGAAGAAGCTAGGGGAAGCCAGACCTTAAATCATGGACTCATTTTGGTTAGAAAATACCTCTAACATCTTCAAGTCCAACCATCAACCTAATACCACCATGACCATGAAACCATGTCCTGAGGAGCCATGTCCATACAATTCTTGAAAATCTTCAGGCATGGTGACTCCACACCAACCTGGGAAACCTGTTCCAATCCCTGACCACTCTTTCAGGAAAGGAATTTTTCTCAGTATCCAACCTAAACCTCCCCTGGCACAATTTCAGGCCACTTCTCATTCTATCATCTGATACTAGGAAGAAGAGACCAACCTCCACTGTACTCCAACCTCCTTTCAGGAAGCCGCAGAAAGCAATGAGATCTCCCCTCAATCTCCTCTTCTCCAGACTAGATCTCAGTTCCCTCAGCCACTCCTCACCAGCCCTGTTCTCCAGACCCTTCACCAGCTCTGTTGACCTTCTCTGGAGATGCTCCAGCACATGAATGTCGTTTTTGTAGCAAAGGGCCCCAAACTGAATTCAGTATTCGAGGTGTGCCCTCAAATTAGGGTAATTAACAGGAATTAGTGTTGTTTTGTTGCATAGTGGAACATCTGTAGTAATAACTTGGAGTACTCACCTGCAGTACTGTGTGCAGTTCTGGAGCCCTCAGCACAGGAAGGACATGGAAGTGTTGGAGTGGGTCCACAGGAGGGCCATGAAAGTGATCGGAGGGCTGGAGCAGCTCTGCTATGAGGACAGGCTGAGAGAGTTGGGGCTCTTCAGCCTGGAGAAGAGAAGGCTTCCGAGAAGGCTTCCAAGACACCTTCCAATATCTGAAGAGAGCCTACAGGAAGGCTGGGGAGGGACTATTTACAAGGTCCTGCAATGCCAGGACAAGGGGCAATGGGTTTAAACTGGCAGAGGGGAGATTTAGACTGGATGTCAGGAGGAAGTCCTTTCCAGTGAAGGTGGTGAGGTACTGGCACAGGTTGCCCAGGGAGGTTATGGCTACTCCCTCCCTGGAGGTGTTCATGGCCAGGTTGGGGAGGTGTTGATGGCCAGGTTGGGGAGGCCTTGAATGACCTGTACTAGTGGGAGGTGTCCCTGCCTATGGCAGGGGTTTGGAACTAGATGATCCTTGAGGTCTCTTTCAACCTTACCATTCTATGATTCTATGAACTTCAGTATTTTATAATACTTGTACAACTAGGAAAGGGAATATGGTTCTGTTTGTGGGGCATTGGCTTTAGATGATGCTACTTGCCCACAATTTTTGAGCATCATCTCCTTGTTGGCCAAGCAGGAGCCAATTTACTTACTTAGTGTGTTAGGCAGGGTCTCTGCTTTATTAAACCTCTCCACCATTTTTAATGGTGTCCTGGTCTCCCATACATTTTTGAGAGTGAGGTACCAGCAATACCTTTGTTCTGATTAATTTGCAGACTGTCTGCTGCTTTTTTTTTTTTTTTTTAGTAACTCCATCCCCCAAACTTTCAAAACACTGATCTGAAATAACAAAGTGTTACAGATGAGGTCTTCTGATTATTGCCCTTTAAAGCTTTTTTCACATGGCCAGGCTTCACAAAAACCTATTTTACTCAAAGAAATTAGGTTTCTGGTTAGCAGGAGCCCTAAATAGACATGAATTACAGGAACGTCCTTTGAAATCCCACACAATACTTGTTTCATTAAATCCCATGAAGCGACCTTAATTTAGTGGAGCACTGGATAGGTTGTTCTTTTAACCTATTAGCACTTTGGCCAGTCCCATAAACCATATTCATGGATGATTCCATCAAGAAGGACAACAGTGGGATTAATATTATTTCAGGATACAGTAAATGCCACAGTGATGAAGCTGTTTAAGATCTGGTGCTCACTGTGTCACACTGAATGCATTGACATTTACTCTGCTATCACTTCATTTCCAATATTCCTTCCAAATCAGCCGATGCTAATGTTTCAGCATGTGTGCAGAATACAATTCCATGAGGGCTAGGGATGAGGAGAAATGAGCTTAAAGCAAGTACCTTCTCCCCTATTCCCTCAGCTCCCACTTTCCTCTTACCCTGGCATGGCAAATGGCTTATCTGTCGTCCACAGCTAGGAAGGAGCAAAGCCGCTGGGGGAAGTGTGACAAAATGTGGGCTTCATGTTGTGTGAAGAGTCTGAACCCACTTCTGGTGTGGTCAGGAGTTGTTATTAGGTCAATGACACATTTCTTGTCCCATGTGTCTGTGGAGAGAGCCCATTTCTTCATCGTGTGGCAAAGAGAGAGCAGGGCAGAGCAAGAACAAGGCTTCCACTCACTGCCTCACTTTTCGTGCTACACATGATGCTGTCTTCCATAAGGGAGAGGTGCTTGCTGCCTACCCTGTAGACCCCTTCACCACTCCACTTGGACACCAGGAGGTTTTCATGTCTTTGCTCCTCAGCAGCTCCGGACAGTAGGCACAGTGCATTGTCACCTTTTACAAGCTGAGGACTCACAAGGGAATCCACCTGAAATTTGGTGAAGAGAAACATGCTGTTCTCAAGAGATTCAAGCAGGAACCAAACTCTTCTGACTCAACCTCTGTAGGAGCCTCTCTCTTTACATTGTCAAAAATCCCAGGATCCCAAATTGCCTTGCTGAGGTTCACACAGGAAATTTAGGTTCAGAACAGGAGTACTGACTGCAAGTTTTCCCAGTCTCAGTGTATTCAGGTGCATGACTGATGTTGCCATGCTTCTGTCAACCCTGCTGCATGGCATCAGATAGTCTCCTTATCTGCATCTGGCATATTCAGGTGCAATACAGGGGAACAGCTTACCCAGCTGGCTTTGTTAATCACTACCACTCAGGTAAGCTGTGGAAGCAGAAAAGATCTAGGACTTCTGTAAACCAAAATTTCTGGAGTCTGGGAGAATGCAGGAGGGACCTATTTTTATGTTCTTCACTAGGGTTTCTCTACTGACCACTGCTTGAGATGGCAGGAGGTGGTTATTTGCTCTGAGTTGGTGAGGTCATTCTGCTGAGGAATGACCAAGTAAACTGCTCCTTCAGTGAGAAAAATGAGCATTATGAGCAGAAAGTGAGGAGCTGAGGAGAATTAAACAGGCATTAGAGACTCTGAGCTTGTTGGAAGTGTAGAAGGATTTACAATTAAGGACGTCTACCTGGATTTGGGTATAGAAGATTGTGAACTGGGTGGCAGTGAGGGACAAAGATTTATTCCTAGCATTTTCCCCTACCCTAGCTCTCTTCCCCTTTGCTTTGCAAAGACCATATTGGTCTGGGTCACTATGCAGGTGATGAGCACCTTTTGTCTGTGTGATGCACACAGCCACTGATACAGAGTGATGCAATGCACAGAAGAAGAGGAAGCATCAACTTTGAGATTTTAAACCTGTCAGAGGCTGCTCATGGGCACGAGTTTGTGGAGTGCTCTTGACAGGGATTTTTCTGAATGGCTCTTCTGTTGAGCCAGATCTCACTGCAGAAGCAAACCCAGAAAGCAAATGCAGAGACTTTCATGCAACCAGTCTGAGCTGTTCTGAGGAATCTAACTAGAAACGAGAAGTGATTTTTTTTTTTTTAATTGCTTTTCCCCTATTTGAAAATCATAGACAGAAAATAGAAAATCCAGGGAAAGGGCTGCATAGTCTATTTGGTCTAGTTTCATAGAATCATAGAATGGTAAGGTTGGAAGGGACCTCAAAGTTCATCTAGTTCCAACCTCCTGCCATAGGCAGGGACACCTCCCACTAGGACAGGTCACTCAAGGCCTCCTCCAACCTGGCCATCAACACCTCCAGGGAGGGAGCAGCCACAGCCTCCCTGGGCAACCTGTGCCAGTGCCTCACCACCCTCACTGCAAAGAACTTCCTCCTAACATTCAGTCTAAATCTCCCCTCTGCCAGTTTAAACCCATTGCCCCTTGTCCTGCCATTGCAAGACCTTGTAAATAATCCCTCCCCAACCTTCCTGTAGGCCCCCTTCAGATCCTGGAAGACTACTATCAGGTCTCCTCGGAGTTTAGGCAATTACAACAGAACAGAGGAAATGCAATGCTTGTACTTGCATAAATAGGAAGTGTGCTGGATTGTGCTCTACATAGTGGAAATGAATGCTCCTCTCTACATAATCTTTCTTTTGACTGATTATTTTTTCATGATTCAGTAAAGATAATTGGATACTTGACTGTACTGCTTGCAGTAATAGCAAGTATAAACTCCCCTGTGCATCCATTTGGGATTCTTCTGAGAGTAAGTAGTCTTGGACAGTGACTCAGTCTTCCCTTAAATACCTTCTAGAGATTTAGAGACAGATGTGTCTTAGTCATATTGCATTACTTCTGTGTTTTTACTGGAACAGTGTTGGATCAGGTTAGATAAATATCTGAGCTGCGAAGACAAAGAGCTGTCAAGGATTGTTTAAGTGTATTTTATTGTATTTCAGGGCACAGGCTTGGAGTAACAAGCATTACATTTCTGAAAGTTTATAAAGCAAAATGTGCTAAAGAGAACTTCCTCCTAAAGACACAGGTCATTGCTGTGCCTTGTTACAGTTCCCTGGCAAATGTGTTTACTTCTGAAAGCTTGCTAATGGAAAGGAAAGATCTGTTGTTCAGCCAGCAATTTATAAGTAGCTCTGTCCTGGCCTTAGTTTTGATGCTTTGGGATTAGAGGTGATACAAGCCTATTTGGGATTGGACCTGGGCAACAGTAGAATATGTCTGAGTGGATGTCTCCACAAATCAGATGGTGACATGCAGTGTGTTGAAAACTTCAACCCGGTTTTAGTAGGGTGTCAACAGGAATCCTCTGTCAGATTTTGTGTCATTTTATTGTATTGTCAAAAAAAATGATTACTGATATGTTGTGACTAATTCTCTTAGCATCTTTGCTCTCATGGCATGTGTTGGGTTGGAAGGAAATTCAAAAATTTTCTAGTTCCAAACCCCCTTCCATAGATGGGGACACCTTCCACTAAACTAGGTTGCTCAAGACCTTGTCCATCCTGACCTTGAACACTTCCAGGGAGGGGGCATCCACAACTTCCCTGGACAACTTGTACCAGTGTCTCACCACCCTCACTGTCAAGAATCTCTTCTTAGTATTCAGTCTAAATCTACCCTCCTCAAGTTTAAAATCATTCCCTCTTGTCCTGTCTCTACAAGCCCTTGTAAAAAGTCCCTTCTCAGTTTTCTTGTGGACCCCTTCAGGTACTGAAAGGTTATTATAAGGTCTCCCCGGAGCCTTCTCTTCTCCAGGCTGAACAGTCCAAACTCTGGCAGCCAGTCACCATAGGGGAGGTGCTTTAGCTCTCTGATCATCTTCATGGCTCTCCTCTGGACCCAATCCAGCAGTTTGTTGTCCCTGTTATGCTGGAGGCCCCAGAACTGGATGCAGTACTCCAGATGGGATCTCACCAGACCACAGCAGAGGAGAATCACCTCACTTGTACTGATGGTTGCACTTCTTTGGATGCAGCCCAGCACACGGCTGCCTTCTGAGCTGGTAGCACACATTGCCTGTTCGTGTTGAGGTGTTCATCAGCTGACACCCCCAAGTCATTCTCAAGACTCCATATTACATTTTGAAGGCTTTTGTCATATTTTGAAAACTCAGGAAAATCTGATGCCACTAGGAGGAAGTGTTAAAACTATAAACCCAGATAACCAGACTCTTTCTTCATAGAACACAACTCTATCACTTAAATATATTGAAACACATTGATGCTCAGCATTTTGACAGAGAGTTTTATCCCCTTTTCATAAAGGGAGGCTAACCACAGAAAGTGAACTAATTACAGAGCCTGTGTAAACAGAAAATGGTGAATTTGGACTCCATTTTGCCTAGTGTTTGGATCCTTGTAAAAAATCTTCCTCTGTGTTATGTCTGAGTCATGCTCTTTGCACTGCAGGTACACAAGGTTTGCATTACAGGGAAGCCACTACTCCATTTGCTTCTTGTGGCAGAAGTCTGTGGACAAATTTTGGCAGGGAAGTGTTGAAGAAAGAGCATTTCATGCCTCTGTTCTGGAGAGAAGCCAGAAGATAGATAAGGTGACCTCTCTTTATCCTGTTGTCTGTGATCCTCTGCTTATACTAGGTTTTGAGCTCCCTTGCAGGGTACCAGTGCTTCTAAGCTACTGTTAAACTGGAAGTTGAAACATGATTCTGCCAAAACTCTGTCCCATTCTGCAGGGGTGGGTGCTGAAAGATGACACACATGAATAATTTAAACTGTTTTCAAAGTTGAGAAATTATGTTAGACTGCCTCAAAAAAACCTCCAAAATATTCCCTTCTGACAGTCTCACCGCTTTTCCTGCTCCAAGTGTGTGAATGCTTCAAAACAAATATATACCTTGAAAAAAATTATTTGCATCATCAGTATTTCTTGCTAGGAATCCTCAGGAATATCCCAGCTGCAAGTGCTGACAGATATAAGCCTCCTTGTTTTACAGCAGCAGATGAAATTGTTGTAGTACTAACATACAAGAGAGGTCTGCAGAGGACTTTTAATAAACTTGGACCTGGCAGTGAAGTTTGCCTGTGGCTTTGGGCCCTTTAGTTAATCCCTCTGACTCAGTTTCTTCACTGCAAGGCAAACCTCAGAATACCCTCAGTGAATACCATTGGCAAAATTAACAGTTACCCACAGTTATTTCTTTGTTTAAATACAGGAAGATGGTCAGACTTTTCAACCACCACCATCACCACCACCCCCACCACTACTGATTCCTTTTTTACATGTGTTTCACTTTTCAGCTGAAGAGCAGATAAAGCATCTCACACCTTTCTTTGAATTGGCACTTGGAATCCTTCTGAGTTTTAAGCTGCAATAAGCTTATTAGTCTTCTTTCTGGTATGATGAGAGTCTTCTTTGGGACCATCCCAAACACTTTCCTTCACACTTAATGTGCCGTGTTCCAGGTCTGCTCTTAGACTCCCTTTTCATGTTCCAGTACAAAGACTGCCAGCATAGCTGTGGCTGTAAGTTGCAAAAAGGCATAAAGGAGTGGTAAATTACTGAATTCCTGTGGGACTTGGCAGTGTTCTTCAGACCTCCCTGAAAATCTTTACCTGAGGGCCTAGCTGAGGAAACAAAACCCAAAAAAGCCACATTTCCACTATGTGGCAGATCAGTGCAGGGGTATTGTTTCTGCTGGATATGTCAAGTCTGATTCTCTGCTTCACAGAATCACTGAGGCTGGAAAAGACCTCTGAGATCATCAAGTCCAGCAGCACATCCTCTGGTCCTGATCAGGTAATATGAACTCTCTGCAAAGCCATAAATCTATGCTGAGGTGTTGCAGTTGCAAGACTAGTGTCTTAATTGTAAATTGTAATTAAAAGTTTTCCAAAGAATCTGAGAGAGACTTGAGAGGGATGGACTCTCAAGGGGCTGAACAAAGTATAAGAGGTATGTTTATCCCATTCCATTGATCTACAAAAATCCTATATAGTTTGAAGCACAGATTGTTCTGTCTCTTCTTGCTTGTTCATTTTTCCTTCTGTCTCTCCTTCTGGCCTTGCTTGCTTCTATCCACCGACTATTGTTTGGGTTTTTTTGGTTTTGGGTTGGTTTTTTTTTAAGGTTGGAAGGGACCTCAAGGATCATCTAGTTCCAACCCCCTGACATAGGCAGGGACACCTCCCACTAGGACAGGTCACTCAAGGCCTCATCCAACCTGGCCTTGAACACCTCCAGGGAGGGAGCAGCCACAATCTCCCTGGGCAACCTGTGCCAGTGCCTCACCACCCTCACTGCAAAGAACTTCCTCCTAACATCCAATCTAAATCTCCCCTCTGCCAGTTTAAACCCATTGCCCCTTGTCCTGTCGTTGCAGGACCTTGTAAGTAATCCTTCCCCAGCCTTCCTGTAGGCCCTCTTCAGATATTGGAAGGCTACTCTAAGGTCTTCTCGAAGCCTTCTCTTCTCCAGGCTGAAGAGCCCCAACTCTCGTAGCCTGTCCTCATAGCAGAGCTGCTGCAGCCCTCTGATCATCTTTGTGGCCCTCCTCTGGACCCACTCCAAAACTTCCATGTCCTTCCTGTGCTGGGGACTCCAGAACTGTACACAGTACTCCAGATGGGGTCTGATGAGAGCAGAGTAAATGGACAGAATCACCTCCCTTGCCCTGCTGGCCACGGTGCTCTTGATGCAGCCCAGGACTCGGTTGGCTGTCTCTTGGTAAGAATACTGACTGGGAGCAGGAGAAATAATATTGTGAGCTGACAGCAGCCCAGGGACTTTGTCCAGGGAGATAGTTGGGCTATTGTCTAGTTCTACGTGTATATATGTATTTGTATATGTTGTTTACCTTTTCTTTTTAGCCTACTTTTGTAAATACTAATTTAATTTTACTTCCAAATTCAGAGCAATGTGGTAATTTATTCTCTGGGAGAAAATCCTGTAGTGGTATAAAACCACCACATGAGGTTTCACTGCGAGTTGTTTCTTCAACTGTTTTAGCATTGAAATCTCTACTGTGTCCTTTGCTGTGTAAGGTTTTCACCTTTACTAATACCATTCTGCAGTGGTTTTGATTTAATGACATCAAAAGACCCAGCTCACTTGAATCACTTCCCATATTTTCTGTGTTATCACCTCACTTTGAATTATTCAATATGAACAGTTTGTTAGATGCCTGATGATAAGGTGTTGTAGAAACCTTGTGGAATTTGGTGGGAAGAACATGCTCATAAATGTGCCTGACATTCGTTGGTACAACAAAAGGAGTAAATTTTCTGGGTGCCAGATAGTCTATGACTGTCAGCAACCAGCAGTACAGGACATGGGCTGCTCCGAATCTTCAATACCTGATTCACTTCAACAGGAGTGAAATCAGTGTGCACATGCAGCTCAGACAGCCAACCGAGTTCTAGGCTGCATCAAGAGCAGCGTGGCCAGCAGGGCACGGGAGGGGATTCTGCCCCTTTGCTCTCGTCAGAGCCCACCTGGAGTGCTGAGTGCAGTTATGGAGCCCTCAGCACAGGAAGGACATGGAAGTGCTGGAGTGGGTCCAGAGAAGGGCCACGAGGATGATCAGAGGGCTGGAGCAGCTCTGCTGTGAGGACAGGCTGAGAGAGTTGGGGCTCTGCAGCCTGGAGAAGAGAAGGCTTCCAGGAGACCTGATAGTAGCCTTTCAGTATCTGAAGGGGGCCTACAGGAAGGCTGGGGAGGGATTATTTACAAGGTCTCGCAATGACAGGACAAGGGGCAGTGGGTTTAAACTGGCAGAGGGGAGATTTAGACTGGATGTCAGAAGGAAATTCTTTCCAGTGAGGGTGGTGAAACACTGGAATGGGTTGCCCAGGGAGGTTGTGGCTGCTCCATCCCTGGAGGTGTTCAAGGCCAGATTGGATGAGGCCTTGAGTGAACTGTACTAGTGGGAGGTGTCCCTGCCTATGGCAGGGGGTTGGAACTAGATGATCCTTGAGGTCCTTTCCAGCCTTACCATTCTATGATTCTGTGATTCTGAAACAGAAGGGTAATGAAGGGAAAGATTTTGTTTAATCTTGAAAGGATGGGCCTTTGGGAACAACTTGCATTTTTGTATGAAAAGTGACATTGTACTGATTTAATGGAATCTTGCAAGTCTGGCAACTTTCTGAGCAGATATTGTAAATAATTTATTGGCTTCTTTTGGTTCCATATTGTGAAGCGATATTTGCATTGCATTACCATAGTATTAGAGTCCTTGGTGACCTATTAATTCAAAGTTGAGGTTAAGACAGCCTTTTTGTAAAATAAACAATAACTTATGAAGTTGGAAGTGTCAGGAAAACTCAGTGGGGTAATGAGAAGTAATTTTTTTTGAAGTCCAGAAGTCCCTACGTGGGTGTCAGCATCTAACATTAGTTCCTTCCTTTAAGTGCCTGAGTCATAGAGCCCTGTCAAATGACTCCGTGGGCACTTTTGTAAGGGCACTCCAATGTGGAGGTGTTGAAAAACAGTTTGAAATCAAAACAAAAGTCTTTGGTGTCTTTTCAAGAGCTTGAAAGGCAGCCAGGGACTTTTCAGCAAAGCAGCATGTGACTGTATTAACACCAGACAAATAATCGTGTTGATTGCAACAGGGAAATCTGTACAGGACATGCTCCAGAGGTTGGTCTTTCCAACGTGCTTCTTAGACACCCTGCAAAGCCAATACACTTTCTTCTCTGGGAATATAATAATTTCTAGTAATTGATGCTGATTTCTACTGGCTAAAATGACCTTTCTTTGTTTTCTGCTAGTATAAATTTTACTTTACATGAGGCTGTTGGCTCCTGACAGCTGCTGACAAACCTACGCTGAATATTTGTTAGTAGCTGTGCTCCTGTCTGTTTCCTCACTGACATGATTCCTTCATGAATTGCAGAACAATACTGGGAAGCAGATCAGCTAAAGAGGATCAGAGAAGACAGGGGATCAGATTGTAACTTGGTACCACTGTAAAGTGCAACACGTTGCTTCTGTCCCTTGCAAAGGGTGAGGTACATCTGTACTGGCTATGTATTAAGGCAAAATAAAGAGGAGAAATGCTGCATCTAGCAGAAATTTGCTTTTGGACAGAAGAGCTCTAAGTGCCTCTTAGCCTGGAATCATTATGCTTGTTGAGAGAAATTGAGAGCTTCCTGCAAGTTTGGAGTGGCTTATATTCAAAGCAGTTAATGTAGTTGTTTACAGCATGAAGCCATTGAGCCTTTTGCATGTACTCAACCTGTGTTTTCCAACTATTTTTGTTAGTGCCGTTTTGGCTTAGGTCTTGGAAATTCTGAGCTTCTTGAACTTGGCTTAGGCTATCATTGCCAGTGTGGCTCTTAGCCCAAGCTAAGGAATGGCCTCAAAGATCTCTTGAGATTGGCACTTTGACATTGTAAACTCAAGTTTGTTGTTTTCAAGAGACTGGCTCACTCATGTTAAGCAGTAGTGCAGCTGACTGTCCTGGAGCTCTTTCTTGCTTCTACCTGTACTCTGTCAAAATCAGTCATACATTTTTTTTTTACTGATTAGATCAAATTTAGCTGCAGAGGTGCACAACGATGCTCTTTCACTTAGAATGGGAATGCTTTGTTTTACAGGGATGAGGCAGGGTGATTTCCTGTGTGAGACACTCCAAAGATTAATGGGTCCACTAGGATCCATAATCAGGGGCTTAGCAGAACTGACACATGAAAGGACTGCAGTTGTATGTGAACCACCTTTGGGCTTGAAACTATTCCTGTAATTCAAGCCCAGAGAGCTGAATGAACATGAGCTCAGAATTCAATTACTTCCTCATCAGTTCCAGGAGAGACCATAGCTGAGCAAGAACGTTATGCTGACTTCACAGGGACCTCATAGCAGGACACACTTCTGCCCTCCAAAGCCTGCATGTTTGTCTGGAAAACTTGAAAAATTTCTGTCTACCTCATGGCAAAACCGTGGTTGTCAACAGTATGTCACAAACTAGTTTTGAAAGATCTTTTCCTACTTTCTAGGGACTTGGGGGGCTGATGTAGGTCCCGTGGGAACTGATAGAAAAAACCTCCTCTTCCTCAGGGTGAAACATGCCATGGGGAATTTCCAGGGTGAAATGACAAAGGGTAAAGTGGGATGGATGTTTCTGAGTTATTTACTTTTCAGAAAACAGTTATAGCCTCTTGGGAGTCCAATGTCTGTTCAAGCAAGATTTCCTATTTACCTGTCCTTGGATGGAGAGGAAAAAAAAAAACCAAGACCAAACCTGAAAACTGAATCAAAGAAAAATGGTCTACAGCTGTCTACCAGTCTGTCCTGCAATGGCCATGTGTTATGGGGTTTACCAGTTGCAGGACAAACTGAAGACTCCCTTGGAGGAGATAAATATTATCTATATTACGGGTTTGGCCACAGCATTTATTGAGCAGAGATAGTGTGGCTATAACTCTTCCACAGGCTGTGTGCTTCTGAATTTCACAAGACATAGCCCTAAATGCTGCCTTTCTGACTTCTTCACTACAGTGAGCCTTTCAGTGTAAAGGAGTCTTCTACAATCTTTGGGACAAGTGCTAAGGGGCACAAATTAAACATAAGAAATTCCATCTAAATATGAGGAGGAACTTTAATTTAAGGGTGGCGGAGCACTGTAACAAGGTGCCCAGAGAAGTGGTGGAGTCTCCATCACTGGTGATATGCAAAACAAACCTGGACATGTTTCTCTGTTACCTTATTTAGGTGAATCTGCCTTGGCAGAGGGACTGGACTCGATCTCTGGAAGGCCCTTTCAACCACTACCATACTGTGATATATATTTTAAATGTTTAATGATATTCCATTTAAACAGTCTCCTTCCTCTCTTCCTCTGTGGGTTTAAACTAGCAGAGGGGAGATTTAGACTGGATGTTAGGAGGAAATTCTTTACAGTGAGGGTGGTGAGACACTGGAACAGGTTGCCCAGGGAGGTTGTGGCTACTGCCTCACTGGAGGTGTTCAAGGCCAGGTTGGACAAGGCCTTGAGTGAGCTGTCCTAGTGGGAGGTGTCCCTGCCTATGTCAGGGGGTTGGAACTAGATGATCCTTGAGGTCCCTTCCTACCTTACCATTCTATGACTCTGTTTCTTTTGCTTGATGCATGTCCTTTTGTGCTCTCCTTCTTGCTTCCCATATCTGCATGAAAACCCAGCCTGCTTGTCTTTGGTAGGAGGTTGCCAGAGCAAGCTGGTAAACCACAGGTTTGTATAGCAAAACCCTAGTCTGGGTACACTTTTTTCCTAGGGGCACTGAGAGGCTGAAGAGTATTGGCATTGTGAAACCTACCTAGGCTGGTCCTTCCAGACTAGGATGTGATTCAGCCTGCCAGACCCAGAGAGTCACAAAATCACAGAATCAGTCAGATTGGAAAAGACCTTTGAGATCATGAAGTCCAACTTATTACCCAACATTATCTAATCAACTAAACCATGCCATCAAGTGTTGCATCCAGTCTCTTTTTAAACATGTCCAGGGATGGGGACTCTACCACCTCCCTGGGCAGCCCATTCCAATGGCTAATCACTCTTTCTGCAAAGAACTTCTTCCTAACATCCAGCCTAAAACTCCCCTGGTACAGTTTGAGACTGTATCCTCTCATTCTGTTGCTGAGAAGAAGAGGCCAACCCTCACCCAGCTACAATCTCCTTTCAAGTAGTTGTAGACAGTCATAAGGTCTCCCCTGAGCCCCTTCTTCTCCAGGCTAAAAGGTCACATCCAATTCTCTGGCTCCAGGTACCTCCTGTGGCTTTCAGCAGGAGTCACCCATAGCATACAAGAAGACCTCAAAAAGCGGTCGTTAATGATTTACCCACAACATTTCAGATGAAGCCACAGCCCAGCTGTAAAGGTTTCAGACTTCCTGAGATGGACTGGTGAATCTGAAAGGTGCTGCCTTGGATCTGGTTTTCTTTTGGCTCTCCTTTCACCCTGAATGTTATTTGTATTTCCCTCCGTGGTGCTGACAGGATAATAATATTGTAACACTGTCACATCTGGTTAGGGAGAGGGGCAGGAGGAGGAGGAAATGAGGAACTCTATTCTGAACTAACCTCAACTCTGCTCTATAAACAAATGAACACAGGAAGCTTTGCAGCAACTGGGCCACAGCCTGCCTCTCTTCTGCAGGGGGATGACTTGCATTTTTTTTTTTGTGCACCCAGTGCTCTTTAAGTTCAGTGAACTCCAGAGACCCTGGCACGTGAAGGTTCAGAAAGTCAGTGCTAATGCAGCCTTTTATCTACTGTCCTTTTCTGCCCCCCCTGAAGGCAGTGGGAGACTTGGATCCTCAAGAATGTCTGTTCATATCTGAACATTGGGATATTTCCCTTTTACGGTCTCTCAGGTTGCTCATTTGTACCCTGAAAGCAGCAGGTTCCCAGAAGACCTGTGGGGGGTGAGATGGGTGAGATTCTTGGCATAAAATAAAAAAGATGAGACAACAGTAATACATATGTGTGTATATATATATATATATATATATATATATATAATGAAGGAAACCCAAAAGCTTTGTGAGTAATGTTAACATTTCCAAGAATCATTCACAAATGATCATTTGCCATATGCTTAAAATCAACTTTGGAAATCAGGCAGAGGTTTCTAAGCTGCCCAAATGAAACCTGAAGTTTTGCAGTAAGCGCCCAGGCACTTGTAACTGAGATTGGCATTGCTTTAAAAGCTGCAAAAAGAATGTAACAGAATAAAAAAGTTGTTTCTACCTGTCAACAAAAGAGAGTTTTTAAAAAGAGAAGTAAATCAGAATCGTTTTTCTTACTCTTTCCCATTCTTGGGACTCAATGAAATCTGCTGTTGCCTGCCTGTATGACCCTTTTTGCTCTACAGTTGGGAGAAACCCTTCCATGAAGTGCAATGTGATTCCAAACCTATTTTTGGCCCTACTAATCTTGAAAATGCAGCTTCATGACATGGAGCCCGAGCTGGCTTGCCAGATCCGTGCTTCTGCTGGCAGCTTGAGTTCGGTCCCTCTGAGCTCTGTTGCCAAGCTCCTATTTAGTGAGGTAGATGTTCAGGCTGTGTGATGTTAGCGAGCAGGTTTCCATATCTGAGCAGCTCTTCATCTTCTTGATGGATTTTTTTGGTGTGTGTTCATATCAAACATGAGTGCAGCAGATCTGGCCTTATTTTTCCTTACCTTTTCTCCATCCTGCAGCTCCCCTTCTACTATGGTTGGGACCCCCATTATGGCAGCTTCTTTGTCTTTGCAGATGTAGCATGGTTATGCAGGAAGATGAAATGCCTCTGGTGTCAGGGAGCCAGCCCAGCTGGGTGGGATCAGGTTACTGATGCCATGAAAACGCACTGCTTCGATCATCCTCAGGCTGAAGAATTGCATTCAGGTGTTACACACCAGTTTTGAATAAATGTGGGGGCATAGTGTGAAAGATCTGTAAAGCAGCTGGTGTTCACCACTCTCTTGTGCTTTGCTTTTTCTTGTTCGTTTTTCTAGGTTTGTTTTTGTTTTGCTAAGAGGCTAAATTGTGTGCTCAAAGTCTGAGCAGAGGAAGAGGAGTCTGCAGGGACGTGGGAGGACTTCTCTTTTTCAAGATTTCTGCTCCCTTTTTTCTTTTATAAGGAGAACTTTCTCTGTAACCCCAGCAAAGAGGGGGATGTAGTAACAAGATGCAAATGTCCTTACAAGTCCCTGCTGAGTCACCCCTGGGTAGACAGAGAGCTTGGCCTGGGTCTCTGAGTCCCGAGTAGTGGAGTGTGTCGGTGAGGACTGAAAGGAGAGCTATTGTGAAATGATATTATGGAGGCACAGAGGTTCTGTGTTTGCTTGCTGAAGATTAATGTCAGTCTAGGGAATCTAAAGAATTATGTGCTCAGGACATTGTTTCCCTGTACAGAAACTTGCAGAAATTCATGGGGGAATCCCAGAGGCTCACTGTTACACTGCATTCTTTTTAGTTCTTTCCATGTTCAGAAAATGTTATGTAGTTTAAAACAGCAACCAAACCAATATGTTGATTCAGGAGATAAGATTCTGTATGCAAGGAGGATTTTTTAGAACACAGAGAGTTAGTTCAGCCTCCAGCATCAAGAAGGCTGAGACTCAACTGTGCTCTTACTCATGCTCTATGTATAGTCCTAGGCAAAAGGGCTAGGGCAGTCCAGGGCTATGACAGGTAATACAATGGTAAGTAAGCCTCCATCTCTGCACAAAGGAAGCAGTGTGGCTTCTTTTAACTCCTGAACAGATGAGTTGTCTGTTGCTTAAAGGATAGTGTAGACTCTGAGAGAACCAGACCTTAAGGGCTTAGACTGAAAAATAAGACACAAAGTCAGGCTTTCCAGAGTTATTGTGATGATCCTGGCACAGAGTCTGAGATGCTCTATTTCAACCTCCTCGCTTGTCAGTAGTCTTTGAGGGGATCATTGATCCTTTTCAAGTTCAAGCCATGAAGGAGACTTTTTTTTGCATTTGATCCAGTATAGTCACTGAAGTTGGGGGGTAGCTGATGAATACAGCTGGAAGAAGGAGGTGTGGAGGCTGTTTGTGGCCACCTGTGGTTGTCTGTGGGGTGTGGACTACTGCCCAGGCAACAAACAAGCAGTCAGCTCCAGCAGTATCTTCTGGCAACTGCAGTGGGAATTATGTGGGCCACTAATTCAGTGGTGAGGCACAAATTCTGATGGTATAGCCTAGCACTGGAATGTATAAAGTGGTTTTGGCTGTGAGTTTTGTATTTTGCACGTTCCTGTGGAAATCTTTCTTTTTAGGTTTCCTTTTTACCTGGGGGAATTTTTTTTACATGCTTAATTTCTTTTTAAAAATCTGACTATTCAGGGTGTACTTAGCATCCTTGCTGTTGGCTCAGTGCTGGTCTCGAATGCCAAGAGCAAAGACATTAAATATTATATTTGCTAAACAAAACTGACACATTCCTACTCTCACACAAGGAAGCAGCAGCACTCCCGATGCTCCTGAGAGTTAAAAATGATCCATTTTATTGAGCGATATAATGACAGCACTAGCTGAGCAGAGCAGTAATTATTATCTCTAGGAGACCCAGGAGAACAATTTTTTAAAAGGAAAATAGTGTTTTTCATGTATTTCTTTAAATTCTGATATCAGCAGTTCAAGATTTGTCAGGCATAACTAAAAATAGGAATTGGAGCCAGACGTGTTTCAGGGGACAGATTGCAGAGGCCTGTTGACGTTGATGGGATAGGACACAAATCAGTGTAATGGTGTGAGAGTGTCTGTCCACTGCCTTCACCGAGTAGTGAAACCTGGCAGCACTCAGCATGTGTATGATGGAGGTCTTGAAAAAAGTAGAAGGGACTATCTTTAACTTGTATTCAGGCCATTTGGGAGTGGGGAGAGGCAGTCAAGTGGATTTTTGTTCTCTCCTTGGATTTTCGTGAAGACAGGTGGCCTGACTCCTGCCTGCTCTCAAAATATGTGGTGAAGTACTGGAGTATTGTGTGCAGTTCTGGAGCCCCCAGCACAGGAAGGACATGGAACTGTTGGAGCAGGTCCACAGGAGGGCCACGAGGATGATCAGAGGGCTGCAACATCTCTCCTATGAGGACAGGCTACGAGAGTTGGGGCTCTGCAGCCTGGAGAAGAGAAGGCTTTGAGGAGACCTTAGAGTAGCCTTCCAATATCTGAAGGGGGCCTACAGGAAGGCTGGGGAGGGACTATTGACAAGGTCTTGTAATGACAGGACCAGGGGCAATGGATTTAAACTGGCAGAGGGGAGATTTGGACTGGATGTTAGGAGGAAGTTCTTTGCAGTGAGGGTGGTGAGACACTGGCACAGGTTGCCCAGGGAGATTGTGGCTGCTCCCTCTTTGGAGGTGTTCAAGACCAGGTTGGACGAGGCCTTGAGTGAGCTGTACTAGTGGGAGGTGTCCCTGCTTATAGCAGGGGGTTGGAACTGGATGAGCTTTGAGGTCCCTTCCAACCTTACCATTCTATGATACTATGATTCTAAGTTATAAAGTTAAAGAAAAGCTGAGAGGCAACAAGCTTCTTGGAATGTGTACTACAGCAGGATGTAGTGTTAGGAAATCCTATGGCCAGCAGGAGTAGGGAGATGATTGTCCCCTTGTACTCCCCTCTGGTGGGGCTGCACCTTGAGTATTGTGTTCTGTTTGGTCACCTTGTTACAAGAGGGATGTGGAGGTTCTGGAGCCAGTGCAGAGGAGGGCAATGAAGCTGGGGAAGGGCCTAGAGAATAAATCTTATGAGGAATGACTGAAGGAGCTGGGGATGGTTAGTGTGAAAGAGAGGAGGCTAAGGGAAGACCTCATGACTGTCTACAGCTCCATGAAAGGAGCTTGTGGAGAGGTTAGTCCCGGTCTCTTCTCACAAGTAAGTAGTGGTAGAACAAAAGGTAATGGCCTCAAGCTGCACCTGGATAGGTTTAGACTAGATATTAGGATTTTTTTTTTCCCCAGCAAGAGTGGTCAGGCATTGGAATGAGCTGCCCAGGGAAGTGGTAGAGTCACTAAACCTGGATGTGTTTAAAAGTCATTTGGATGTGGTGCTTGGGGATATGGTTTAGGGTGCACCTTGTAGAGTAGGGATATGGGTTGGACTTGGTGATTCTGAGGGGCTTTTCCAACTGGCATTTGTCTGTGATTCTGTAGAAGGCACTTAAGCTCTGCTTACAAGGATGGTGCAAAACCTTATCTTCAGTATTTTGTGATGCTGACAAAGTAACAGGTACAGGCAAAATACTACCCATGAAAAAAGGAAAGTGGCATTCAGTTATTTTCTTTTAAATGTAAACAAAATGAAAAACCTAAAACCTCGGTGAGATCAGGAGACATGAGCAGTTACATGTCTAATGCCTACTTCTGTGTTACTAGGTTGTGAGCATCCTCACTGAGGGGATTGGCTGAGGAACAGGAGAACACTCTGCAGAAATCTACTCATGAAGAGATCATAAAATCATAGAACGGTAGGGGTTGGAAGTGACTTCCCGGAGATCTTTCAGTCCAACCCCCTGCCAAAGCAGGATCACTTAGGGCAGGTCACACACTCATGTGTATAAATATCTGAGGAGTGGTTATCAAGTGGATGGGGACAATCTCTTTTTGGTGGTCCACAGCAATAAGTTTTTAGTATTTTCCTGGAAGTACAGAGTCCCTTTAAGACTTGTGTGAATGCAATATGATATAATCTATGAACTCTTACATGATTTTCTCCATACAACAGAAAAAAAACCCAAACCAACCCTAGGAAACTGTACTGTTTGGATCCTCAGCTTATGTAATTGTCCTTTCTGAATGAGCTTCCCTGGAGCTAACCCAATTCCCAGTAAGTGAGTATCTGGCTTTCTACTAGCATGTTCTACATTACTTGGGCATTCCTGCCTAAATTCAGCCAGTTGGCTTTTTACCCATAGTGGTTATTTTTACCCTTTGCCCCCTGAAGGCTGCCTTGTCTGAGAGCCAAGGTCCAGGTGTATTCTTGGGAGTCAACTGCATACCATAGCTTAGGGCAGTGTTACATGCCAAGCTGGACCAACGAAGCTCTGACTGCTCCTTCCCCACTGTGGAAGATCTCCTGCTTGATGACACAATTCCTTCATCCCCTAGATTTACACATCATTAGAAACCCAAACCTGCTCCTAGGTTTTCAAGAACTTGTTAGCTCTTAAAGCATCAAGAGCATGGCCTAATTTGTCAGTGGAAGTCTTAGGGAAAGCAATGTGACATGCAAGAGTTTCTTTCATCCAGCCTTTCGAAGTGAAGGTAAATAATGTGGCTAGGACTTCAGGAGGAAAAAAAAAAAAGAAAGAAAAGCATAGAAATAAAATGTTAATAAATAGCAGCGGTGCTAATTTCTGGTAAAAGAGAGTTAGGTCAGTATGGAAGCAATTAATGCCACTGTACCCATGAAACACAAGTTAAGATAGCTGATGTTTCAGGATCAAGTTCTTCATGGACCCTCAGTTTATTTTGTTAGCATTCACAGTGCTGTGCGGTGTGATTACTTCTGATGTCTTGTGACAAGCGGAATGAGAAAATGCAGGGCCCAAGCCAAGCCTGGCGCTGGACCCGCTTACACGGCTCTGAATTTGGACTGTAATGTAACACATGTGAAGGCATAAACCTTTCCTGAAGGAACACAGATTCCACCTCAACCCCTGGCCCTCATGGAGGTTACTCTCTACTTTCAGATTCATTGGGAAAGCACTGCTGAAACTTTGTCTCCTCTTTTAAAAATTGCCCTGCAAATGACATGCTGAAAAGCCTGAGGTTCCCATATTGTCCGAACTGTTCTTTATTGTGTGAACAGCCTGGGTTTGCTGACTGAAAGCTCAAATGCTTTGCAGCCACATGGTATTGATTCCTTACAGTTGTGTTCATACATCAGATGTAGATATTGTGTTCCACTTCCCATTACATCTGAAAATGACTGGGTCTAATTGACAATATGGCATCCACATTGAGATGTTTGCTTTTGTGAAAACTGGCCGCTGCTCAGCATTATTTTGTATTATTAACTCCTGTACATTGCCCCTGCTGTTTGATCAGCCTGCTTTGCTTTGTTCTAAGCCATATGTGTTTTCAAAACTAATACTTCTACACCTTTCAAGGCCTCTGATTGTCGTACAAAAGAGGATAAGTCTCTAGGGGACCTAACTATATCCTGGAGCATACAACCTAATGAGAAAAGTAACTTCAGAACACCAAGCTTTTGTGTTCTGATATTCTATCTCCTAGCTTTCAAATTCAGACAGAAAAGAAAGAGAAGGATCTGCTGTGATGAAGCATTGACTATGTGAATAGTCCAAATCTTGTATTTCCAAGACTCCAAATATTGTATTTCCAAGTGAGACTGTGTTTAGCAAGGGAACTTCCATTGCTTCTGGATTTCTCATGAGTTCTTTGGACACCTTCTGTAGGATCCAAATACCCTCTCCATTTACACAAGGAGAAATGCCATAGTTTTGAGCACCTCCCCTGTGAAGAGAGACTGAGAGACCTGGGGCTGCTTGGTTTGGAGAAGAGAAGGCTGAGAGGGGCTCTGATCAATGTCTATAAATATCTGAGGGGTGGGTGTCATGTGCAAGGACTAATCTCTTTTCAGTGGTGAACAGCGGTAAGACAAGGAACAACAGATATAAACTTGAACATAGAAGGTTTCGCCTCAACATGAGGAGTAACTTCTTTATGGTGAAGGTGATGGAGCACTGGAATAGGCTGCCCAGGGGAGTTGTGGAGTCTCCTTCTCTGGAGACTTTCAAAACCCACCTGAATGCATTCCTGTTCAGACTACCCTAGGTGATCCTGCTTTTGGCAAGGGAGTTGGACTTGGTGATCTCTGGAGGTCCCTTCCAACCTCTACCATTCTGTGATTCTGTTTTGTTGTTGTTGGCTGGTCTTGGTTTAGTGTTGTTTTCTTTTAAAAGAGTCCTCAAATGGTTTTGGACTACAGACTCTGTGGAAGCAGTAGAGGGAGAGAAACAATTATTTCTGAGTTGTAAATATTAGCTGGATTTGTTTAGCAGTGGATGTACCCCAAATTCTCTTGAACCTTGATGTAGCTGTGATGTAGGAATGGCTTAAAGGGAGGAGAGGGGAACAAACTGTATGTAACTTACAAACCTGCCCTTTCCTCTATCCCCAGCTCTCTGGTCTGGAAGAAGGGTCTGTGGAACTCCACAGCTGTGCAAACTGATGACAGGTGTGAATTTGCCCTAGACCAAAATATATAGTGGCTGGCAGGGCCTATTGGGAAATGAAGATGGCAGCATATCTCTGTGCCTTTTAGGAATTCTCAGAGGGTAGATGGCTACCCTCTGATAGCTGCAAAAACCTTTTTACATAAGCAAAGAGCAGAAGAGCCTGGGGAAGAGCCTCAAATGTAAAAGTACAGCCATAACAGCATCAAGGTTAGAACAAGCCCACCAAAAAATACATCACTGAGGAGAAATGCGTCCTGTCAGGGCTGAAATTATTGCCTGGGAGGAGAGAGTATTGGTCTAGGAGTCCATAGAGAGATGAATCTTTCTGTGGTATCAGCTAAAAGGTGTTTTGGCCAAGGGGAAGTAGGTGAAAGCCTTACTGCTGGCCAGACTAGAGGTGTTCTGTCTCATTGTTTCTCACTGGTTTTTAAACCTCATTCCTGAGATAAAACACAAAGTCCCTGGTTGGAAGGCAAGCAGTTGAACAGTGATGTGAAGAATGGCTCCACTCATGTTCAAATTGAGTGTAAGAACTTTCCTTCCTTTAAAGGGCACCAGTTGCTGGGTTTTGTTTTAATTTTTGGTCAGTTGTTCTTTTTTTTTTCCTTTATGATTTGTTTGTGGGATTTTATCTTTTTTTTTTTTTTTTTNGGTGGAGTTTATTAATGAATGAATGAATAAATGAATTTACTTATTTATTCTTATTTTTAAACCCAGCTAAACTAATTTTGAACTGCCACAGATTTTGATGGTTTCAGTGCCTTTATATCAAGGCACAAACAGAGGTAATAGGTAGAACAAGTTCATGAGTGGCAGAGCGAGGAGAGCTCAAACCTGACTTTTTCCTGTAAACTTGTGGAATCTCAGACTCTCTCAGCTTGCTTAGAAAAAAGTCATGGAAAAGATAAATTTTTCTTGTCCACTGTGAACCAGGAAGAAGTACTTCTTAATGCAGAGCTACTAAATATGCTAAATCTGATGCAAAAGGCTTTCCTGGCACAGGTCAAGATTGATTTTGGTGGGACATTTGTGTTCAGGCTATTACTTTTAGTAAGGTGGTTTGCATTTAGAACCTGTTTCTGCACAGAGGATTTTGTAATGGTGCAATAAAACAAATCTTGCCTGCCCAACTTGAGCTGGAAAAATGTATTTAACTTTTGATGGAATTACTTTAAAACCCCAGCTTGAAAACAGTTTGGTGCACTGAATGAAACTCTGAATAAGAAGCAGGGAATGTTCAGTACTCCAACACAGGCAGATGGCAGGTGAGAAAAAAAATTGACTAACTTCTTGGTGCCACCATGAAGATGCTAGGTGAGAACCTTCCATGCTTCAATGTCTTTATGCTCATCTTACCTCTGTGGGAGGATATATCCTCATTTGAGCAACTAGAAAAGCCAAGTGACATAAAATTGCATAACAGCAGTTCAACCTGTTCTTCAGAGTCCTGAGCTAGTTCTGCACTCAGACCTGGCCAAATTACTAGAGAGTGAAAAGAAAACATGATTAAAAGATAATAGGATAGTACTCAGCATCTTTGGCATTAAGAAGCCATTATTGTGCCTGGTAGCTGCAAGAGTATGTTGACCGTTGATGGTAACATTACAGAAGAGATTATTCCCTGAATTAAGAAAAGTAGGGAATACATATACCAGGGCTAGCCATAATCAAATTCCTTTCCTTACTGTTTTTAGTAACCCCCTCTAATTGAGATCACCTAAAATGTTACCATGAGCTGAAGTCAGCATCAATTAAAAAGCCCATTTATATTCCCTGTGAAAACACATGGCCTTCAAAAGTGCTTGAGTTTCATTGGACCTTCTCATCTGTTTGTCATTTAAAGTTCTGACCATTTTCCATATTTCTATCAAATGCTGCCTCACATGGAAGTCTGGCAAATGAGCTTGCAACATAGCTTATTTGAAGTTATAAATAATCTAACACTTGCCTGAAGTTTACCTCTTTATACAATTGTATAGAAATGAATGTCTGAAGCTGAGGGATGTACAGTTCTCTAGTACTGCCTTGTTCAAGGCAGGCTTGCACTTGTACAGTTACTGCATTTATGGTCATTCCTGCTGGTGTAGACTTGGCCTTCAGGTAGAAGGGAGATGGAGGAGGAAACAGGGCAGACTCTGTAATGCTGGCAGTTCTTGTGGGCATGAGGTTTGACTCCAGTGTCACTTCCCAGTGCTCTCTTGCTTATTTATTGAACAAAATGGTGATAAGGCAAATGCTTTTTCTCTGCTGTGATTGCTTTTTCACGGTCACATTTGTTCCTTCTGAGTCCATTCATGTTAACATCTGGGTTCTCTTCTGTTTCCTGGTTTGGTAGGGAAATCATAGAATGGTAAAGTTGGAAGTGACCTCAAAGATCATCTAGTTCCAACCCCCTGACATAGGCAGGGACACTTCCCACTAGGACAGGTCACTCAAGGCCTCATCCAACCTGGCCTTGAACACCTCCAGGGAGGGAGCAGCCACAACCTCCCTGGGAAACCTGTGCCAGTGCCTCACCACCCTCACTGGTAAGAACTTCCTCCTAACATCCAGTCTAAATCTCCCCTCTGCCAGTTTAAACCCTCTGCCCCTCATCTTGTCATTGAAGACCTCGTAAATAATCCCTCCCCCAGCCTTCCTGTAGTCCCCTTTCAGATATTGGAAGGCTACTCTCAGGTCTCCTGGAAGCCTTCTCTTCTCCAGGCTGCAGAGCCCCAACTCCCTCAACCTGTCCAGAGCTTGGATATACAGATTGTTATTTGAGTTGCCTCTATCGCCTTCTGTCTCTTATCTGCTAAGGGGACCCATTTAATCTGCAGCATGCGCAGGTGAATTTAAAATAGGAAGACATGTTTAAACTGCTTGATAGTAAGTGCTAATTGTCAGATCTCAAGAGCTGTTTGGATGTCAGGTCACTCCTAGGGCCCACCAGCTGAGCTACACCAAGGAGGTAAGAAATAGAGGCATTTGAGCATAAAGATGCTATTCATTACACACAAGAGCTGCAAAATCTTGTTCCTGAAGTCTTTAGATTTGAATGCTTAGCACTGTGTCCCACTAGGCTTGGGTGTGCTGCTTTTGCTTTTAGACACATCTCAATTATGTTAATTACACTTTTAGCATATTAGTTAAAGGATTTAAACATTTGTGGAGGTTATTGGCACCTGAAATTAAAGTGTATTGTTATCTCCTTTCTTAGAGAGGACTCTGCTAACATGAAGCTCTTCAGCAGTTTGCTTTTTTCATTTCTTCTAATCAGCTTCAGACATAAAGTGCTGTAAGTGAATGACCATATCTGCTAATTAAATCAAGTCTTGCATGACCAGGTTAGCACTCCAGTTGTCATCATGCTTCCACTCAATGAATTGTATTTCCAGTTATTCTTGAGACCTCCTTAATGGTGCTTGGCATACTGGGACCTTGACCTTACTGATGCACATGCTTTTGCTGAACTTACCTCACTTAGGTGCCCATGCTGGGTTCAAGCACATCTCTTCCTTTCGTAAGTTTTCTCACACAGCTGAGCATGCTGAGGAGTGAGTTCTCAGGGAGCAATTCCATATTACTACCCCTGTGTTCACTGCAGCTACAAACTGCAATAGTATCACTTCTGTGTGCTGCTGGGTTGGAAAATCATCTTGGTGTGGGGTAGCAGAGGTCATTGCAGCCACTTCCAACTGCTTTGCATGTTGTGGTGCCTCGGTGACTAGCATTTGTATCTCTGGCTAGGAAGTTGTGGCTCCGAGTTGCACTCAATATTATGGCTGAGAGAAGCCACACCAGGCAGCTGTGTGTTTGAATGTGTGGTATGGGGAGGCTACTTACAGGTACTGACCTATCACACTGCTCTGATCTTGAGAGTAATGCATCAGGAACTCAGTCATAGTATGGTAGGGGTTGGAAAGGACCTCAGGAGATTGAGTTCAACCCCTCTACCAGAGCAGGATCACCTAGGGCAGGTCACACAGGAACACATCCAGATAAGTCTTGAAAGTCTCTAGAGAAGGAGACTCCACAACCTCTTTGGGCAGCCTGCTCCGTTGTTCTGTGACCCTTACAGCAAAGAAACTTTCCCTCATGTTGAGGTGGAATATCCTGTGTTCCACTTTGCCCCTTGTCCTATAACAGGACACCACTGAAAATAGATTGGTCCCTTCTTGGCACTCACCCTTCAGACATTTATAAACATTATTAAGATCTCTCAGTCTTCTCTTCTCCAGAGTAAACTGCCCCAGGTTTTTCAACCTTTCCACATCAGACACGTTCCAGTCCCTTAGTCATCGTCATGGCCTCTACTGGACACTCTGTAGTATATCCCTGTCCTTCTTGACCTGGAGGGCCCAGAACTGGAGACAATAACCCAGACTGGTCTCACTCCATCTGGAGATCTATGACCTATTTCAATAAAAGACTACTGAAGAGCTGCAGTACAGTCAGAAACTCTTCCCAGTCAGAAGCTCTGTCCCAGGAGCAGACACCAATGCTTTATACTGGAATAGGCCGTAGAGAGAGATTGTGGAGCCTCCTTCTCTAGAGACTTGCAAGACCTATCTGGATGCATTCCTGTGTGACCTGCCCCAGGTAATCCTGCTTTGGCAGGGGATTTGGACTTGTTCTTCAGAGGACACTCCCAACCCCTATCATTCTGTGATTCTCTGGTTCTATGCTTCTTCTTTAACAACCATATGCTAAAACAAGCAGAGTTTATTCACATCATGAAAAAGTATAGTTCTAGCCTGTTGTGTTTTGTTGTTTTTTCCACACCTTAAAAGTGTGTAGTACGAATTCACTAAGGTTTCCAAGGAGCAGATCCAGTCATTTATTTCAGTATTTGGTGTTTGTACATATATGTTTATTGTCTTCTAAAATTGCTATATGTAAAACTGCTTCTGGTCTCCAAGCAGTCCTGTACATTTGGTAAGATTAGTATACAGACCGGACATGGAAGTGTTTGAGCGGGTCCAGAGGAGGGCCACAGAGATGATCAGAGGGCTGGAGCAGCTCTGCTATGAGGACAGGCTGAGAGAGTTGGGGCTCTGCAACCTGGAGAAGAGAAGGCTTTGAGGAGACCTTAGAGTAGCCTTCCAGAATCTGAAGGGGGCCTACAGGAAGGCTGGGGAGGGACTATTGACAAGGCCTTGTAATGACAGGACAAGGGTCAATGGGTTTAAACTGGCACAGGGGATATTTAGACTGGATGTTAGGAGGAAGTTCTTTTCAGTGAGGGTGGTGAGGCACTGGAAGAGGTTGCCCATGGAGGTTGTGGTTGGTCCCTCCCTGGAGGTGTTCAAGGCCAGACTGGATGAGGCCTTGAGTAACCTGTACTAGTGGGAAGTGTCCCTGCCTATGGCAGGGGGGTGGAACTGGATGATCCTTGAGGTCCCTTCCAACCTTACTGTTCTATGTTTCATATTTATATCCCCCAAAGTAACCCTTAAAGTATTTAGAGATACTACAGCTACATGCTGTTACTGTTTTGGTTTTGTTTTTTATTTTCACTTATGTGGTTTAGAATTGTTTGAGTTAATCTTTTCCCTACTATTCTCTCAAATAATGAAGATTAAAAGTTAATCAGCCTTCCTGAAATACAAGTGTGTAATCACAGGACCTCCCAAACTGAAAGTTTACGAAAGAGCAGCAGATAATACAAGTCTCATGATAATAAACAGGAGATCTGACAACAATTAATTTCTTTGGCCCAGTGGGAATAGCTTAAAGCCACATGTTTGTAATGTAGATAAGTCACAAAAAGGTAACTAAGCAGACAGAACTTGCTAGGCTCTTTGTTGACCACCTGCTATCCTGGGAATCCTGGCTGATAAACAGCACCATCCCCATCTGTAGATGGGGAGTTATAATTAATTACCTCTGACACTGATAAATTTCTTTGAGGATCTTGTCTTAACCCAATGGTGCATCTGCATCAAGTCCTCCTTTCCCTCTTTCAACATGAGGAGTCTATTTATGGATTCAGGTTCATAATTAAATGTTTCATTTGCAAAAAGAATGGTTCCCTCTCTTTCTGTTAGGCTTTGTCAGGCATATTACATAAGAGATTCGCACATGTTGGCCTGCTGCTCCTGCCTTTTCAGATAATCTTTTCTATTACTTTTCCAGTGCATGCAGATAATTGAATTTAACATTTTTCTAAATGCCTGCATGCAGGAAAGCTAACCTTAAATGAGCATAATTAGAATTATTTATATACTCTAAAAATTTAAATGAATCAGAATTACTGGAAAATGTGATTTTTTTTTTTTTTTTTTTAAGAATACATTTTGCTGTAATTGAATTAAGTTAGCTTTAATTATTTTTCAACTCTTGCCTTATGCCAGCCTTCTCCCACTTGATCATGTCAGTTGCCTTAACTGTATCTCAAGTTCACTCTGGCAGCTCTGGTGATCCTCTGTATTGCTTTGTTTCAGTGGCTTGTTCCCCCAAAGTTCTAATGGATTCTGGTAACAGGCTTAAAAACGTCTGTGAGGAATGGCTTCAGGTTACTGATGCTAATGTAGACTTCCATGACGTAAACAGAACTCCAGTCCTTGTTGCTCTATATACCACTTATACTATTAACCACTGCAGTCTGGCTTGCCTGGGAAACAAATGTGGTCATTGATGAGCAATTAGGAAACAGTTTTATAGCGATCTGGGCTTGATGTTGCAGGCTATCAGAGCAGAGAAGCAGTCTGTTTTCTGAAGGTCAGAATGTGTCATGAGTGGATGAGCTCACACTAGGCTGAGGAGGGAACAAACACAATTTTAATTAATGTATTTTGGTGGAGTAGGGAAGAGAGGAAGCAGGAAGTTCTTCTTCGGTGATGACACTTGACCACAGACATTTTGATGCCTGAAGGCTGTTCACAGACAGTTTTGGTTTTATTTCATAGAATCACAGAATTGTTTCAGCTGGAAAAGACCTCTAAGATCATCAAGTCCAGCCATCAATCTGAGACCACCATGGCCATGAAACCATATCCTAAAGTGCCATGTCCACGCATTTCTTGAACACCTCCAGGGACAGTGACTCCACCACCTCCGTGGGCAGCCCCTTCCTTACTCCAACCTCCCTTCAAGTAGTTGTAAAGAGCCAGAAAGTCTCCATTTAGCCTCTTCTTCTCCAGCTCCATCAGATGCTCCTCACAGGCCAGGTGCTCTTGGGCCTTTGACAGTCTTGTTGCTCTTCTCTGGACATGCTCCAGCAGCTCAATGCCCTTCCTGTAGTGAGGGGCTGAGAACCGAACCCAACACTTGAGGTGTGGTCTCACCAGTGCTGAGAACAGGGGTATGATCACCTCCCTGTCTCTGCTGGCCACCATGTTTCTAATACAAGCTAAGATGCCATTGGCTTGGCCACCTGGGCACACTGCTGACTCATATTCAATCATCTGTCAACCAGTACCCCCAGTCACTCCCCAGGCTGCAGCTTTCCAGCCACACATTCCCAAGTCTGCAGCTTACCACAGAGTTGTTGTGGCCCAAATTTAGGACCTGGCACTTGACCTTGTTGAACTTCATACAACTGACCTTGGTCTGTTGGTCTAACCTGTTCAGATCCCATTGTAAAGCTTCCCTACCCTCTAGCATATCAACACAACCACCCAGACACCATCTGTGAGTTTACTGAGGGTGCATTCAATCAATACCCTCATCTAGAACATTGATAAAGATACTAAAGAGGACAGGCCCCAGTACTGAACTCTGAGGGACACCACTAGTGACCAGGCACCATTCATTCACCACCACTCTTTGGGCCAGCCAGCAAGTTTTTTAATCCAGTGCAGGGAGCACTGATCCAAGCCTTGTGCCAGGAGTTTCTGAAGGAGAATGCTGTGGGAGACAGTGTCAAAGGGTTTGCTGAAGTCCAGGTAGACAATGCAAATTAAGTTATGATGTTAAATACTTAAAGGTTGTCTTAAACCAAAAGATATGTTTGCACTTAATATCTACAGAGAGTACAAAGGACTTTCTCATCAGCCAGCTAAATGCTTAACCTTGCTTTCAGTCTTGCTGAGTTCTTGGCTGTTTTGAACACTAAGATTTTAGTACACATTGTGCAGGAAAAAAGTCTGCTCTTTTTGAGTTTTGAATGGTCCTACTTTGAACACTATGATTGGTCTCCTTGCTTGTGAATGAGGAGGCAGAATGAGAACAGAAACGTCAGGCTTTTTCACAGTGTTGTTTACTGTTAGGCTTTTGTGCTATCTTCCTTTCTGTTGTGTCTCCTTTAGCATAACCCTCTGAGGCTTTTTGACTGCCATTCAGCATTGTTACCTGGAGATGCACAGATCTCTGCATGAATCATAGTCCAGGCTCTTTTGAGGAGCTGTTTTCTGGAAGTCAGATCAGTCGGTTGTGGCTTTTCCCCCCTGAGCTGCTAGAGAAGCCTCATGCTTGAACTTTGGACCCAGCCTCCTGAGTGACCCACTGGCTGTCAGGCTGGTCAATCTGGGTGTTTAAATCCAAACACCAATCCTACAGTTCATGGATGCTTAGCATTTGACAATTCTTCTGTGGGTGGGCTAGGCAGAAGTGAAACTTGATCATGGTAGCCTAATGCAGAATAAATTCTTTCAATCCACCATGTTCTGTAGCAGGCAGCGATCCTTTGACTTTAACGAACAGAAGAAACGAGACAACTGGGCTGGCACAAAGCTTGGAGAGCAATGCCAGTAACAAGCCTGACTTCTCTGAAACCAGATCCTGCCCTGACCCTGATTAATTCCTCAGGAGTTGTTCACACAACCGAATTCCTGCTGTCAGTGCATCCAGTGCTGCCTGCCAGGCCTGCCAATGAAAATAGAGCAGTTGTAATCCCTGTGAATTATCCCTGTGGCTGAATGTAGTGTCCTATCAAATGATTCTCATGTGATAGGGCTCCTAGTGCTTTCCAGCTCCTCTGGTTCCCCTGATGAAATATTGATATGCTTTTAGCATTTAAGGTTATTATTCTTGTATGCTTACTTTAGGCATCTCTTTCTCTGCAGCCATCATACGCTTTATAGACCCAAAATACCCTGTGTAGAACAGACCTTCCTGTCTTCCAAGACAAGACTGATAATGAATGGCCTTAGCTGAATCATTATGCTAAGTAATCAGCAGTGCTTTAAATACACTTACATGGGTTGAAGTCAGTGTTTTGCAATATGAGGTACACAGCTTTCTCCAGAAGAATTGTTTCTTTCATCTCCAAGTTGGTAAGCAGAGAATGGGGACCTGCTGTAGGGCCTGGCTTTCATGTTAACTTGCCATGAACAGCTGGACCATGGCAGGGTGGGGGCTGGCTGCAGCCTGCCGGGCGTGAGAACTGAGAGGCAGTGAGAGACTTAGTCCTTCCTACATGTAAAGAAACAGGGGGCTGGATTGACTGAAGCGATGCAGATTTGATATCCAGCCAGATATATTTTAAAGTCCAATTCGAACCTTTTCAAAATCTCAGATTCCTTTCCACTCCAAAACTCTCTGGAGATCATTAAGAGGAATGAAGTAGGTTTGTTTGATTCTATTCTTGTGCTTGGACCTAGGAACTCTGTCTGGTTTTCTTCCTTAATAGGATGAGAAATATAGGTTAAGGGGAAATAAAACAAATAAGATGTTCCTGTCTGATAATCAGCTGCTTTCAAGAACTCGAAACAAGAGTGAAGACCAAGTGTTAGCAAATCTGCAGTAGGACCTGCAGGCTGGCATCATTTTTATGAATGAGTGAATCCAGGCTTTTCTCAGCATGGAACTTGCTCCAGATAGTGATTCCTTGCATACAGGTATTTGGCTGTGCAGGTTTTAGCTCTTGCCAGCTTTTTTGGAAAACATATTAGCTGCCTTGATGTCTGAAATTCCCTGGGGAGCACCCAGAGAGAGCTCCTAAAGTGGCACTGTTTTGCTAATTAGTAAGGCCAACTGTTGTCTGGTTGAATTGTCTGCATTAACAAGGGGCCCCCTCTGCCTCCCCTCTCCAGTTGTAATTCTAATGCTAAGAGAGCACACTGTGTTTATGCTAATAATTCTGGCTTTCCTACATAAGGACATATGTGAGGTGTGCTGTGCTTCCTGATGGTTTCATTCTAGTCTTGCTCTTCCATGTACAATATTCAGAGGTTTTATTCTTTCGATAAAGAAAGGTCAACCTAGTTGGCATGGCTGCAGCAGGCATTTCAAGGATGGAGAGCAGAGCTAAAATGACAGCTTTAGCTTTAATTGTTTCTGTCAAGCTAGGATATTGATGTGGCTCTTCACAAAATGGCAGTGGAGTGTCTCATGCTTAGCATTATAACCTCACGACCTCCTCATTGCATAGAGGAGACCGTCGTATAGGTGGAGAACTGAAGTACACAGAGTGTCCAGATATTTGCTTGAGATTGCTACAAAAGAAATAAGATTCGTGTCAGAGAATCATAGAATGGTGTGGTTGGAAGGGACCTCAAGGATCATCCAGTCCCAACCCCCTGCCATAGGCAGGGACACCTCCCACTAGTACAGGTTACTCAAGGCCTCCTCCAACCTGACCTTGAACACTTCCAGGGAGGGAGCAGCCACAACCTCCCTGGGAAACCTGTGCCAGCGTCTCACCATCCTCACTGGAAAGAACTTCCTCCTAACACCCAGTCCAAATCTCCCCTCTGCCAGTTTAAACCCGTTGACCCTTGTCCTGTCATTGCAAGACTTTGCAAATAATCCCTCTCCAGCCTTCCTGTAGGCCCCCTTCAGATACTGGAAGGGTACTATAAGGTCTCCTTGAAGCCTCTCTTCTCCACGCTTAGGAACCCCAACTCTTGCAACCTGTCCTCATAGGAGAGCTGCTTCAGCCTTATGATCATCTTTGTGGCCCTCCTCTGGACCTGCTCCAACACTCCCCTGTCCTTCCTGTGCTGGGGACTCCAGAACTGCACACAGGACTCAAGAAGACATTGAACAGCTCTTGGGTGCCAGTTAAGAGCCCTTCACGGAATCACAGATGGGCTGGAAGAGACCTCAAAGATCATTCAGTTGAATCCAGCATTGTCTTTTAACTCCTGGCTGAGAATGTACCAGGAGATGTGTCAGTAAAACTATGTTTTTTGAGGGTAGAAGAGAAGTTTCTGCCTGAGAATCTGGAACTGTGACTGAACTTCAGAGGAGAGAAAATAGAGAAATCAAAAGACAGGGGTGCTCTGCTGCCAAAATTGGCTGAAAAAGAGGCTTTATGCTTTTTGTGCATTTTTTTCCCCTTCAGTAAATACTGAAGTCACATTTTGGTAGCATTTAGGTGTGTGGTTGAATGTTACTAATGAATATATGGCAGAGTAAATGTGGTTGACATAGGACTGGTTTTATTGCAGTGTTGAATCCAGCTGTCAAAAGTAAACTCACCCTGGCTGAACATATTTGCCTGCACTGAACTGTAAGCAGATGAAGAAACTGGATGAGGCCCAGGCTCTGGTGTGTGGTACTGGTAGCACAGTGAATCTTTACAATGTTATAATTATGCTGCAGAGAAGAGGTTTGTGCCAGAAGGAAAAAGAATAGAAGAAAAAAGGTGGCAGATTGATTTGAAATGCATGCAGCTGGGACCCATTCTGCTCCTGTGTGGTTGCACATAGAGTAAGGAGAGGAACACCACAGTAAGAAGGTGATGTTAGTGAGACCAAGATAGACCACCAAGATTTTGGGTTTATTCTACTTTTCATAGATCCAAGCTACATGCACACAGTGCCTCCACCTCTGGGTGAACAAACAGCATTTACTACCTGTTGTACTTCTGGCTTTATTCTGGATTTTAGTGCTCAGTTTGGATAGGGCTCATTGCTTTGTGTACATAGAATCACCCAGGTTGGAAGGGACTGCTGAAGATCTCTAATCCAAACACTGCAGCAGGGGTCAGGTTGCCCATGACTCATGCCACCTGTAACATGGGATTGATCAGTGTAGAAGCAAAGCTTTCATTTGGAAGACTGTAGCAGATAGACATGGAGTACCTAGGGGCAGCATTTCCTTCGGCACAACAATGTGCAAAGCACTCCATGCGTGATGAGATGCTGCTGCAGAAGAGCTGAGCACCCTTTGGTGTCTGTTCCCCAGTGTGACTAACCGGGCTGGTGGTCCCTCATCCAGTTCTGTAAATCACCTTAAATCTGCTGCTTACAGTGTACATAAAATGTAGATGCTGAGGGTTATTGAGAACCCTGTGGAATTCTCTTGATGATAACATTCTGCATATTATCTCTGTTGGGCTAATATCCAGAAAGAGATTGCCCCATTTGCAGCTGACACCAAGCTGGGGGCTGATGTTGCTGGGTTGGAGGGCAGAAGGGCTCTGCAGCAGGACCTCGACCGCCTGCACAGATGGGCAGAGTCCAGGGGGATGGAGCACAACAAATCCAAGTGCCAGGTGCTGCACTTTGGCCACAACAACCCCATGCAGAGCTACAGGCTGGGGTGGGAGTGGCTGGAGAGCAGCCAAAGAGAAAGGGATCTGGGGGTGCTGATTGACACCTGCCTGAACATGAGCCAGCAGTGTGCCCAGGTGGCCAAGAAGGCCAGTGGTATCCTGGCCTGCATCAGGAATAGTGTGGCCAGCAGGAGCAGGGAGGTCATTCTCCCCCTGGACTCTGCACTGGTTAAGCCACA
>VWZE01008043.1:174347-184756 GCA_013396675.1 Eubucco bourcierii
TGGAACTAGATGATCCTTGAGGTCCCTTCCAACCTTACCATTCTATGAAAACCTTCCTAGGAACGTTTCTGTGCAATCTGATCTAGGTGAACCTGCTCTAGCAGGGTAGTTGGATCAGATGATCTTCAGAGGGCTCTTCCTACCCCAACCATTCTGTGATTCCATGATAACAGAAAGTAAAACTACAATGGCAAGAATTGTTATCTTTATTTTTAAGGTATGTTTTTTGGGGGGCTTATTTCTAGGATTATTCTTGTGAGTTCCTGGTTTTGTATCCTCGTTGATCTTAACTTCCTTGTAGAGTACCTAACCAGACCAAATAACCTCCAAACCCAGAGTCTTAAAGTTAGGATAAGTAGAGCAAAAAAGTTATTCCAGCCCATTTCAGTGTATCCTGCTGTCCTACAAGACAGTATGTGGCAAAAATATCCTTTCTGTGCTGTGAAAGAGGTGGATGGGGGATGGCAAGTTTATTTTGAATTAAAAAATAATAATAATAAAAAAAAGAAAAGGTGAAGTTAAACTCTGAAGAAGGGGGAAACAATCTGGTTTTAAAGGGATTTTCTTCCAAATATCCTTGTCCCTAGGGTATGCAATATTCACTTAGTGTAAATTTCTTTCAGCTTTTGAGTGCCTCATTTTTCTCTGGCTAATACAGCGCAGTTCATATACTGTATTTTATGGGTGACTGGCTTCCAGAGGAAGGTAGGTGTGAAAGACCAGGCAACCATGAAACTGAGTTATACAGAGTAATCACTACAGGAGAGAAGGAGCATTTAGTCCCTTTCCTGTCACAGTCAGATGAAGCTTTCACACTGTGGGAGTGATTGTAAAGATCCAAAGAAGGTATTACTTGATTTTGTTTCCAGTTATTTTCAGGTCATTGGCTGAGATTCCTGGAACTGGACAGGCTGGAGAGGTGGGCCCAGGCCAACCTCATGAAATTCAACAAGGCCAAGTGTAAGGTCCTGCACCTGGGTAGGCACAATCCCAAGCACAACTCCAGGCTGGGTGGTGAATGACTGAGAGCAGCCCTGAGGGAAAGGACCTTGGAGTCTGGGTTGATGAAAAGCTCAACATGAGCCTGCAGTGTGCACATGCAGCCCAGACAGCAACCGAGTCCTGGGCTGCATCAAGAGCAATGTGGCCAGCAGGGCAAGGGAGGGGATTCTGCCACTTTACTCTGCTCTCGTCAGACCCCACCAGGAGTCCTGTGTGCAGTTCTGGAGCCCCCAGCACAAGGAGGACATGGAAGTGTTGGAATGGGTCCAGAGGAGGCCACGAAGATGATCAGAGGGTTGGAGCAGCTCTGCTATGAGGACAGGCTGAGAGAGTTGGGGCTCTTCAGCCTGGAGAAGAGAAGGCTTTGAGGGGACCTGATAGTAGCCTTCCAGTATCTGAAGGGGGCCTACAGGAAGGCTGGGGAGGGACTATTGACAAGGACTTGCGATGACAGGACAAGGGGCAATGGGTTTAAACTGGCAGAGGGGAGATTTAGACTGGATGTTAGGAGGAAGTTCTTTCCAGTGAGGGTGGTGAGGCACTGGAACAGGTTTCCCAGGGAGGTTGTGGCTGCTCCCTCCCTGGAGGTGTTCAAGGCCAGATTGGATGAGGCCTTGAGTGACCTGTTCTAGTGGGAGGTGTCCCTGCCTATGGCAGGGGGTTGGAACTAGATGCTCCTTGAGGTCCCTTCCAACCTTACCATTCTATGTTTCCCAGCAGTCCTGAGGCTGCTGTTGGCCACTGGAGTAAGTCCTGTAACGCTCTCACTCTGCACTTGGCTCCAGCCACGTGATTAACTTGTTAGCTGCGGTCTTGTGGTTCGTGTGTCTACAGATGTAAAGTACCATATCTAGCTTCACGTAAACAAAAGGCTTTTTTGTCTCAACAAACTGGGTTGCCTTGTGTTTCTTGCTGTCAGAGCCTGTGTGTTTGTATAATTAGGGCTGTCTAGCTGGTGCATGTGATTGTGTGTCTGAGCTCTTGTGCAGCTGAGAAGCAGGCCCAAAATTTTCACAGAATTAAGAGATCAAATCCAAAATTCCCTGGTCTGTTTTTGGTGTCCACTGCTTTAGCTGCCTTTGTGCTGCAATAGAGTGATGCAAAGGATCAAAATGTCTTAAAATTGCATTTCTTTGGGGGTTTAAGATGTTTAAGTGGTGTGTACTTCTACTTTCTTTCGTGCAGCTGGGAGCCTTCTGTTCCCTCAGCTAATCTTTCATTGTTCTCGCTAAGTAGGGACCTGAGCGCTATTAGAAGTGGGAAGAAAAAAAAATCTGAATTTTATGTCTGTTTTATTCATATCTACAGCTTTCTGTCTCTCAGTTGTGCTTCTTCAGTCCTCTCTCATATTGTTGTCCACCCTCTGTTACCTCCCACAATGATGATTAATGGAATGCTCTAGACTTTTTTTGAACTCTTGGTTTTTCCTTTTAGTTCCTGATTATTTTAATTCTGCCAGACCCTTTTTCATATCCTTTCCTCGTCTGCCTCTAATTTACAGTACATCATTTCTCCTACTCTGACCCCTCATTTCCATTCCTGCAACGTTCCATGTTCTTTCTTGGAGCCTGAGCTGAGCACACAGACCAGTTAAAATGAAAATATACTTTCCAGATTTTAGTACCCTTAATTATTTTATTTTAAATGAAGCCGAGACATCAATCAGACTGTTCTCTAAATCCCAGTCACATCAGCAGCTAAATGAAAATATCAGTTATTCTCTCCCATTCCCTGCCTACTTTCCTTTAAATGGTATTATCACAGCAAATATTAGGAGTTTAGACATGTCCATAGCCTTTTGTTGAAAAGCTCTTGCAAACAAGGCAAGGGAGATGCATCTGAAATCCTAATATCTTGTGAAGCAATATTAACAATGGGTCTGGCACATGTGAGCATTCAGACAGGAGGCTGTCAGATCCCATGAGGTTGAAAGTGAGAAATATTTGAAAGAAAAAAAGCTAATCATAGACATAGCAAGTTGAGAAAAAGCAGTTTTTCAGACTGTGCAGCACTGGCTCCTAGAGCTGGTTCTCAGCTCTGGCACCAACTCACTCCTTGGCTGCAACCAGGGATTTCTGAAGAGCCTCACAGGCCTTGAGTATGTCCGGTGATTGTATTCTGTCCTCTCCAACAGCCTCAGTGTTTTTAAAGGCAGGACTGCCCAGAGCTGCTAGAGACTTGAATTAGGGCTATGGATGCTCAGCTTTGCTGGGAACTGGGTCCATAGTGCCTCAGTTTGCTAACTCAAAACCAAAAAACGTGTGGCAGTGTTGCAGTTCTAAGTTTCCCTCCTTTCATTTTTCTTCCCTGTTAGATGGGGGAGATGCTGCAGAAGCTGGGAGTTATCTAGGAGACAAAGCTGTGTTAAGGAGATAGACGCTTAGCATATAATCTCCTTAGAGACCTTACCTGAGCTTTTGGACATCATGTGTTTTAGCTCACGGCAGAAGCACAGAGTGGATATTAATGCAGCTTTTGATTTCAGCCTTCTCATTTAAGGCAAATCTGTGAGCTCCCTGTGTGACCAGTGGGGAGGTCTACTTCCAGAGACTGATTTTGTGACTTTTAAGTTAGGGTCTTTCCCTGAATCAGATTTTTCTGATAATTTTCACTCCTCCCAAGCTCTCTTTCATATGTTTCCCTGATCTGTCTGCAGTCTGCAGTCTATTATTTCTCCTCCTCTGACCTGTTTTCTCCATAACCATGAGCACAAAGGAAATTTGGAAGGCTAACACAAGCACTTCAGTAGTACCCTCTATATAATGAAAGACAGTTTAAACTAAATAGGCAAAATGACAGGGGAGGATGCTGGAGAGAACGAAGTAATTTGCAGTAAGTCAGTTACAGATTTAGGAGTCTCCTCAGGTCTTGTTCAGGGCTTTCTTTCCAGTGGGGTCTGCATACTCTCTTTAGAACTGGATACCTTACTGGCAATGTGTACCAGTAGCCAAGCTTACATTAGGGATCCATTTCTATTATTTCTCCTGAACAAGTTGTTTTTTTTTTCTTTTTTTTTTTTTTTTTTTTTTTTTTTTTTTTTTCTCCTTTTTTTTTTTCCTAACTTAGCATGGAAATGAGCCAAAGAGAGTCTGAATTTTTTATTGCTTCTATTTCTCCTTTAATACATCGCTATTTCTGTTTTTATTATTCCCCTTTTTTCTTCTGCTCAACTCCAAGGGGATGAAGATGCATGAGAGGCAACGTTAAGAGCTTTATCAAACTTCTGCCTAATAATAATGAGATTTGCAATGGGCTTCTAAAGGACACAGATCAGAACCACTTACCATAATGGCACTCCAAAGTAATGAAGCTTCAAGTGGTTCTTGTTAGATACGAAGCTATCAGAGAGTCCGAACTCGTCTAACACGCTGCTGCTGGAGCAAAATGCAGGCGGGCATTGATGCTGGGAAGGGTTTCGTTTCAAACCCAGGCAAAGCAGCTTGACGCCCGTGTTGTTTGGATTTGTGAGACTCCAGGTGTGCGTGCTCCCGGCTCTCCCTCCCATTAAACCTTTAAATAAAGCTTCTAATAAATTTCCATTCAAATAAGTAGTAACCACATTTAATGACCAGTTTGTTCGAGTGTTAACAGCCTGTTAGCTAACAAACTGGTCATTAACTGCTCCGGCTTGTTTAAATAATCCCTTAACATCAGGGTGCTTGTGTAAAAATCTCTGTCCCGGGCTTTCCTTCTTTGTATTTTTTTTAAGCCGACAATATTGTCATCCAGATCGGTCCTTTCTTCTTTGATTGTTCCATTTCCTCCCCTACTCGCGTTTTCAGTTTGTGCATTAACACGGCAGTTTTATTTCCTTCTGTAATTTTTACCCCCTCCCTCCCTGTATTTTTTCCAGATTTATCTTAAAATCTCTGCTTGTTCAGTGAATTAGGTGACAAACCCCTAGAGGTAAATTCAACTATGGAACATAAAACTCACAGCTCAGTGGAGCTGTGGGCTACATCCTGATTATGTACAGAATTCAGATGAGCTTGGGGAACCTGTTTGTGTGCTGTTAGAAGCAGCAAAAATCACGTCCCTCAATCTTACAAAAATACCAATGCCTTCCTGCATAATCAGCAGAACATCTTATGTGTAGACTTGCATCACATTCACAGAAGAGGATTCTGTGTATTGAAGGCCTAATTTGGCTTTAGCATTTGTTTGATACCACAACCTGTGCTGGCTTCATTCTGTGAAAGGAAGAAGAGAGTCAGTTCAGTTCAAATAAACTTAGGCCAACACTCAGATTAAAGTTGAAATCAACCACTCCTGAGGTGATAAATTGTGAGAGGAAAAGTAGAGAAGGGGAATGAAGATTTTTGAAATTCATTTTTGTGTTTAATTTTCTCTGATGCCATGCTAAAGATTGTAAGCAAGGGTGAGCAGCACCTCAGCAAGTTACCTAAGTGTCTCCTAACCTTAGAGCAAGATCGGTGAAAACTCTGTCAGACTTGGCATGTCTGCCTAACCTCTTCTTGAAAGATGTCCAGGAGCAGCTGCCTTGCAGCTTTCTTGGGCCTTCTGTTCCTGCACTTTGCTATTCTTGTTACTGTAAATGCCAGCCTGGAATTTTTTTGCTGCAATATAAACCCACCAGTTGTTATACTGCTCTGAAGCTACAGCAACAAATGATTCTTCCTTCTTTGTTGCAATATACCCATGGACTTCAAAATGCTGTCACATCTCTCTGAGTCTTCTGCTCCCTTAGGCTAAATAATCTCAAATCTCTGCCTTCAGTGGATCTACATCTTCCTTAAGACATAGGGCACAAATCTGGACCCAGTATTGCAGACAAGATCTGACTATGGATATAACAGAAAGACTGCATCAGGTATCTTGGAAATTATATTTCTGTTTATTCATTGCAGTAGAAACTGTCCCTTTTTTCCAGGAGAATTCGCATGTCCTGCTCAGAATCAGCTACAGTCCTCTGATGCCTCTGTGAAGATGTGTTCCTACAACCCTTTATTTTTGCAGCTCATCATTCCTGCCCATCTTACACTTGTCCTATTCGTTTTTCTTTCTTTTTTTTTTTTCCTTCTTTTTTTTTTTTTTCCTTCTTTTTTTTTTTTTTTTTGNTCAGACTGCTATAATAAGGGGACCTATAGTCATGGAATTCCCACTGCAGCTTTGCAGATGCAAAAGCTCTGGGTTACTCAGAAATACATGCAGAAATCTGTGTGATTTATATATAACAAACAGCTTTTTAAACAGTTTAGTGTCATTCATTGCAGGTTTTACAGCTCACTTATTGTCTCTCTCAATAGTAATAAAATAGACTGTAAAACTTCACATTTTTGTAGGCCAGACCAGAGGATACTTCTGTTGTTCTGTTTCATTATACAAATAAGGTTTGTGATTGAGCCTTCCATCTGTTTGCCTGGGTACAAGTCCCTCCACTGTAACTTTTGAACATATTTCTTCACCAGTTTGATGCAGAGGTAGAGGCCTTACATGGAGTGAGGATTTCAGGACTTTGGGGAAAACTTGAGTGGATGGAGGGAATCAAACTGTCTTGGGCAAGGTAAAAGCAAGCAGACACATTGCAGCTACTGCTTCTCACCTGCCTCTTCCTGTCTGGCAGTCAGGATGACTGGAATGGGATCACAGTCTGGTGCTGGAGGAAACATAGAGTGGTAGAAATTGGAAGGAACCTTCAGACATCATCGAGTCCAACCCCAGCTGTCAAAGCAGGATCACCTAGAGTGGGTCACACAGAAACATACAGATGGGTCTTGAAAGTCTCCAGAGAAGGAAACTCCATAACCTATCTTTCTATCTATCAGATAGATAGATCTATCTTTCATCCTATCAGAGAACACCATTGAAAATAACCTGGCACTGTCTACTTGACACCCACCCTTCTGATATTTGTAAACATTAATAAGACCTCCTCTTAATCTCCTCTTTTTCAGACTAAACTGCCTCGAGTCTCTCAGCCTCTCTTCATAAGACAGAATAGAAATAGAGAGGCTACTGTGGTGGCTTTGGGCTGGGAAGGTGGGTGCCAGGGCTGTCATCCACTGGAAACAAAGCAGCAGTCATACCAAAGGAACCATTTGCTTTGCCAGGGGTTAATTTTGCAAAAGGAAGATCAAAGCTGGGTTTGTTTGTAGCACTTCAGGCATGGGCAAGATTTTTCAATGCGTTGGTGCCATCTTTACAAAGCCAGTGTAGACACTTCTGTAGGTAGTCCTGTGATGGATTGAAATGGACAATTAAAAATGACTGCTTCGAGACTTAGTGTGTGATCTATCTACCTATCTCTGTGTCTCTCTGTCTCTCTCTCTCTGTCTCTCTCTCTGTCTCTCTCTCTGTCTCTCTCTCTGTCTCTCTTTCTGTCTCTCTCTCTGTCTCTCTGTCTCTGTCTCTGTCTCTGTCTCTCTCTCTGTCTCTCTGTCTCTCTGTCTCTCTGTCTCTCTCTCTCTGTCTCTCTGTCTCTCTNCTCGTCTCTCTCTCGTCTCTGTCTCTGTCTCTCTCTCTCTAGTCTCTCTCTGTCTCTGTCTCTCTCTCGTCTCTCTCTGTCTCTCTCTATCTTTCTATCTCTATCTAACTGTTAAATCTGGAGCTGTCACAGGTGTCTCTGTGTACTCCTCAGAGGAGCAAACTCCTTGTCAGCCCTTAACCATGAGCCAATGTTAGTATGTGCACATTTGAGGATCATTGTCTATTTATGCTTTACAATGGCCATATCCAGCAGTTGAAACAGATGCAGTTCAAGTCTCCTGATCTTAGGATGTCATCTGATTTTTTCCATTTGAATCCTGTTACAGTGGGAAGTGGACTGGGAGAAATTCAGGACTTGGGTGATTTATTGCTGCACTTTAGCATTGTCAGCTCAGCTATGCACCATCTAAAGCTCTTCTTGAGCAGCAGACTTTCATTGTAAATAAACTGTCCAGCTTGACTGAGATGTCTTGTGAAAATAAACACAGTGCTTAAAGGGCTGCATATGCTTCTTTACAGAGAGGCTGCAGATTCTCAACTTCATCTTTAGATAGAGATGACACATTTCAGCCATTGGATGAGTGTAGGTCCTTAGGGTACTCTAAAAAAATCCCCTGTAAACACATTGAAGGACGTCATGACTCCCTGGAACGGAGAGGCTGGAGTTGTGGCTTTATGGACTTTACATAAAGTAACAATTTCCAAAGTGTTGGCTCTTCTAGGAGGGATAGAAGTGTAAGTTCCTGGGAGAGATCAAAGGGCTGAGTCCTGCTGCTCTTAAAGTCCTTGCATAAGTAACGTACTGTTCTTGTGCACTGGGGCAGGTCAGCTGGAGTTTTTTTTTTAATCTAAGAAGACTTTTAATCACCTTGCATCCCTTGCCTCAATAATGTAAAATGAAGTGGCTTTAAAGGAATTGTCTGTGTAACAAGCCTTAAGAAAAGTTTTGAAAGGCCCATGTGAAAATGGAAGATGTGGCAGAACTGTGACATTTGATCAATTAGTTTCTTCCCTTTTGGTTTGAGCAGTCATCTGACTTGAAATTACATAGAGAGGAGTTATTTCTGCTATCCAGCTGGGAGCAGAGAGGACTTACAGTCTTGCTTCAGCAAGCTGTTGGATGATACTGGAATATGAACCTACATAGTCTTACTGGAACATACTTGCTTCTAGATGCATGTTTCCATGCCTTGCTGAACTGAGACCTAAGGACCATGTTTTCCTAAGCAGCTTTTCCTCCCTGTCTACCCTGACCTGGTGAGACCATATCCAGGGTATTGTGTCCAGCTCTGGGATCCCCATTTCTAGAGTGACAGGGATACACTAGAGATTGTCCAATGAAAGCTATGAGGATGATGAAGGAACTGGAACATCTGTCTGATGAGGAAAGGCTGAGAGACCTGGGGCTGTTTAACCTGGAAAAGACAAGACTGAAAGGGGATCATATGTTTGTAAATATCTGAAGGGTGGGTGTCAAAGGTGGGTGTCAAGAAGGTGCTAGACTCTTTTCAGTGTTGTCCTGTGATAGGACAAGAGGCAATGGATACTAACTGGAACACAGGAAACTCCTTCTCAACATAAGGAAAGATTTCTGTCCTATGAGGGTGACAGAGCATTGGAGCAGGCTGCCAGGGAGGTTGTGGAGATTCCTTCTCTAGAGACTTTCAAGACCCATCTGGATATGTTCCTGTGTGGTGTGCCCCAGGTGATCCTGTTTTGGCAGTGGAGGGGTTGAACTCAATCTCTGAAGGTCTTTTACAACCCCTGTTACTCTTATATTCTACGTTTTCAAAGATACTTACAGAGGTACCAAAGCAAATGAGGTGCAGAGGTGGCAAACACAAATGCCAGATACGATGGGGACAGGCTGCAAGAGTTGGGGCTCTTCAGTGTGGAGAACAGAAGGCTTCCAGGAGACCTGACAGTAGCCTTCCAGTATCTGAAGGGGGCCTACAGGAAGGCTGGGGAGGGACTATTTAGAAGGTCTTGCAATGACAGGACAAGGGGCAATGGGTTTGAACTGGCAGAGGGGAGATTTAGACTGGATGTTAGGAGGAAGTTCTTTCCAGTGAGGGTGGTGAGACACTGGAACAGGTTTCCCAGGGAGGTTGTGGCTGCTCCCTCCCTGGAGGTGTTCAAGGCCAGATTGGATGAGGCCTTGAGTGACCTGTCCTAGTGGGAGGTGTCCCTGCCTATGTCAGGGGGTTGGAACTAGATGCTCCTTGAGGTCCCTTCCAACCTTACCATTCTATGATTCTGTGATTTTATGATTCTGTGGTGTTTTACTGCCTTCTGTGTTGTCTTACTCAAGTAGAGAGTTATGGCTGTTACATAAGGAAAGGGTAGCTCTGTCTCTGTCACTAGAAGAAGTGCCTATTAATCACTGGTACTAAAGACTCTTCCTCTGTCTTTTTGAGTTTTGTTCTTTTTCTTTCTTGGTTGTCAGTCCATCAGTGAATGGTTTCTTCATGCCAAACTGTAATGATATTGACTTATTTCATTTTACTTAGGGAGCAAGGATGGGGAATGATTCACAACCCACATACAGCTTGGGCAAGGAGGAAAATGGGAAGGAGGTTGCTTCCTATGTAGCCGGTCAGTGGTGGTTGGAGCACCACAAGTTATGTGCCTGCCTGCAGAGCTTCTGCATCAGTTGTGCCTCACATTGAGCAGATGTTTGGACTGTTCTGGTCACTCTTCACCTTTGTCTGCAAGGTGCATCAATCACTGTAATTATAATGGGACATGGAGCCAGCAACTGAAGGAGAAAAATCAACCCAATCCTAGGAACAATCTTTCTTGATGAATTTTTCCCCCTAAATCGAAACAATTTGCTGGGTAACCCAGCTGGGGTTCATATGCTTTTGATTACTGTGGGCTATTTAGCTTTACAAAATGACATGCTGCTTAATGGACTTTTAATGGTTATAGGTTTCTTTCTCTCTCTCTCTCTCTCTTTT